>PVIA01002743.1:0-132952 GCA_004024845.1 Tonatia bakeri
GATGGGGGTGGGGGACACGTAGGTGTAATGCAACAAACATTTTGCTTTTTGTTACATCTCATTGTTTAAACTGAGCCACGAATTGTTCAATTGACAGTTTGGCTAAGTCAAGATGCCACTGCAGGCTGTATGAGACTGATGAAAAGATTTCAATTTTCAAATGCTGTTTAACTTCAAGACATTATTTTTTTTCTCAGAGGGCATTTCCATACACTCTCTCTGTGGAAGTATTTCTTTCAAGATACAGCCTTATAAAGGGTGGCAGGTGTGTGGTGTTTGCAATCACATCCTTTGTACTTCTCACTATTGATGTTTCAAAAACAAACCAGCAGCCGTTACACGAAGACACTGTACCGGAAGCTAGATTCTCCAGTCTGTGGGTTCCAGAGTCCGTCCTAAGAGATTTTGATCGGAAGTCCTCTAAATCTTGGGTTTTAAAAGTGTACTCAGTAGATTCTGATAAGCAGCCAAGTTTGGGAACTCCTGGACTGGAGGATGTGGAGGTCCTTCTGGTAGACATAAAATAACAAGATGTCCTAGAATCCACGTGTAAGATTTGATTCCGACTTAGGTGTATTTTCTCGTGAGGGGACGTGTGGTTCTTATGAGACTGCGAGTGTGCAACCCACCCAGTCTTACTTTATTCTTCTTTCCTGACCATGCGTGAGACTCGGCCATGACTTCTCTCCTCATTTCCACTTCATGCATTTATTGCTCTCCAGGTACAGATGTGATCTAACTCTTATCTCTGGTTCTTTCCTTATTTTCACCATAAGGTGTGGACTTCGGGGTGGGTCTTTGTAATTCGTTAGTTTACATTGCAAGTATTAAACACTTGCATTTTTATGACCTAATTTGCATGTCTCATCAGGGAAAAATATATTCTAATTCAAGTCTACACTAATTTTACAGGTTACTCTAGCAGACTGAGTCATTGTAAAGGAGTCTTGAGTTAGAACTCTGGGAAGTTTAATTTGGAACATGGGTTATCTGGATACCGACCTCGCAGTCAGTGAAAAGGGGCCATGATCTAGAACACCTGTTGTTGAAAGACGGGACAATGATGCAGAGGCCTGCCCTCAGCAATTGGAGACGTCTGTAGTGCTTCCCTTTTACATTTCACCACCTACTCTTCCTTTCTCTTTTGTGGGGGTTTGCCCTTTCTGCTCCTTTTGAATGGTTCCATCCAGAGGTGAAGGGACCCTGCTGAGGCCTGCTGCTGGGATGGAGGGGAGGGGAGGGAGGAAGGCTGCCCCTACAGCCCCTCCTCCATTCCCAGTTTTCTCTGTTACTGTATTTGGAAGGCCAGGGATGTTCTGAACCTCAGCAACCTCTAGGACAGGGGTGCCAGGATGTCAAACTCATTTTCACCAGGGATCACATCAGCCTCGCAGCTGCCTTCAAAGAGCCAAAATAATTTTAGGACTGTATAAACTAACTACTCCTTAACTATTAAAGAATTGAAATTATATTTGGCCCTTTGAAGGCAATGGTAAGGCTGATATGGCCCCTGGTGAAAATGAGTTTGACACCCCTGCTCTAGGAAGTGACCTCTAACAGCCTTACATCTATCCCCCTGATAAAGGTGAATGAATTTGTAAAGGAATATTCTCGCAGAATGTTGAGAATGACTGAACCCACAGAATGGAATAAAGAGTGTCATCATTTTCTATACCTTTAACAAAACTATAATTTTATTCAGCGAGCTACAAACGCTATTTGGTGGCATTTCCTGTGTCAATGCTAAGAATTTAATAGAAACCTCTTAACAATATGAGTGAATAGCCTTGGTTCTACTTCTTGTTCAGTCCAGAACCTTCCAAGTTACTCTGATCCCCTTCTGTGGGCTTAGTGCTCCGCTTGTTCCATTTTGTCTCTGTGCTGAGACGTCATCTTCTGGCCCCTGAATCCTTGTCCTCGGCTTTAAAAATAACAGCTCTGTGCCAAGTGCCTTCCATGCACCACCACCTCATTTGACCCTTCGTCAACACACGTCAGGTTGTTTTATAGATTTACACTTTTTTATGTTTTACAGATGCTGAGGTACCAAACATTTAAGCAATGTATTCAAAATAACACAGTAATCAAACTAGAATTCAAGCCCAGTTTTGTGTTATGCAATATTTAATATATACCATGTACCATAGATATTAAATGTGTTCAATATATACAAAAGAATAAACATAATATATGTGCTTAACAATTCATCGAACATGGTGAAACCATTGTTCCCACATACACTAAACACAGGATGCTCTGCAAAGAGGCAGTGTTCTTAAGCCATTTCTCTAAGATCCCCGCTTTATGAACTTGTTTAATCTTCTCTTTAAGACAAGTTTTGAATCCATGTCCAGAGGTTTGTTACATCCAGCACTTCTGTCGAGTGCTCACCGTTGTATGGTTATGAACTCTGTGTTTTCACTGTGAGCGTTTTCTGGCAATGTTTGCTTGGGCCTGCAGCTCTGTCTTTCTCTCTCCCTCGCTCTGGGTTTCGGAGTTCTGGCCTCCACACACCGATCCCCAACCCGGGACGGCCATGGGCCTACGTGTGAGAGTGATCGAGTCCTGAAAAAAAGGTCTCCAGTGGGCTGACGTGGATTCATACCCCCTCTGTGGCCACCTTATCAATGCTCTCATGCAGGTAACACAGAATGTCCCTCTCGCACTCATAATCCCATAACCCACACTCCACTTCCCTCCCCATCCCTGCAAATGTACTTCTTTGGGCTTGTTTGACCTGCCCAGCCATAGGTGGCCCATGAACAGTCAGCGTTCTACCTGCTCTTCTCTCCTGATGATGTTTCACTCGGTTCCAGCCATCAGGATCTAAGACAGCAAGCTGTTGAGTGATTAAACTCATTTTCTCCATTTGCGTGGCGCCAGATTTCCAGCTTCTTCATAAAAACCAGCTCAGTCATGTGGCCGGTTCAACCGGAGATTCCAGATGCAGATCATTTTCTCCGCCACAAATTAGCTCAGGCTCGCTCTGCGTCTGAGCTGTGAAATTGGCAGAAAACATTTTTTCTTTGCAACTTGCCCTGTTATTGTGGCCTGTAAAAGGAAACAATTTTTTTTAAAGACCAGTGATTTTTATTCTTTATATGCAGGCAGACAATATAGCTTTCTTTATAAATTGAATATTTACATAGTGATAAAGAAATTTTTCTGTCAGCTTTTTGCTATATCAATCTTTAGAGCACCAGGCCACACTTTCAGAAAGAACAATGTGTGAAACATTTACATTTTTCAGTTTTTCTGAATTCTCTCCCTCATGTTCAGGTGCTTATTTTTCTAATTTTAACATCCAATTCTGTTTGTCATTATATTTTTACATGGGAAGAAAAGAAACTGCTACTAAATGTATGTGTTTAAAGGAAAGTAGGTAGATCATAAATAGGATGATAATTTGATATTTATGAAGTGCCAGCTTTATCTGTGAGTTTGAGAATTCTGCAATTATCACTGAACCATTCTTTGAAATTTTAGAAAATGGCAAAAAAAAGCGAGGTTACTAAATTTCAAAATTAAAATTCAAGAATGGAAACATCATTTTGCATAAACAATTCTTGGGATACATGTTCCTTTGTCTCAGCAGAAGCCCTGGACTTCGGCATCACTCTAACTGAATGTCCTGTTCAAATGCCAGACCCCCAAGCAAGGAGTAGCCATGCTATAGACTCCCGCGCTCAGCAGGCACTCGGTTCTGTATCGAGCGAATAAAATTGGTGACCGGTTAGAAGATGCTCTGAAAGCAGCACAGAGAGACTGAATAAACACTAAGGAGGTGGTTGTACTTGTCTGTTTTAAGGGAAATCTGAAACTGCCGCAAAAATATCATTAAAGTCTCCTGGCTAAAACATGGTGGCTAAAAACAATAGTCATCCTTTATTTTTCTCACAAATCTGCCATTTGGGCGAGGACAGCTCCTCCCTGCTCCACATGGTTTAAAGCAGGTGGCTTAACCAGGGGGGTTGGAGAGTGCTCCCTCCCAGGGTTGGATGTTTGTGCTGGCCGCTGGCGCCCATGTGGGCCTCGCCCCCAGACTGCCCATGGGCTGCTTGCTCTTCCTCACAACATGGCGTCTAGGTTGCAAGAGACACAAAGGAGAAGTCAGTTTCTTAATGCCTGAGCCCAGATACTCATGGGTCACTTCTGAATTCTACTGTTTATGGAGTCACAAGACTCGATTCAAGAGGAAAGAAGCCAGGCTCCCCCTTAGATGGAAGGAGTGTGAAAGAACGTGCAGCCGTGTTTGAAAACTGCTATACCGTTGCATCAAAATGAAACCCGAGCCTCTTCCCTCAGCCTCGAGGCTGTAGGGAACTAGTAAATTTTCTATAAAAATCAGATAGTAAATATTTTAGGTTACGAGGGCGAAATGACCATCTCTGCTGCAGCTACTCTGCCGTTGCAGGGAGAAAACAGCTACAGCTGATGTGTAAACAAAAGGGCACGTCTCCTTCAATCAAATTTTATTCACAAAACATGTGGCAGGCCAGAATTAGCCTACAGACGTGCAAGACATGCATCCTGTGGCTTCATTCTCCCCTCTCGCCTGCCTGCTGAGCTTCTATCACACTGCTTCCTCTCAGCCCCTCCGGGACAGAAACTTTGTTTTCCCCTGGGGCCCGTGGGCATCCTACTCCTAATCGCATTTGTCTTGGCCTAACTGTACCTTCCTCAGTGAGTTCCTCACTGACTGTACCTGATAGAGCTCCCCTGCAATTCTCTATTTCATTAGTAGCATCTTGCATCTCATAGTTAACCTATGTACTCGTTTTCTCTAGCCCTCCATCAATATTTGAGTGTCTACTGTGATGCAGGTGTGTTTTAGAAACTAGTATTAAATTGACAACATAATTAACAAGCTTTCTATCTGCATAGGGCCAATATTCTTTTAGGAAACACAATGAACAAGAAAATATCAGCCACTGCTTAGTGCTTAGCAAGAAACTAAAATGGGCCTCTGAGAGACAGGTCAGGAAGGCCTCGGTGAAGAGGTGACATTTGAGCAGGACACTAAATTATAAGGAGACAGCCAGATAACGATTGGGAGGAAGAGATTTTCATCCAAGGAGAAAAGCCCATGAGGCTGTGGAGTGGGAGTCGAGGGGTTGGAACTTGGTATAACTGGGGAAGCAGCATTAGATTAAGTTTCTGATCTAACTTAAAGATGAATATGGCTGGAGCCACATAAGTGAGGTGAAGGAGGCTAAGAGGTAAGGTCAGAGAGGCAGCAGCCAGATGCTGCAGTGCCCCACAAGCCAACATAAGTTCAGATTTTGTCATACATGTCTACATGCATTAAACTTCTATAAGCACTTAGTGCGCATACACTTGGGGCTGGACCCTGTGTTTGGTGCTAAGATATAGCTATGAGCGTGCATTTCCCATCAGACAGCCTCCTCTCCACAGGCAGGGATTCCTTGTTTCTCATCCCAATGTTCCTAGGGCCTGGCACTTACGAGGCACCCAGAAACCACTGGTTGAATAAGTGAGGAAATAAATGAATGAGTGAGAATATGATTGTCCATATGGCATCTACCTTAAGGTAAGTTCCACAGAAGCAGATCCCGGGATGCCAATTCAAATGAGAGCAATTCAGTAGGAATGTTTTGGGCAGTGAGGGGAGGAGCAGCAGGAGAGGGTGGAAGGGAAGGAGGCCCAGCAAAGATGCAAGATGAAGCAGAATCCTGGACAGGGTAACTCTGGCTCAGTCCCGCAGGGGAGACTTGGAGGCAGGGAGATCACATCTCAGAAGTGTCCTTATCTGGCGACAGGAAGCTGGGGCATCGACCCTGGGCAATCCCAAGAGGATATAACTTTTCGGAAACCTCTGCTTTGCCACCTGACAGGAAGTGAGGTCAGTTCTCGGACACAGAGACAAGTTGTCGTCTGCAGGGAGCTGGTGTGCTCTAAATGGCAAAGGGACCCGAGCGCAGAGCCTGGGAATGTCTTACGCTATAGTAGCATAAGTTCTTCCACGGAAATGCTAACTATGTTAATACAGGAAGCACTTCAAGAAGATGTTCTGTCTCCAACCTGGAGGTTAGGAGTTGAAGAACTGTTGCAAATGGTCCTCAGCTGACAAGCTTTGTCTTACGTAAATGATATTACCGCACGTGTTCCATTTGTTTTTAACATTTATGTAGACGCTGTTGTGGTTGATAAAAGGCAAGTCCATTTAGAAAGTGCTATTGAATTAATAACAGCTCTTTAATATTATTTTCGTGACTGGGACTATGCAAAGCATAACTCATCATTTGGAAAACCTTGAAATTTTTTTTGGCGTTGCAAATTCCTTGTCATTAAATGTAACATTTTTTTCAGAACCGAGAGAGAAAAAAATGATGTGGAAGAAGCAATATAATATTTTTTACAGTAAATAGTTATTCAAGTTGGACACAGCGCAGTGGACATTTTCCTGGGTCTTGAGGCAAGAGCCTTGGTTCTGAGCAAGTCACACCCCCAATTTCTGTGTGCTTCTTGAATAACGTATTATTTTCCTGCTCTGAGCTGTGGGTACCAGGGAAAAGGCAGCTGCAAGACATTTTAGTGAACATAATACACTGTCACTATAAAAAGTGTTTGCTGTTATAAAACATTGTTTCTCACTTCATTTCACATAATCATAACCCATTAGGCATCTCTGTCTTTGACCTTCAATAAATATCTGAGGACACAAAGAAAGCTACACATGATATAATGGATTTCTCCACTTCCAATTTGTTGGAGGGGAAAAAAATCCTTCCCTTAGGTTCTTTTTATATTTATTTCCATTTCTTTATTTTTAGTGAAGTTACCCTTTTCACATTCACACTATTTTTATACCTTTATCCTAATTCTGTCAACTTCAGTGTAAATGAATGCACAAATGTGGTATTTAACCCATGATTTCTTAGCGACTGGTCAAACTATTAGCACTTCAGGAGACTTTTCCTTTTTTCTGCGCATGGCATAGGGAAGTGATTCCATAAATATGTTCGACCCTCTCTAGGATAAAAGCCAACTCACATTCCCAAACTCAGCATCTCTTACTTTTGAATCGAGTCCTTTTACTGAAATTCAAATACCACTTTTGTCCTCTTTAATGTCAGGGCTTATTGACATGTTTCTTTTAGGCCTGACCAGTAGCTTTCAACTGGTGAGGGTTTTGCTCGACAGGAGACATGTGGCAAGGTCTGCAGGCATTTTTGGTTGTCACAACCTGGGGGGATGCAGAGGGCGACACTGGCATCTTAGGGGGTAGAGACCAGGGATGCTGCTCAACGTCCTGCAATGCACAGGACGGTCACCCACAACAGAGGATTATCCGGCCACAAACATCAACAGTGCCAAACACAAGGAACCCCGAGTCTCATGAAGATCTTGCCTCCATCTTTTTGAGTAGATGGATGCTTGTAATAGTTTATAAGCTCTAGAAGCACTTGGTAATTCATATGTCTTTATTTTAGGTTTCCACACAGTGATCAGCAAATAAGCTCAAAGCAGATCAGTAGAGCTCTCTCAACCTTCTACCATGTGTGGAGGTCAGATGCCTGTCCTTGACCTTATGAGAAGAAGCCGAAATTCTAGGGCTCTGTACGCTTAACACCCTGTGCCACCAGGAGGGTCACAGTAAGCGGACTGAGCCCCTTATCGCTTCTTCCAGTAGATGATTAAATTATGAAGAAAGATCTCTGCATGAACTCATAATTCCAGCTATTGCCTAGAGCAAGCTGTCTATGTTCAGGAAACATCTCTTTTGATTCAAGCCCCCAGAAACTGATTATGTTTAACCCACAGACGCTCTTTGCAGAGCAAGGCTTCCCAGGCAGATAAAAGCCATGAAATTTCATGTGTACTGCAAAGTGCTAAAAATTTGGATGGCAAATGCACAAAAACTGCCATCAATATCCTCGGGCTTAGAGCTGCTATTAATATCAGGCGTACATACTATGACTTTATTTCCTAAACTACATATATAGGGCTTAAATGTATGGATTTATTATCACATTTGGCATATTTTATTTATAGCATAAGAAAGGTGAAACATTCTGCAGCATTGCATGTTAAGATTAGGATTTATTGTCCAGGAATCCTTGAACAATTTTATCAAAAGCCCATTTCTTGGTGGTGTTTTTCTGCAATAAATCATAGAGCAAGAATCTATCAGTGGACACCAGCAAGAGATAAATGAGTGTAGAGGAAAGAGGGTCATCACAGATTTTTTTCCGTATCATGACCTGTCATTGGCAGAAATCCATTTATTATGGTTCACAGATGATTTTTTTACCTACTCGCTGTGTTTTCTGTTTGGGGTGTTAGCTAAGATAAAATGAAAATCTGGCAAAACATAAGCTATCAAAATCCATGAAGACAGACGTAACTTAAAGATCATGAGACACAAAGAATATCAATTTTTTCTCCTCCTGTGCAGCTGCGGCTTTTTTATTTGAAATGTCTTTTAAAAATATAAACATTTTAATTTTAAAAGTTAACTGCCCCAATCAGGTAGGTAATGTCTGCCCCACTCAGGTAGTGCAATTAATGGAAAAGCAGATTCTGTTGCAGACTAGAATTTTGCCCAGAATGTTTTGTTTTTTTTTTAAATCCTCACCTGAGGAAATTTTTTTTTCATTGCTTTCAGAGAGAGAGAAAGGGAGAGAGAGAAACAGCGATGCGAGAAAGCAGCATCAATTGGTTGCCTCCTGTGTTCACCCTGACTGGGGATCCTACGCATCCATACCAGGCCTGGAACCAGCGACCTGGGTATGTGCCCTGACAGGGGGTCGGATCTGCAACAGAACCCAACTGAGCCACACTGGCCAGGGCCTGGGTGGTCTTTTCACAGAAGAGCAGAAGGGGTATCTAATAGCTGTCAAGCGCCTACTCAGTGAGTTTTCTGTCTTTTTTTTTTTTTTTTTTTACAAATTCTGTCTTATTGAATGTGTCAGCAGGACTCTGTACAAGAACAAGTACATGAAGAAATACCTGCTAAATGCCAAGGTAAAAAGGAGAATAATGACTGTGTGGTTGTTGCCACAACTACAGTTGAATTTACATTTGATTGCAAGAATTCAATAAAATATACTGTTCTGAGTTCCTTTTTTATGTCTTTATTTTGCACCTTCTTTCCCCCATCCAGTTGTCTGCAATAAGAAATAACTTGCAAAATGTGTTTGCAGCTCCTTAAAATAAAACACTAGTGCCTGTGCATTGAATGAATGCTGTATTTCCACAAATATACTTAAAACAGGTGTGTGTTTTAAGGAGCCTCGAGACTCCCATCTCTACATTCTCTGGGATGTAACCCTACAGGACACCCTGGAGAGCCACTCTCCCTCCACGTCCCTCCCAAATGGACGCTAGCTTTATACATAGTATCAACGAGCAATGGAGGAAATGTAGCTTCACAATAGCTTCACAATAGCTTCTCCAGTGTGTGACTCAGAGCAACAAGGATTCCCATTTCACCTCCTTCTTCCCAGGCAGGTGAGGACACGCCCTCCATCTGGGGGTATGTACACCCGCACAGCAGCCCTGAGTCACAGAAAGGACTCAATAGCAAAACAGAAGTATTTGCTTCCTGCTCCTACTTTCTCAACTACAATCTGCCTCTCTGCAATACTTGACTGGAGAAATTACATAGGATTTTCTGGTTGCAGGTCAAGTACCAGTGATTAGATGAGGCAAGTAAAGTGATAGGGTGCAAAATTTATGGTAGGGGCAAGGGGTGCCCCAATGCTCAATCATCAAAATAGATAATGTTTTAATGACATTTTTAAGAATTAAAATTATTGCAATAATCCATGATGAGTAAAAATGTCAGTATTTTAAGTAAAGACAAGTTTAGTATTATTGATTTTTCTTTGGCTTCAATGTGGTCATTTTTTAACTTTTATACTAGAATTGTAAATGAATTACACACCACTATTACCAAATTACAGTATTTGATTTTGCATAGGTTTACCATTACTAGTGAGTTTTATGCTACCTTTTAATGTTTTTATGATGTTAATTAGTGTCTTTTTACTTCCGTTCAAAGAACTCCGCTTAGCATTTCTTATAAGGCAGGGCTAGTGGTAATGAACTCCCCTCTTCACTTTTGAAGGGAAGCTTTGCTGGGTATATAGTATAGATACTTTTGGTTGATGGGGTTCTTTCCCCCAGTGTTTTGAATATGCCATCTCATTCACTCCTAGCCCAAGATGTTTCCATCGAAAAATTTATCAGTAGTCTTATGAGGGTTCCCTTGTACGTAACTTCTCATTTTTCTCTTGCTGCTTTTAAAAGTCTTTCTTTTGACAATTTAATTATATGTACTGTGTCTTCGTGAAACCCTATTCTAGTTCAAATTATTGGGAGTCCTTTGGGCCTCGTGAATCCAGATCTCTGTTTACCTCTCCAAGGTTGGGAAGTTTTCTCTTTCTGCCTTTTTTTTCTTTCTCTTTCTCTTCTCCTCCTGGAACTCCTATAATGCAAACTTTTTATTCTGTCCCATGTGTCTTGTAGTCTTCTTTTACTCTCTCTCTCTTTTTATTTTTCCTTGTTGCTTTTCTGGTTAATTTCTAATGTCTTATCCTCCATGTCACCGATTCTTTCTTCTGCATGGTCAAGTGGACTTTGTTGAATTTTTCAGTTCAGTTATTGCATTTTTTACCTCTTGGATTTCTGTTTGGATTTTTTTTGTAACTGTTCTTCTACTTCATTAATTCATTAAGAGAATTACTCTAAATAATTTTTTTGTCTGATAGTTTATAGAACTCCGTTTCCTTTAAGATCAGTTATTAGGGCTTATTACTTTCCTTCAGTGGTGTGATATTTACCTGTTTTTTTTTGTCATCCTCAATTCTTTATGTTAATACCTGTGCATTTGAGTAATTGAGTATCTTTTCTAGACTTCAAAGGTTTGCTTTGACAGAGACAGATTTTCACCAGTAAGCTCAGTTTGGGTTTTTTGGATATGTCTGCTGGTAATGCCTTTGGGCAGGTGGAGTCTGCTATTACCATCTGTTTTGGGTCAAGGCAACTGTCGGAGCTCTGAGATTGGGACTGGGTGGGGGCATTGTGACATTGGTGGATAACAGCTGGATAGGACTGCTGGCTTTGTTCCCTACCCAAGTGAGGCTGTAGGATGGGCTCTGTGGTTTCCTGGTTCTCTGGTCAGGCTTACTAGATGGGAATTGGCTTTGCTCTGGGGGTGATCAGCACTGCCCACCCACCTGTCTGCTTGAATGTGGCTGGGCTACATAGCTTCCAGGTTTTCCTGCCAGTCCTTCTGGTCACATGTGGCCTGGAGACACTCTCCACATTGGGTGGGTCTGGAACTCAGTTCCTTGGCTGGGCATGTGCAAACCTGGCTTAGGACTGGCAAAAGTCCTTGTTTGAGGATTTGAATCTAGCAGATCTACACCACCCCAAGTTTCCTGGTCAGTGTGTGCCATTGACTTGGCTCTGCAGATGAGAAAAACTGCTGGTTGGTATTACTGCTTGGGTGCTGCAGGTATGACCATGGTCTGCCAAGACCTATGAGATGGTTGTTGTAAGACCCTCCCCAATTTTTCACTGTGGTCAGATTCCCAGTGGTTGAGCCCTGCAGATTCCCCTGCAATGTCCCCCGAGCAAGCTCAGAGTGGCAGCTCCCACAAAGCAACCCACAATGCAGGGACTGGAGTCTTGTTGTTCTCCTGGGTTCTGTTTTCCCACTGGAGGAGCCAGAGGCTCTGAGGACACCTATCTGCATGGTGCTGCACTGGCCTGGGGGAGGGGCAATGGGGTCAATATGTAGCTACTTCTCTACCTTTCTACTGCAGCCACCTTGCACCTTTGGTGCAAGGGCGTGCTTTAGTATCAACCCTACGCTCCATGGATTCTCTCAATGGTATCTTGTTCTTCAATAATTGTTAGTTATTCTTCTTATACTGGACAGTGAAGTCAGGAATGACTTATTTCACCATCTTGGTGACATCACCTGCCAATTATTGTCTTTGTAACTATAGTGGTTCCACTTTGACAAGCTGGGTATCTTCTGCAATCATGAATTTATCACATGCTAATGCTGTAAAGATTTTACCAAGTAGCATAACAGAGAAATTTATGGAGGAGATGATTCACAGGTTCTAGTGCTAGTCTACCAGCCACATGACTTTGGACAAGTCACTCGACTCTCTTCATGGCAGTTAACTGATCTATAAAAGGATATTGGAGAAAAATAAAGATTTTGTGATATATCTGGAACCTACCATATCAATGAAACACATCTATATTAAAATGGATGACACCATCATTGAATTGAATTGATTTGAGGTTAATCTGAATTATTAATTATTTTGTTTATTCTCCTAATGAAAATAGTTTCTTAGATAAGCATTCCAATCCTTTAATCTGGACACCAGAGAGGCCCTGAAATCAAGTGGGGGCCAGCAATAAACTCTGCTCCACCCCTACTAAGATTATATCTGTTCTGAGGATCCATAGAAGACTTCTAAGTTCATCAATGCTATGCCTTTAATAAACATTGTGCTTGTTTTGGTTCTTAACGTAAGATGTGACATTAGATGATGCATTATTTTCCATCCAGACAGTCTCTTCCAGTGGGGATCCAGGTGGAACTAAAACTAAGGAAGGGAATGAAAGACACCAGTCACTGCCAAGCAGTTTCGGAGTAAAGCCCACGAGAAAGAACATGCGTAAAGACAGCAGCATCACGTCACATACTCATGTCAGACTTCTCTAACTGGCACTGCTAATCAGATTTCACCCTGATGTGGGTACCATGAATTTTCATTTAAATCCTTTGCTCAATATTTATTTCAACCTTCAGCCTGCCATGGTAATTCCCTTTAAAATCTTGGCACTCATTTTTCTCCGAATGTTAGGCAATATATTAAAAGAAGGACAGTGCCCAGTGTTTTGGGGCATCAATGGGGTATGTTTGAAAGGAGTACATTATTATGAGTGATAAACAATAGAAAGCAGATATATTTTAGTCTTTTTTGAGAGGCGAAATTGTATACCAAATAATCACCCTTGAGGCATCTGTTGTGCTAATAGCAGGGAAGAAAGTCTAGGTGTGTGTGTTTGTGTGTGTGTGTGTGTGTAAAAGAGGGAAAGGAAGAGGGACCACCTGCGGTCATGTGAAAATCTGACCTTACTCCTCCTTTCTTCTCCAGCGACCCCAGAATTGTAACAGTTGTTGTCCTTTGGCTGTGAGCCCTGGTCCCTATCTACTCTCCTCTAAGCCTTATCATCACATATCTGAAGCCTCTATTCTTCAAACTGAGTTAATAATCCATGGAGCTGATAATCCATGTGGTGTCTGATGCAGGGCCAGTAGGGAGACTTTAACCACTTTACCATTTAAAATAACTTAGTTCAATTGTTATGAAGAGAGAGGCTGATAGAAACAGAGAAGAGTGACCAGACCCTTAACCATTGCGGTGTGCAAATTAATGGCTGTCTTTGGCTGTTTTAACTTCATTCAGACATTTTACACAATTATTTTCTCAATAGTTAGAAGAGTAAAAGGACCTTACTTCCTTTGCCACAGATTTTTTTCTTACCATCTCTGACATATGTGGGGGCGAAGGTGGGGAGGAAGGGAAGAGGAGGAAGAGAGGGAAGAAAGGAGGGAGGGAGAAAGAGAGAGAGAGAGAGAGAGATACATTTCATTTTATTAGTTTGAGGAATTAACTTAGGAACATAGCTTATATAATTGCCTAATGTATCCCTCGTATTAATTTATCCAGAAATCTCCAGTTGGCAATAAACCATTGTGAATGGAGAGGCCCCCCAAATTCCCTTTTGGGGGCTACCAAACAAATGCAGTTGTATCTTCGGAGGCGACAATAACAAAAGGAATGTTCTTTGAAAATGATGGTTTTATCATTCTGACCTATAAATCGTTTTTCAGGTAAACACAATTATAAGCCGAAGAGATATGACATATCTTGTTATATTGTCAGCCTCTTTAGCTGCCTTCTTGGGCTAATGTTGAAAGGATTAGAATGAAGCTTACCTTCTGTGTGTTTTTGAAACTTCCCACTGATTGGCCTCTGTGAAAAACGCACTGGTGTATCATGTTTCCAACACTTAAAGATCTAATTGGGGCATTGTTCTGTACATGCTGTTAGACACTAGTGACAAGAAGAGCCCTAGCTCACCTTGGCTGGGAGCCAATACATACCTTCCCCGAACAAAGTGCACGATAATTAAAGTGCAACTACGGAGAGAGCACCGCAGAGCGCTCACAAAAATAGCCATCAATAAAGTGCTGGGGAGCATGCTCCTTGGGAACCTCAGGGGCTCATTGCTACACTTGCTTTCCCTTTCTTTTCAAATACAGTTCCTCAGAGGTATTTTCTTTTTCTCCCACCTATTGCCTGTTTGGTGAAAAGTTCTAAATTATTTTTTTAAAAAATTAAACTAATACCCCCCTCAATCGTTTATGCGAAATTACCTGGAGAACACTGTTAGGGGAGCAAACGCATATGATTTCATAAAATTTAAGGGAAACTAGGTGTTTCAGAAGCTTCATTTCAATTACAAATGGAGAGCTAAGAACTAAATAAAATGCAGGGGTTATTTTTACATCAGTCACAATTCCCATTCAAACAGCCTATTTAAACATGCACAGGCCTCTCACGCAGAGCCACTCAAATGCCCCTGTGTCGCAGGTTTTGCAAGTGAAGCAGGAAGGAGTTGGGATTGTATAAGACTACACATGACCCCGGGGAAGCTTGCTTACCTTTCTAGCATAAGCATTTAAAAAATAGTTTTTCCATTCATTTTTTTCTAAACCACAATTTTGTGCAAATCATCAAGCACTGGGAACCTCTGAGTAGCTGGTTCCTATAGGGAAACCTAAAGGATTTACACTGGAACTTCTAACACCACTAAAGGGAACAATGCATATAAATCCCTTTCACAGTGATGGGGAAATGGGACCCTTAGAAAGCTCCTTCCCTATTCAATGAAACCTGCCAATTTTTTACTCTTAAAATATGATTCCATCCACAGGGCAACTTCAAAATGGTTTCTCCACATTTCTTTAGGTCACGTGTAAATCAAGGGCTGTTCAGCAGGTACCACGAATAAATCATCCTGATTTTATTCCTCCTCTTTTTACAGAATGTATTTGCGAGATCAAGTCCTGGTTCTGAAGAACCCGCTGGACTAGGTTAAACTCTGGCTGGCTTGCATTTTTATTTGGCTTTGCCTTTCCCTAAGTGAGCCTCAGGAAACACAACAATAGTCTAAGTTCACCGCACAATCGTCTGGCAAGGTCAAATGGAGAGTTATAACAGACAGACACCTATTTATTTATACATGTTGCTGTGCTATGCCCTGTTAGGCTCAACATGTTCAAGTTTTTAAATCATATAACTTGCTTTCAAATCAACTTCCTCAAGACAGCTGAAGGATTCCAGTGAGTAGATACTCTAATGTGTGTGTGTTTTTTTAATTAAATCTCTTTATAGGGTCACTTAATGATGGTTAGGATGCTTGATGCAGCCCCAGGTGGAATACTGTCTGCAAAGTATAAAGAATGAGCTTCTCTCCTTCTGCCACAGCCTCTGCTGATTTACAACCACTTTGTGTTTGATGTCGGACAGGATAATTTCATCAGTCTCCAACCCTTGTGATCATGTCCCAAAATGACTCGTCAGGTGAAGCCCCTGCGGAAGATTGCTTGTCACCTGTAGGAAGTAGCTGTCTGATGTGAGTACTCTTTCCTCATAAATGTAATCATCTGTTAGTTATTCATTGAGCTATACTTCATGGGCTTGATGGAGTGAGAGGGCAAGGGACCAACTCCTTGCAGGGAAAACGCTCGGAAACAATGCCAGTGCCCACTGTATTTTCCTTTCTTCTCTCTCCCTCACCTCTTTCTCATGTTGGGAGGAGGAGTATACACGTGGGTTCATTTTTGAAGGTTACTATGGGAAACACCCATTTAAGTACATTTAAGATTTTTTAATTTTTAAAAATTTTACAAGTGAGGAGATAAACTTAGAGTCAGTAATTCGCCCAATGTTAGATTGTTGTCAGGTTGGCCTGATTTTCAGCTCTTTGTTGCCAGCCAGCCAGCAGCATTCCAGAGCAAGTCAACATTGCAGTGAGGTGGCACCATTGCCTCGCTCACACTGTTAAGCCTGATCTCCAACCAAATAACTTACATTTAGACATCATGTTTCATTTAAGCCAATTCCTAATTTGCCACTCCATTCATTCATTTATAAACCCAACATCTATTTAGCTTCTGCTTTGTGCCAGACACTGGGCATATGATTGTCAACAAGTGCAGCTCTTGCCCCTCTGGGGTCACCGGAGGGGTCAGGTTATACTGCAAATCTCCCTGATGCCTGTATGGTTACTGTCCATAGGAGCCTCAGAGGAGGTCAGGGCAACGAAATTTTGGCAGAAAGGCTCCGGGGATTTTTGCAGTGGTGTTGTCTTGGCATCTTGGGGAGGGAAAAAAGCATAGCCTGGGATGGACAGGGAGCTTAGATCTGTGCCCAACAATCCCACTCAGAGATTTTGCTCTGGATCCATTGCTTTATCATGGGCCTGACTGGTGGATGGGAGACAGGTACAGGAGGTTTGAAGCGGTGCCCATGCTTAAAGTTAGGAATCTTGGTGAGTTTGAAGCAAGATCTCTAACAGCCTAGGGGATTCTCATCCAGTAGTTTCAGGGTGCTAAGAAGCATTGCAGGTCTAGGTGCAGTGCTAGAAGCAGACCTGAAGTACATTCAAGGTATTCTAGAAATATTGGTTCCTGTGGTGAGCTTGTAGTTGGAAAACCTAGATGAAAACTTCCAGAGCCCTTATTTTTTTCCTATGTTTAAAATGAACTTCACCAATGCATGCAGGTTGATCGTGCTACCCTAATGAACTGGACCAGAATACTCTTTCCATTCATAGTTTTTATTAATGATTGAGTTCCTGCAGTACAAATGTGCTTCGCAGATCGGCAAATGCATTGTTGTCTGGGCCTTTCTCTCCCCAGCACTGCAGCCCCTTTGTTGGATTTTGCTCAAACTCGTATCTACAAAAAGGTGAAAAGTGGCTGTTTTCTGATATTCTCTGTTGGAGGGAAGAACTGTTTTCATAAAAACAATCTAACCGCATCAATAACTGGTTGTTAAACACCTAGTACATTCATGTGTAGTAAAGGTGTGGTGTCACAAAGGTCTGAAAAGCCATTGGAGACACGGGTGTACCTCTGGATGCTGCAGAGAATGGAACTTACTAGAACTTTTTCCCATATGAACCCAAACGTGTTTCGGTGTGACTTGATGTTGTCCACTTTGTAGTATGAGTAGTAAAAGTAAATTACTCTTAATTACTGGGCTCTGAGGCATTGAAAATTGGTGCTTCTGTTCCCAGAGACAGCAGCGAAATGATAGAGAACAGCACAGGGGCAAAGAAAAATCTCCACTGATTTAAGTCGTTAGAAACTGCCCAGCGGAGTCACTTTTTACTAAAAAAATAAAAGTGTTCCCAAGCTGGAAGGCATCATGTCTGGTAAGAAAAAAGAATTTATGATCAAATTAAAACACAATACCAGGAAAAAGGTTGATCAGAGATATTGTGATGAATGACCCCCAGCCATGATATTCCTGGTAGGCACAAGGGTAAGGAAGGTTTCTTTTTATTAAGGTTGTATCTCCTTAAATAAACCTTGTCAAATAAAGACGCAGAGAAAAAATATATTGTCAGTGGCAATGAAGCAGCCTTTTGTGGCATCACTGCCGTTGGCCATAGTAAGCATAAAGTAGAATACTAGTGTCAGGGATCGTCTGAATGCAGACCCAGAAGGCATAGCTTTGGCATAAGCCAAATCATGCACTCCAGGAGCACCTCTGTAGTTGTGAGACAGGGAATCTGCCTGCTCCAAGTCTTTTTGGAGAGCCTGTGACTTTCCTCAAGCTCAGAAAGTGTCCTGACCTTCCCTGGAAGAAGAGGTGCACGTCCCCTGGGAAGTGGTGTCTTCTAGAAAGCAGGCCCAATGGGTGTCGGTATGTTTGGTGTAAAGCTCTGCAAGGCAAAGGGAACCCAGTCTGCAAAATAAACCAAATGTCAAGAGTTCATGGGAAATCACACTTTTAAAATAAAACCACGATCCTTTTCTAAACAAGTATAACTGAAATGCAGAGAAGAGAGTAATTTGGATACTCCCCCATCTACAAAAGGAGACGTAGGGCCTTCTTTACTCTGTAACAAAGCTCCATTGTTTTCTTGTGATTTTGCTTTATGGGGTTTAAATTAAAGGGAAGCTGTGCTATGGCAAAGCAAATCTTTGTTTTAAAAAACTTAAATAGCACCTATATTGGTGAACTTGCTTGAGGGCCAGTGCTTGTTCTGAGATGAAGTTTTTAAATTGGAAATATTTTAAATTATTATCATGAAAAAACATCTATAAGTCAAGAACTACCATGATACCCCATGACTTTACATAAAGGGTGTCCCAGAATTCTTAGTGAAATCCTTTCAGACATCCAACACATATAATGAATTAACTTCCCTTTGAATCACTCAGAGTTTACTAGATATGTCCCATCCTTGGGAAAAGAAAGAAAAATGATCATTCAGCTTATCTTGTAGCATCCCAGAAGGAGCTAAATTATCACCAAACCTTCAAGGTCTGGTTGACCCAATCGTTCCAGTAACCCTGGGAGAGGGAATCTTTAAGTAAAGGTTGACTTCTTTGGTAAAGATTGTAACCTGGTACTTTCAAAGTTATTTCATTAAGTTTACCACATAATTATAATTGAAGAAAATATAGGGTTGATTTTTTTAACCCATTATTACAAAATCCTTTACTTTAAAAGCTGTTATTAAAAAAGAAAAAGTAGCCTTTCAATAAAAACTAAGTTGGAAAGCATTATAACATATAGAACAGACATAGAACTTTTTAATTTACTCAGTTATAAGAAAGACAAATGAGACTTTTAACCTTTTAAGAAATACTTTGTATCTCTTTACTTCCATTTTTACAAAATGTCATGAGGACATCAATATTAATATGGCGGCTCTGAGCCACTATTTCAACATATGGGCTGTTTATTTTTCCTTTTTTTTTATTTTGTAGTAAAAAATGTGCATTAAATGCAAAAAAATTTAATCAATCACTTTTTTAGATGTGTAAAAGTATAAGCTCATTAGATTTAGTTTAGTCACCATTGTACACACTTTTCTGAGTAAGATGCAATCCAAGCAAGGGCTGTAAGTGTTAAGCTTCTGGAAGCACAGGGTGTAGAAGCACAGAGCAAAGGCTCAAGAAGAGTCTCATTGAAGAGGTGGATACTAAACTAAGATTGAAATGATTAGTTCACCAAGAGAACTGGGAGACAGCCTGTTCTGGGCACAAGGAATAGCATGTGCCAGATCCTGGAAGTGAGAGTTTGCAGTTTATTAAATGATTTGAAGCTGCAGAGTGCTGGGAATATGGCAAAGAAAAGACAGAAGGCATAAATGGTTCAGAATATGGGCTTTATAGTGAGGACAACCACTAAAGAGCTTAGGCACGGGATTGGCAAGATGAGATTTGCATTCATGAAGGTCAATTTCAGAGCTGCTCAGGGGACAAATTGTCATGGGACATTTAAAGCATAGATCGATGTAAAGGAAACATTACAAACATTTGGACAGGCTTTAGATTCTCCCTGTCTGTACGTATCATTATTGGGATTGTGAGCTACCCATCAGGAGAGAAAGTATCGGAAGGTCTAGAGCCTAAACAAGTGTGGGGGCTGTATCGTTATTGTGTTGTTAAGATATTATGGAACTGATTTTTTTGCCAATTATCTATTATAATTGTCCCATAATTAATAGTTTAAAGTTACTATTCATTTCATTAATGCTCACAATCTATCGGTCAGGATTTTGAGTAGGGTTCAGTTGGGAGAGTCTGCTGCCTTACGGGGCGTCGATTGGGGTTGCTCAGTAATATTCAGTTGGTGACTAGTCTGGTCTGGAGGGCCCCAGAAGTCTTCACTCACTTGTTTGGGTTCTGAGCCAGGGCTGCCTGAAGGCTGCACTAAGCTGGTGTTCAGACTTCTTCCATGGTAACTCAGGGCTCTAATAGCAAGAGTACTCTTTCCATTTTGACCACAGTCGACATAATTCTGTTAAAAGCTTTGTGGAATGCCTGTACATCAAATTATATTCCACTTCCTGAAGCCCTTCAAGGTAGGTCCTCCTCCACCGTGGGCTCTCTGAGAAGCGGCTGTGGGACACTGCTGCTCTGATCTTAGAAGCCTCTTGTTTAAACAAGGGAGCCTTGAAAGCACATTCTTACGGTCCTAAGAAGGCCTTTTCTCTAACTGAAAGTGTCCACAAATCTCATCCTTCTAAAATATTAACAGTTTTCTAATTTCACCCCTCACTTCAGTTTTACACTGGAACATTTTACTGCCCTGCATTTGATCCTTGACCCAAGGCCACTTCTTACTATGAGAATCTTTTGCTGTCTTGAGAGACAATCCTGGACTCTCTCTATTTTCTCTAAATACCATTCAAAAACTGAATGGTTCCTTTCTTTGAGTATAGAGAAGGTCATAGGGTGATTCACTTTAGCTTCAAGAACACACGTAGGGTCAGAGTGAAGGGATGGGAAAATATATAACATGGGTTAGCTGTACCTATGTCAGACAAAACAGACTTTAATTCAAAGGCTGTAAGAGGATCATTATAAAATGACAAAGGGATTAGTAAATCAAGAGGATATAACAATCATAAATACATATGCACACATCAGAGCACATAATGTATTAAAAAATACTAAGGAAGGAAAAAATAGACAATGTTACAGTAAGAGTGAGGGACTTCAATGTCCCATTTTCAACAATGGACAGCTCATCCGGGCAGAAAAAAGATATGGAGATGTTAGCCTGGAAATACACTTTATACCAAATAGTCCTAATAGATACCAGAACATTCCATCCAATAGCAGTAGAATACGCATTTCTCTCAAGGGCACACAGAACATTTCTCCAGAGTAGATCATATAATAGGTCACAAAACAAGTCTTAACAAATTTTAAAACAGTGAAATAATACCAAGTATCATTTCTTTTTTTAAAAAGATTTTATTTATTTATTTTTAAAGAGAGGGGAAGGGAGGGAGAAAGAGAGGGGGAGAAACATCGATGTGCAACACTGACTGGTTGCCTCTCACACATCCCAGCTGGGGAGCTTCCTGCAGCCCAGGCATATGTCCTGACCTGACCTTTAGCTTTGTGGGATGACGCCCAAGCAAACGAGCCATGCCGGACAGGGACCAAGTATCTTTTCTGACAATAAGTCTACAAAACTAGAAATCAATAACAAGAAGAAAAGTGGAAAATTCACAAGTATGTGGAAATTAAACTACACATTCTTGAACGACCAATAGGTCAATGAAGAAACAATCAAAAGAAAAATGAAAAAGATTTGAAACAAATGAAAATGTTGGCATCATATAACAAAACCTATGATGTGCTGCAAAAATGGTTCTAAAACAGAAGTTTGTAGCAATCAGTGCCTACATTAGGAAAAATAAGGAACTCAGTAAGCAACATAACTTTATATCTCAAGGAACTAGAAAAGGAACAAACAAAGCCCAAAGTTAGCACAAGGAAGGAAATAACAAAGATCAGAGAAGACCTAAATGAAATGGACATCACAAAAGCAATATAATAATATATAATATTATGTAATATAATATAAAATATCAATGGTTTTTTTAAAAGGTAAATGAAATTGACAAACCCTTGGCTAGGGTAACTGAGAACAAGGGAGAAGATGTAGGTAAATAAAGTCAGAAATGAAAGGGACATTATAATTGACACCACAGACGTCCAGGAATCATAAGAGACTAATATGGATGATTATATGCCAACAAATTGGATAACCTAGAAAAAATGGATAAATTCCTAGAAACACACAGCCTACCAAGACTGAATCATGAAGAAATAGGAAGTCTG
This sequence comes from Tonatia bakeri, assembly GCA_004024845.1. Lineage (NCBI taxonomy): Eukaryota > Metazoa > Chordata > Mammalia > Chiroptera > Phyllostomidae > Tonatia > Tonatia bakeri. The sequence continues at coordinate 21,950 of PVIA01002743.1, forward strand.
AACAGACCGCTAAGGAGTAAAGAGATTGAATCAGTAACCAAAACCTCCCCACAAAGACTAGATAAAGATAATGTGAGATTTACGTGTGTGCACGCGCACAAACACATACACAATATAAATACTGTCCAGCCATGAGGAAGAAGGAAACCCTGCCATCTGTGACAGGGATGAACCTGCGGCGTCCGCTAAGTGAAGTGCCGACAGAGAAAGGAGCGTGCTCCGTGGCGGCGCTTCCACGTGGAATCTGCAAAGCCGGCTCAACGGAACAGAGAGCAGAATGGTGTTCATGAAGAGGAGGGGCAGGGAGTGGGGAGACGTTGGTCAGAGGGCTCAAACTCTCAGTTTTAAGATAAGTAAGTTCTGGCAACGTTATGTACAGCGTGGTGACTATAGTTAACAATACTGTATCATTCATTTGAAAGCTGCCAGAAGAGTAAACCTTAAATGCTTTCTCACATACACACGTGCGTGCACACACACACAAATAGTAATTACGTGAGGTGAGGCGATGAAGGTGTGAACTAATCCTGCTATAAACTCATATTGCAATATGTGTCTATCAAATGATTATGTTGTACACTTTAATCTTACACACTGTTGTACATCAATTATATCTCAGTAAAACCAGGAAATGTTAAAAAGAGCAGCTTTGTAGTGATAAGAAAAGATAGGACATTTTAATCTGAAAAAAGGGGTTTTTTTTGAAAACTGAAAGCAACAAAAAACAAACCAGTACAAGGAAATCAACCCGCCACTTGAGAAGTAGTGCACTAAGGGACATTCCGGGGCCGGAACAGGCAAGGCCACAACTCCTGACCTCTACGGTGTGACTGCTGTTTTGGCAGCACCTGCTGAGTTAAGCCTGAAGAAGTCAGCTTTCCATCTGAAGTTCCCTTTCTTTTGCTTGGCTGTTGCATGTACAATATATTCTCAGAGCATCTATTAATATCATTTAAATGAGCACACTTAGATCTTATTATCCTCTGTTTTTCCACTTTGATGATTGCTTTATTTACTTAATCTTATTACATTGTGTGGATTTCTACATATCAACTAAATCCTTTGAGAAATGAGTCAGTATACAAATAAATAAACCAATAAAATAGAATTTCAGACATTATTTATTTCAGACATAATTTAGACACTATGATGTTTAGAAACAAAAGATGGCAAGACAGTACCTTGTATTCTTGTTTATTTCCTTTCTTTCAGAATTACTAGTGTTAAAAACCATCATACGAAAACCGAAACATGGAGCGCAGCCCAGCAAGGGTTGCCATAGGAAACATAGGAAGCTTTCAGTTGATGGGCACACACTGTGCCCATCTAGGATGATTTGGAATTTGTTTCCCAAGTTTAGGTGGTGGCCAGAGGGGAAATATGTCTGGAAACAAAGCAAAAAGGGACAAAAGCATGCTACTGAGTTTTTAAACTGGCCTCAGAGGAGGAGTCACGGTCACCAGGAAGGGAGGTTTCAACCTCACGCAGCTGGTGCCCAGTTCTGTCCCTCTGCAGAGCCCCGCCCTCTGAAGGCGGAGCCTGGCTTCACCTCCAGCGTCTCCTTCATTGCATTTACCACGTGGGTGACAAAGATTACTTTATGTGCCTCCTCCCTACAAGTCAGCTTCCTGTGCCCTGTGCAGTAGTAGTTGGCACCTAGTTCGTGCTCAATAAAAACAGGTTGAATAAAAACATGAATAAATCCCTTATCGCTTTACCTTTTCTGGCTTCAATTTCATTTAGAATATAGAGAAAGTGACTCAGTTGGCCCCAAATTTCCTTCTTTGATTCTTGCACATAAGGCAGCTAAGGCCTTTTTAGATCATAAAACAATCAGTCCTTAAAACGTTTTCTTAGCTAGAAACCATGCAAATTTTCGGTCTTTAGTTGGTGTACTGAGACATCTAACAAGTGGCTAAGTAACTTCAATCTGAGAGTGAGCCCCTGGGGAAGGAAAAAGAAGTGGACATAGCCATTAAGGTCCCAGGCGAGAGCAAAGCTTCCTGTATGTCCATGTATTTCATTTTGCCATTGAAAAATATATTAATGACAGAAAGAAGCACAAGAAGACTAACATTTAGAAAAGGAAAATGGGCCAGGGTGCAGGGGAAGAAAGGGGTCAGAAGCAACTGGAAAGAAGAGTGGGTCTAAGTCATGTCTAAGAGAAGAGAATTGTGGTCGAGGACATGGCTCTGAAAATAGAGGAAGGCTGTAAGAGGCATGGGATCTATACTTTTACTCGGTGAAGTCAAAAAATGTCTGAAGCATCTTGCCTTTTTGTCAGTAAACCACTTTATTGGAACTGCTTCAAACTGAGAGTTTTAACAGAAGCACTTTAAGAAAGATTGAGACAAAAATGCAATAAATGCACACTCAGGCTTGTAATTTCAGAAATTCATGATGCTAAGGGCTCCAAACAGGCTACTGCAAATTTGGATTCCTTTTCACTCTTCACGAGAGATGAGTCTAGTCAGATTGGAGCTGATCGCTGTTTTTGAGCCAGACCAGTAAATGGCTGGAGTCCATTGTCAGAGTGGAAAAACTGTACTTTTTCCATAATTCAAAAAATAATTGAAAGAATATAGTTCAACAATTTTGAAATAATGAATTTTTTAGATGATGGTTAAGTTCAGTTCAATCTTAGAACATTCAAGCCCCAAAGGATTTTTTTTGAGAAAATAAAGAAAAAAGGAATCGATGAACAAAAATGGTGTGTTAGAGGAAAACCATCGTTTGTAGCTGTTATCTCTCACATTCCTAAAGGAACACAGAATACAGTTTTAAAAGGTATTTCTGTTGACAAAAGTCATGGAAAAAATGTACTCTCAAGAGTCAAAAGGAGTCACCAATGAATTGCATTAATTGTTCGGAGGAGATGTGAGGTGGATGGGGGCTGGGTTAAGGGGCTGTATTCTTCGGGAGCACTTTATTTTCCTGTATTTCACGAGTGTTTCTCACCAGCCTAAAGTATAGTGTGTGCAGGCTCTTACCTTGTCTTTCTTTGAGGAAAAGAAGGAAAGGGGAAAGCAAAAAAAAAAAACAACACAAAAAACAATCATCTGGATGGTAAATAGAAGAGGCACTTGTGCAGCCCTGGCCTCCTGTCATTGTCTCTATTGTGAGCGGTGTCAGAGCCATCACATCAGGTTACCACCACAGGGTGCATGCAAATGGAGGGAGCGAGGCCGGCAGCGCAAGCAGCCACCACCTGCACATTTCAGATTGTTGGCAGGTACGTTGCAGTGGACTAAAACAGAATAATTACTAGACATAGAGTTGGCAAGTATAGGATACGGGAGAGGCACTCAATTGCACATGAATATGATAGGTGAACTATAAAAAAAATGGTGGGGAGGGAGGGGGGGGAGATTCCCCATTAAACACCAGACAGCTGGCAATTCCAATCCTCCATTTGGTTTCCTGTGAAATAAGAAAAGCTGACCTGTGAAGTCAGATGCTAGCAGATTTCGGACCGTTGATTTAAGCAGGAGTAAAGAATAAAATCAGAGCCCTGAGAGAGTCTCCCTGCACACTATGTGGAATAAGCCCTCCAGGGCCAGGACGGATGGGGAAACATGTGATAACCACACTGCGTGTGAGCGAAGGCTGGGTGGACCAGTGCTTTGTAAACGCTGGGGTGCTGCTTTTACCTGTTGTCCCTACAGCGCCTACGGGCTAATCACTGTTCTAAGCACTTTGCATTCATTAACTCATTTAATTCTCAGAGTGACCTTATCATTGCGCTTCTTATCACTGCCATTTTACGTGTAGAGGAGGAAACAGAGTCACGGAAAGTTAAATGACTGACTCAGGATGACGTAGCTCTTAAGTGGCAGGGTGGAGGGCTCCTAATGAGAACGCAGGGGTGTTAAGTGGGATGTTGTCCAAGATTCATGTAAAACAACAACAAAATAATCATTTTGTGCAAGTTCTCAAGACTATTCAAAGCAAACAGCATTATCTTCCTGAACAGGCAGTAACTTACATAAAAGTTATTTTTTCCTTTGTAACCTCTGACAACACCCCCTTTAATCAGAGTTTTGCCAAGGAAATGCCTACAACACATTGTAAGTCCTTTAAAAAGCTACAAATAAGTGTATGTGTATGTTACATACTTCCCTCAAAGTGCAGTTGTGTGTTGGGCTGCAAGGATCTTCCCAAAGGCCATGGTTGACTCAGCCACCATTGGACAATTGGCATCTCCCTTTTTCTCGCAAGCCACTTTTTTTAGCATTAGTATGTTCATGTTGCCCACCCAGAGCCCACACGCATGTATCTGCCCACAGGACTTCCCGTGCTCTCAGATACTCACCCCTGAACTAGGACATGGTTTCCCCAGCCATCATTGTTAGTTCAGGGATAGGCATGTGACTTCAATCACCCTCATTAAATTGAAGGAAAGAAATTATATTCCCCAAGTTTCTCTCTCTCGGTCTTCCTTGAGGCCAAGGAAAAATTCAGCCTCACTTGCCCTTGGCCTCCTTCTTGCATCATCTCCAAGAGAAGTATGTCATCTTTGTATTCTTGTGTTAGCTGAGTACAAAAGCAGAGAATTCCAAATGGGAGAGAAAAAGGACTAGTTCATTCGAGGCAGCATTGGAGAGTTGATTGCAATGTGCCTGGCACCTACTCTACCTCCGAATTTTCTGTGCTGTAAGGCAAACCAATATGGATTGGTATCCCATGACTAGCACCCAGAAGCATCCTGACTGACAAAAACCCTAAGACCTTCAATTCCAAGTTGAACACTCCCCTGCAGGTTTGATTTAGGCCCTTAGCAGCTTCAGCACTGATCTCTCAATACTTCTGCAGCTGGAACTTCAGCCGGGAGCCCCTTTGAATCTAGAAGGCCCTTGGAGACTGTCTGCAGTTGAGCTGATCCAGCTCTGACACTCCTAGGAGCCTGGCAGTGGCAATCCTGTGGAAAGGGGTGGAGCGGCAGAGGTTGACGTGGCAGGAATCAAATCAGTAGGAGAAATTTGTTAGGAAAAAGATCTGACTCTTATGCTGGAGGTGTTATTTTTTTTTCCTTAAGCATTGATTGGTGTGGTAGGAAAAACAGATTTTCTTTTTTTAGTAAGAACACTAAAATCAAACACTGACTCCACCTTTCATTAGCTGTGTGACCCTAAGCAAGTTACTTAGCCTCACTAAACCTCCATTTTCTCACCTGCAAAAAAACCCCCCAAAAAACAAAAAAAAACAAGAGCAATCCTATTATCTCTAATATTGAAAGGATTACTGATACTATGGAGTCAATAGAGGGGCTAAGTCCAAAGAATGATAGCCATTCTGATGATCTTGACTTTACGTCACTCTTGTCCAACCAGTAGCCCCATGTAGTCAACAAGCGCTTATTGAGCACCTACTACGTGGCCAGGTATGGCCACAGGCATCTGTGCTCATTAACACTTTCATCGCCCCCCAGGGGCTTTTATAAGGAAAATATTCAGTAGGTGATACAAACAGGTATACCTCTACTTTTGAAATCTTTCTTTTAAAAGACTAAAACTCCTCCTTTTCCAGTCTTATGATAACTTTACTCAAATGTAGTTTATCTCTCAAAGGTATAGAAGCCAGGACTTCCTTTTAGCAAAATCACATTGTTATCCCTTTTCAGACCAAACTTCATGGTCTAATTTACTAGGGAATATCAAGAGCTTCACGTGGGAAGAATGAATATCAACAGCTTCACATGAGAAGAAGAAGGAGAAGTCTACTTCTTTTTCCCTTTACAAGTATGACTTGAGATGATTACTCCAATTCATTATATAAAAGTTAACTCTGATCCCAGATGTGAGGGGCCAATTTCCCCAAATAGCAGGAGCCACACCTTCTGTCCTTCAAGATGTTTCTGTCTCTGGACACCTCTCAGCATTCCTGAACAGCTATTGGAAGGAAATGGGTACATTCCTTTACTCGTGGGAGAACCAGGAATGACCATCAAAGGGAAGAAGAACCTCTAAGGCCAGAATTCACAGGCGTGGGTTAGTGGTGTCTGCCCACGTGGAGAGTCACCCTTCGGCTTTACAGAAAAGCTCATGATTGATGGAGGCAGCAGTGGTTTATCTTTGCTTGAGCTGGAACTTTAAAGGGGAAGCAATACCCCCTGAGGCCATTCCATTGAAGGAAGCAATAATCATTAAAGACATTTCCCACAGAATGAGAGGTCTCTGAGTTTCAGGACCACAGGGTGTATTGGCCCCTCCCTACTTGCCATTTCCCCCTCCATTGCCAATGCCAGCAATGCTTTTCGTTGTTAAGGGACCCTGCGGGTCCTGTTTACACTTTACCCACATGGGTGACCTCGCAGAATTTTTCTCATTTCCCTCCAATAGGACAGTTCTCCTTTGGAGACCAATGGAAATTTGATGTCCTCAGAAAAAGCGATAACATAGGGAGCCAGCACCACTCCTGCAGTGTCCCCAATAAAGGCAAATATTAATAACATGCAAATCTTTCCAATGCCTGCTCCATGAGCTAAGTAACTTGACCAGGATGATCCCAACCAATGACCAGCCCGCTGGCCTTTCGGTGGGTTGTTGCTATTTCTCTTCTACTTGACTGAGCATTCTTCGTCTTCTCCTAACGATGATCAACTAGTTCCTTTAAAAAAGTTATCAAGATAAAAATATTTTAAAAAACAGAGACTCAAAAAAAGCTTCTATTTTCTTGATGTACAAAGACAGAATGGAGTATAATTTATAGTCTCTGACTCCACGGGAAGCCAGACACACGGCAGATGAAGGAAGTTAGATAGAAGCGTGAGAGACTCGAGGAGGCGGGAGCAGATGGCTTTTCGGAGGGATGCGTGCCTTGAGACTGCTGCTGGCTGGCGTGATTAAGGAGGGGGTCACAGCAGGACCTTAAAGAATGGGCAGGGTGTGAAGAATGACAGATGAGAGAAAGGGTGCTCTGGGCATAGAAGGAGAGTGTGGATGAAGGTTCCATGGTGAAGTCCCAGCTTCCCTGGCCAAAGGAGAGCTGAACTGGCGTGCTGATGCCAGTCAGTTCGGCTCTGAGTGTGCAATTCGGGTGTTTAGGTTGTGTCTCACAAGCACTGAGGAGACACTGAAGATGTGCAGGTGGGCATGGTGAGGAATCTGGAATTTTATGACTATACATCTGGCAGGCCAGGGTGGAGGGGTTGAAGGGGGAGGGCAGGAAGTGGCTGCAGAGGCCACAGCGTCCTATATCAGGACCGCAGTGGTGTGGTGTGGTGGGAGGGGTGAGAAGGAGGGTAGTGAGATGCTGACAATCAAAGGTTTTTCCTGTGGAGACCCATCAAGGTTCATAGTTCCTCACTACTTTTCATAGGAAAAAAATTAGCAAGGTCAAAATGCAGCACGCGGTAAGGTTCTGGTTCTTTAAAAACCTTTTGAAGAGAATTGTTAAAAGCTTATAAGTTATACTCAGTGTGAACCCGGGCCCATTCCCTCACTGTGTGGGATACGGAGAAGTAAAACATGCATCCTGCGTCTGGTTTGTGTGCACCAATAATACTGCGTAAAGAAATCACATCTAAAATTTAATCAGGGTTTCTGATTGTAAACTATATGAATCACTAAGATAACATTCTTGGAACAGAATCTCCCACAGCACAAATCCCAATGTACAGAAACCAGCCTTTAAATTAAATCTTCGTCACCAAATCAGATCATAAAATGCCATAGCCTAATTCTCTTCTTATGACTGAGAGAGACTGAGGAGAGGGAAAAGGATTCCTCACCTCCCATACTTGTCTTCTCCCATCTCCTGCTTATGCCGAAAGCTATATTGTTAGGTACATGGTGGCTGAACCAAGTTCTCTTAATCTTTTACTTACTCTCATACACATAAATTAGAATGAGGGGAAAGGCATTTCACATGACAACATTCCTGACGGCCAACTTTGCTCCATCCCAGTTGCTCCATGTCCTGACAAAATGCAAAGAAATGTAGGGAAAATCACCAATCTTGACAGACAGGAACCGAGAATAAGGAGGGACTGACTGGCCACCCTCCCTCCCTCACACCTCTCGGCACAGCTGCCAATAGGCTGGGCTTCCTTCCAATAACTGTAGGGAAAATTCATTTCAATCCTTTAAAAAAACATTTTTAGCCATGTTCCCATGTTTAAGTTTTAGATCTCGGAAATCTAGTTAGGGATGTTCTTAAACTAATAGCTTCTTTAAGGCAGATAGCATGTTCTGTTCATTTAAAAGTCCTTTGTCTTTGCTTTAGCTCCACAATGCCTACCTCTGACCCTGGCAACAGCCAGTACGTGGTTAGTATTTATTGACTTGAGTTACTGAATGACGCTTTCTTAAAGATATAGGTTGAAGATATGTGAACCAGGAGGAGTAATCTGGAGTCAAGATCATTTTAATCAATGATACCTTTCAGCTTTTTGGTTTAGGGGATAGCCATGTGAAGGGCCCTTTGGAGGAGCGCTGGGCCAGGTCCTTTCAGGAGGGGCAGAGGCTGAGACACCCTTCCATCGCTGAAGCACAGGTTTGCGGACCTGACGGGACGCAGCAGCGGGCGAGTCCTTTACTGAATGGCCTGCCGGTGGTTAATTTTGTTTGCTGATGGCAGATAGTGAAGCCACAGAAAAGTCACTCTCATTGTTCAAAGAGCCTTTTCAATTTCTAATGCGACGTGGAGGGTGACATGGTCTGCCACACGTGCAGACCAGCAGTTATCTCTCCGCCATCAGCCTCCTTGGCCGGCCTCACCCCGTCCCAGCTGAAAGCAGCTCTATTGTAGGTCCCTTTTCTGGCTCCAGCTTACACATGGGGTTCGGTGACAAGACCCTCTGATAAACTGGAACAGAAAAGGGGGAGATGGGCTTTTAAATGGTCACCTGATCATTCACTTCTGTACGTTTAGTTTCTGCCTGACAGACGTAGTAAAGAAAAGAGTCTCACAAAGCAGACTTGGGATTTGTCTCCCTGTTCCTGGTGAAGGGAAAACCACGGACTTCGAGAGCTGGGAGGCACCTGGGAGGTGAGCTCATTCAGTTTTGCCATTTTAATGTGAGGGGACTGATGTGCAGAGGACTAATGACTCGCCCAAGGTCCCGCAGCTCGCATTGGAGTCGGGATTAGAATTCAGCTTGTTTGGTGCTCTTGCTTTGCTGACTTTTTGTTTTCTGATGGTTGTTAGGGCAATGTAGGAGGAAAAAAGAGACAGATGCCCTAGTTTTTCATGGACTTTTTCCAAGCATACCATTTTGGGGGTGGGGGGAGCGATTATAGGCTTCCTTAGTTAGGACACCATTTTAAACGGGTCCTGGAAAGAACACTGGCTGTGAACTTGGATTTAGGCTTGAGTTCAGTATCTAACCATCACTGTAACTTATTGAGCACCTTCTGCATGCTAGATATTGCACAGTTGTTATTTTTACCTTCACAATGAATCTGGAAGGAGGTATCATTAGCCCTCCTCTGTAGATGGAAAAGCTGAGGCTTAGGGCGGTAAAACATTGTTTCTCATTTCTCCTGTTGTGAAGTATTCAAATCCAGTGTCTGAGTGATTTCCAAATCCCCATTCTTCCCTTATACCATGCTGCCCTCATTACTGTGTCTTCAGGCAAGTTACTTAAGATCTCAAAACCAGTTTCCTCAATTGTCAAATGGATACACTGATATTCTTCCTACCATGTATGTAGGATGAAATGAGAAATAATGTAGCTATAGTGCCTGGCTTTGGACTTGACACAGACAGAAGGCACTCATCAAAAGTCAGTTCCATTCTACACCTATGCCCCTCTCCCCGGTGAATGTTTTAGCAGGATTTGTATCCTGAACTGTGTTGACTCACGCTGAAGAGAGAAAATGGAAACACTCCCAAGTTGTGAGACACGGTCAGCAGTGGCTTAAACATTCCAGATAATAATCCCAACCTGTCAAAATAACCTGATGACAAAACGTAAATTGCAGAGAACTGGGCTCTAGGCCTGGTCCCTGCAAGTGAAATGACTGAATCTACCACAGCCAGAAGAAGCACCAACGTGCATTCAGCATCCTCAATTTGAAATTCAGAAAGGGTTTCCAAAAGAAAAAATGTGTTCAATATTCAGGTGGAACGTTAGACAGTGGATTTGTTCTTTGTCCCACGTATTGATCCTACCTTACATGTTCTGTACAAAGTGAAAAGATGCAGGCTCACTCATTTAATAATTTCAAGTAGGCATCAGAAATTATTTGACCATATCTTGAAGCAATGTACCTTCTTTTGTACTACTCTGCTGAAATTATACCCTAAGTATACATGGGATTCAGCTTACAAAAATTCGATTTGCATGCAATGCTTCAGAGATACGCCTATTGTACTCAGCCAGGAACACTTTTTACAGCTGGTAGCCATCAAAGAGGTTTATATTAAGAGGGTAACAATGAAACAAAAACACAAATAAAAAGACCACCATGCTTGATTTAGCCCTGCAAAAGACAATGGGAGGGCTGGTAGGGGAAATCACAGTGATATAAAACAAGATCGGTATGTTTTCAGATTTAGTCGTTGACCTCAGGAAAAATCGGAAAAACCACCCTACAGACTCCTGAATGGAGAGGTGTGTGTTCATGGCTGAAACATTCCATCACACCAGGCTTGTGACAAAGATGACAGCCAAGCAAACGGCTGCTCTTGTCTAGAATATAAGTTGCAAGGGGGCGGGGAGTTCTGTTCACATTTATCATTTACTTCTTTTTCCATTCCGTAACTCTCACCAACTGCTGAGTGCAAGTGAGGAATAAGGTCTAGTCTCTGCTAGAAGAAAAGTTCCCCAGAGGCCTGCTGAATGAAGGTTTTACCTACCCAAACGGTGCAGGGGGCAAGGTTAAGAATTCCAGAGGGTGCCAGTCCAGGTTGGTGTCACTGCGCTGCAGTCCTGCAGGTAAAACAAGACGGAGAAGTCCGCTTAAACCCACTTATGCTTCAAAATAACCTGCCTAATGCCTAGCATTCTTTCCCATGGGGTATTTTAGAGTCTGTCTAACATTCTCCCCTGCAGCAGGAGATAAATTATAGCTACATCATGTATTTTTAAATAAATTTCCTATAACATATTCCAAGATTCTGTGTACAAGTTACCAACCATGGAGTGAATCTTGAACAAGTCACTAAGTAATCAATAGAAAGAGAAGGCACTCTGCAAAGCTAAGTGATGTTCCAATTTTTACTTAAACAATAAGCTTCTGGCTTAAAGAACTTTCAAAATCCTATTGAATTAATCAGCATGTGTTCTAATTGATAACACTTTTTTTTATTACAGTGCAATAATTGGGCTGAGTAGCTTATGTACCACAGGATTTTCCCTTAGGAAAGCGCCCTCTGTGCAGTGAGCTGTGGTTCAGGGTGGCCGAGCTCCTCCACCTCGGAAGCACATCGACCTTGCCGGGAAGTGGTCTAGTCTCATAGGGCTCTGGCTTAGATTGCAATGGAAAGTCTGAGAGCTTCAATGTGAACTTCTCCTTCCTTGTATGTCCCTACTCCCTCTCTTCCCCTTGGCAAGTCATTCATGCCCATCTTTCCCACTCAGGATTTTTCTGGGCACTTGGCTTGACCTCTCAGAAATGCTGCAGTCTCCCCCGGCCTGGCAGAGGAATTCTGATCCTGTCCCAAACCTGCCTCTGCCAAGTGCTGTATAAAACCTGTCCAGTGACAGGTGCCTCCCAGGCCCTACTGGGCATCATGGAGCCGGTGGGCTCTTTCTGCCTGCACTCTACCTAGTGGCTACTGAGAGGAGCAGCTGCAGATCTGAAGCCGAGAAGACGAGCGTTACCTAGCTTACTTCACAGGGTTCCAGGGGCCTGGGCATAAGGAAGAAGAAATGATAAAAATAAAATAATTCATTGCACCAGAGGAGGTAATTTATCAAAAGCCATCTGGGGGCACAAATGACTAAGTTACTTACTTACACTTGACCTCCAAACCGACCCAGGGCTTTACATCACTCCTTGGTTTATCCTCACCAAAGTTATTAAAAGAGATAGGGTGGCAAGTATGCTTGATGGGGCGTAGGAGAGGAGGAATTTCGTTCTGGAAGCCATAGCATCATTTGGTTTCATGTCCCCATGATTCAGAAGTGTTAGTTTTATCTCCCCAGCCACAATACTAGTTCTCGGAAGGAAGGAGCCACATCCCAGATGTGGTTGGCACAATCTAAGGTAGGCTGTCATCTCTGCTCCCTCGGTCACACCAGTATAATCCTAATTCTCTCTACCTGAGTGTGGGTGGGACCTGTGACTTGCTTCTAGCCAATACAGTGTGGCAAAGGGGATGGGATTCTTCTTCTGGCCTTGAACGAGCAGACAGGTCTGTTGTGGACATCTAGAGAGAGGACCATTGGCAGAGAACTGCAGCCGCCTTCAGTTGCCAAGAGCAGTCCTCAGCCGTCTCCCAGCTGGCAAAAATGCAGGGATCTCAGCCTTACAATTACAGAAGGATGAATTCTGCCAACCAATGCAGGATCTTAGAAACAGGTCTTTCCCTAGTCAAACCCCCAGATGAGAACACAGCTCAGCCATTATCCTGACTGTGGCCTTGTGAGACTCTGAGCAGGGAACCCAAATAAGCTGTGCTCAGATCCCTGCCCCACAAACACTGTGAGCTGATGCATGTGGTTTGTGTTAAGGTGCAGACTTGTGATAATTTGTTACACATCAATAGGAAACTAGTATACTGTATATGTCCTATGCTTCCCCCTCCAGTCTCCCCTGGGGTGCTGAGTACATCACAGATGCTCAAGAATTAAACATCTTGATTGATCCATCAATCACCTTCAGACTTTGTCCTTCAGGTGTTGGACTTGGGGCCTTTGAGATCTCACTAGTTTTCTCTATATTCGTTTTAGGTTAAGTAGGGGACAAGTCATATCCGATCTTGTCCTTAAAGAAATAAAAAAGTTGCCAGGAAATAAAATGCTTTTCAACAACACTTACTGCTCTGGAAATGAACATGAAGGGATGCGCTGAGCTGCCAGTGTGTCGGGAGAGCCTGCCTGCCATATTTTGGCTTAGAGGGATGTCCAGCTGTATTTTAGTCACATTATATGGTGATTTGGTTAATTTCTGCCACTTCAAAGAATGGGTTGGGTATAAGGAGAGCTTTTTTCTTTCCAGGCCACCACCACCCATCTAAATTTTGGGGCTCTGCTGGGGCCAAGCACCAGGTAGGGAGATGGGGGGATACTGTCTATCCTGATTCTGCTTTTCTCTTTATGGACCCTCAGGGTCCAAACCCTCATTATCCCATGAATTCTATTTGCCTTTGGTGGAAAGGCTTCCTCCAACTCATGCCTGAACCTACTTTTTGGAGCATCAGATGCCTTTCCTCTACTTTACTGTGCTAAGGCTCCCTCCCCCGAGGAAGTGGATTCTTCATAGTGTAGGTAACATGGGAGAAAAACCCAGGGTAAAAAGGAAATGCTTACAATGGGAAGGAAGCAAAGGAGGAGTTTTGCTTATGATCAAGGAACACGTGATAAACACATATTTAAGTACAGGCTTCAATGTCACCCAGGATGTCCTTTATTGATAGTTACTGCTGTTGGGGAAGTTCACTAAGAGAATCCCAGGAGCCACATTCTGCCCCCTCTAATTGGCCATAATAATGTATTTCTTTAAGAAACACCTAACCTAAACAGACCTAAATTCTGGGTCTCTACCCACTACTTCACTTCAAGCAAAAAGGTTTGACACATAATCATGGAACATGATTTGATTTCCAAAGGCCATTAGGGAAGACAGTCAGAGTAATCCTATTAATATTTCTGCTATCAAGAGATCTGTTTCTTGTATTTGGAATACTCAGAAGAAATGAAATCTAAATATTTAAATGCTTCACAGAAAAATCTGACAACTGGAAAATGTCTTAAAAGCCCATAAAGTCTGACACTGGATAATCAGAATCAGCTAACAGAATTCATTTTTATTAAAGCATTTCAAATGATCAAGTCACTGATGCGTAGTAACACTATAATGGCATAATACCCTCGCCTCAAATCTTCACAGAGACAAAATAATCACAGATTAAGCAAGTTCAGCTGCACACAATGTTTTCATAAGCACAGGAATATTACTCCATGAGAAATACTTCCGGTATGAATGATGAGATTTTGAGAAAGTACCGTTTTGGTATAAAATGATCTAGTTGCCTGTGGTTATAAATTACTTCAGGCCGAGTTCCCTTTCTGCTCTTCCCCCAGGTTCCCTTTCAGGCTGATGACAAAGGGAGTTCTCAGCAAGGAAGAAATGAACCAAGCGATGAGGTGAACGAGAATCTGACCCTACATACTGTTTTCTTCCTCCCAGCCCCCGCTGTGTTACATGTAATAACCACAAGTGTGGCAGGAAGTCATCAGCGGAGAAGGCACAGATACTCGAAGCCAAGCGAGACATTTGCTGCCAGGAAGTAATATTCACGTTCAGCTTTCATTCCAGCCCTAACACTCACCCTCATAAGGATGCAAGAAGTAACCAGCCATGCTTCTCTCTCCATGAGAACCAAGCTGCCCAATGGCCCAATGCGTGGCCCTGCGGATGTGGGATGCTGGGGCAACATCATCACCATTATCCAGGGAAGGCGTCTGACTTCTGTGCATCCTCCAGGAGGCTGTGTAATAGAATAATCCCATGTGGAACTGGTGGAAGAGATTCATTTACCTGAGAAACACCACAAGAACAACTATCCATGCTCTGCTGTTCGTTCTATCAGCCCCTTGAGGTAAATTCAAAATATTGGCAGGTTACAGGGACTTTTTCAGACTACAGAAGACATACTCAGCACGATCACATGGATGGCAGAGCAGCAGAGGTTTAGAGCGTATGTTATAAAATATGACACAACCTGGGTTCAGATCCTACCTCTGCCTCAGACAAGTATGGGGTATTGATCAAGTCACTTAACCGTTCCAAGATCAGTTCGCTCACTTGGTACCTGACACATGGTGAGGACCCGATACCTTGTGGCTCCGTGGCATGACCACAAATAATTTTTGGAGTATTTAATCCTATCTTGTCCACATAGTTTTTGTTGTTGTTGTTGTTGTTTTTTCAACCTATGAATCCAGTGGAACAGGATCCTAGTCTTTTTAAAATGTTTTGTAAATTGTCCTACACATCTCTGGTGATTTATAAATAATAAAAATAATAAAAATGTTTGTGTCACCTTGAAGCCAAGCAGCCATCTTAAAGTCTTTGTAGCACCTACGTCATGACAAGTGAACTGGGGTCTGGACATGACCTGAACATGGACTAGCCGCTCCTTCCAGCTGTGTGGTGGGCGCTCTCCTCATTTTTCCTCTTTCAGTTTCCCACATCATCCCAGTGTGAAGAGCAGCAGTCAGCAGCTGGACTCGCCACAGGACCTGATTGATGGCTGCAGGACCCAGATGGCAGAAGCCCGGCAATGTTCCTGGCAAATACCTCTACAAGCTGGTGTGTCTGTGTGTGTGTGTGTGTGTGTGTGTGTGTGTGTACCCTCTTCCCTTTTATTGGCACTTGAGCTAAATGCCCGGCAGCCACTTCTTGGCCGGTTTCCATTCAAGCTACAGTTGGCGCCTGTGAAAATGACTTTGGCTCTGCTAGCTTCTGCGTGACTGTCTATGGTGGAGAATTTCCCCATTGCAGATGATGTCTATTTTTATGAATACTTGAAAATACATGTCTCACATAAGAGTTCTGACCTCCTTTTATCTTTCCAGGGGAAATTCTTTCATAAAGAAGTGTCATCTCTTTTATGCAATTATGCTTTGTGAGGGGCTATTTATAGCACTGTGAAATTAGGGAATGTAGTCCTCCTTTTGACTTTCAGAAAAATTGTTAAGCATCAAATTGCATGTCAAGGGGAAAATGATCTCATGCAAAAATTAACAGGCCTCGCTGTTTTCCACTGCCCCCTCATAGCTCCCACCCCCAAATTCACTGGGAACAGGTAGTCATCACCTTCCAATAAAATCAAACGAGCACTGAAAACAAAACGGTGCCTTATCTCGTTTGCTGCAATAGATGTGCTGCTAAGAGAGGGACACTTTAAATTCACGGGAAGGACTGGAGAGTTTGTTTTCTAGCTGGAAACCGCGGTGAACACTTTCTGAAAGAAATGATTGTGGACATGACCATCCAGAACCTGATATGCATGGTTTATTAATTGGAATTCCTTCCTCCTGCCTTTCCTTGAAGCTGGGATCACCTCTGAAAAGGCTGGTTACATTCTGTGACTGCAAAACCCCTCCGTTTATCCATGAGCTCTCTTGGTAGACATTTTCTCTTACCTAGCTGTCATTTACGTGATTTCCAAAAGCAAGAAAATTTCCATCCTACCTGGAAACTGGAGTATACTTAACCAAAGAAAGAACTAATGTCTCTCTCTGGGGCCATCCATTGAAAGGTCAAGAGCATGCTTCCCGCTGCACCAAATGTAAAAAGGAGGAAAGATGAACTCACACTATGGGGACCCTCAAAAAGAAAGAGGTTTCTTTTACAAATGTTGCTAAGGCAATGAGTACATATTGTAGACTTATTCATATTTCTTCATGAATAAGTGTGTAGAGACGTAAGTACTGAGAAAGCAACAGCTATCAAGACTTTCTCTATTGTGAATTTTTTAAAGTTTTGTGCAAGAAATAAAGGAGGTCTTTCCAGGAGACCTGGAGGATCCTGTGTCCAAGGAAAGTTTAGGTCATTGGGATGATTCATTCTTACCAGGGGGTGGTAAGAGCACCTGTGAGACTGTGGAGCACTAATCCTGGTATCTGGAAACTGGATCTCTCTGATGAATCCTGATGCCAGTATGTGAATGCTTATAAAGGCTTTATTTGTAATCTCCCAAACTGTAAACCACCAAAAATTCCTTTGGTGCATAAATGTCCTTCAGACTTCAGCCCGTGGTTCAGCAATACAACAGAGTAATACTAATAGGAAGGAATGAACTACTGATACATACAACAACATAGATGAATTTCAAATGCATTATGCCAAGTCAAAAGGCTATATACTGTATGATTCTACTTACATGACATTCTGCAAAAAGCAAATCTCCAAGGACAGAGAACAGATCAGTGGCTGTCAGCGGATGGGGTGAGGGAAGGGATTGACTTCAAAGGGGTGTGTAGGTGATGGAACCATTCTTTATCTAGATTATAGTGACATTATATAGTTGGATGCAGTTGTCAAATCTTGCAGAACTATGCACTGAAAAAAGTGAATTTTACTGTATGTAAATTATATCAATAAAAATATTAATTCACTCCATTAAAACTAAAATGATAAACTAATGATAAGTTTGAAAATATATTTTTAAGGAGGCTTTAGAGATACTTTCAATATATTAAAAAGGGAGAGAATGGATTCTTTTAAAAAAATCCTGATTCAGAATCTTAGTACCTGCCTGCTAGGTGATGGTAATATCCTGGACTCCCACATAATGCCAGAGATTTAGCCACCAAGACACCCTGGATTCTGAGTAGTCACAGGTGCAGCATTCTGCATAACCACAAGAATATCTATGCACAGTCCCAAAGACTCGGAGGTGTTTCAGACCACTGCTGAGATGCCCAGGATTCCCCATTTAGGGCTGACTATGCCTGGGTGTCTTTGAGGTGAGGGAGGGTAAGTGGATGGGCAATGAATCTGATCACTCGGGTTTGGGAACCTCTGATTCTAATCAATTAATTTAATACTTATCCTGAAATATGGGAGGCCCAGGGATACGCACAACAACTTTCTTTTTCTGGGTGAGCTCAGGTTAAAACCGAAGCCCATCCCTCAATAGGAAAGAAAAAGAAAGATAGCATAAAACCTGGGAATATGTGGGAAGTCAGAGACGTATTATCCACTTGTTGATGGTGTCTGGTCGGGCCATCATGTGATATAGCGACATACATGTTGTATGTATGTATGTATGTATGTTGCTGTATTTTGCCATATATAATGCACTCCTATGTATAATGTGCACCCATGTTTTTTTGCCCAAAATTTCAGAAAAAAATCTTTCTTTTTAATTTTTCTCTTAAAAGATTTCATGTACTTATTTTTGGAGAGAGGGGGAGGGAAGGCCAAAGAGAGAGAAACATCAATGTGTAGTTGCCTCTCACATGCCCTCTATTGGGGACCTTGCTGACAACCCAGGCACGTGCTCTGACTGGGAGTTGAACCAACAACCCTTTGGTTCGCAGGCTAGTACTCCATCCACTGAGCCACACCAGTCAGGGCATTATTTTAATTTGTTAATTCAAGGTTTTGTTTATTTATGTTTAGAAACAAAACTGATTATCATATCCCAGGGTATTCTTTTGCATGCAGATATTGTTATTGCTTTCAAGAGTTATACTTTTAATGCATAAGCATAAATAAAAGAATTAAAAACATTTATGTAGACACGGAATTAGTACTACCCATGTATAATATGTGTCCTTATTTTTCCCTCAAAAATTTGGGAAGAAAAGTACACATTATACACAGCAAAATATGGCATATGTGCATGTGTATGATTGTGTGTTTGTGTATCAACAGTCAGGTCATCTCTTGATTCCTGAGGGCCAGCTCCTTAAGTCACTGCCCTACCTGTTGACACAGACTACCCATAGCCCTGACTTCGTGTCATGGGCAATGTCCTGAGTTCTCTCGGTGCTGCAGGCATCCCACTCTGACTGGAAAATCCCACTCATCTTACATGGAAAGGGACTTGTGAATATCCCTGTCATGGAGTAAACCCAGTACTCTTTCATCTGCTCTGGTACTTCTTAGCATCCTTCTGCCAAATACACATACATTCAAGTGTGAGAGGTACAACTCCTAGTTGATTACTAAAGTCCCTGCAAGGTCGTAAGTATATAACTCAACTTCAGAAATGCAATTGGCAGTGTTCATTGGGATTCCTCTTTCAAGTCATCTGTCTTTCTAATACACCTAACTTTATGGGCCCCAACTTTTTTGTATACTTCCCAAATGAATACAATGAAAACAAGGACACGTAGTCTCCTGAAGATCTCAAAAGTGCTTCAGTGACCACCTCAGAATGATTCATAATTAGCCTGGTATTTGGGGACGTGCGTACACAGTGAATGCTGCTAAAACTGGTTTTTGATATACTTGAAAAACAGTTTGCATTTTCTCTGAAGTAGGCTGAATAGTTCTCTCCTCAGTCCTATTGACACTATTAATTTGCTTTGTTACCCCCCACCCCCATCCCCAACACAACCACTGGTTTTTCCATCACCACTGCAAACAGAAGCAAGGAGGGCAAGGCTTGGAGAGCTCTTGTGGAGAGAACCCACAGCTCAAGTAAACAGTAAGGTCAATCAGCCTGAAATCTGAATTTTTCAGACACATAATAGACCCTTGGCTTATCAAAGCCTCTTATCTGATTGGAAAAAAATCAAAGGTAAACTTCAGGCCTCATGGAATTAAAAGACAAATGAGATATCATAATTATCAAAGTGGCTAATTTAGAAAATTAAGCTGTTCACATAGGTGACATAATTGCCTGTCACAATCACTCTTTTTCTCATTAGCTTCTTCATTTAGCACCTACCGGCTGCACAATAGTCTCTGGTGTTGCTCAGCAATATGGGTGTTCTTTTGTGGTTTCGTGGCCCGTTGTCTTTCTCATCTCCAATAAGTAATGTGTGTTTACAAGCAGGTTTATTCAAAGTGCAGTTCTCAGACTCCCAATCTTTCACAATTTGGTATTTGGTCGTATTTTAAATTTTGGGGGACCAAACATTTTTTTCAAATAATTACTTAATTATCAAGATGGGATTCAGATCATTGATATAATATATTAATATTCCATGGAAAACATTAAGGATATTTATGTACAGTGATATTAGGAAAAAAACCCTCAGAGGTTAGATAGAATTTGTCTTTAATTGTCTTCCCAAATTCTGAATGGAAGGAAAAGAAATATATTTTCAAGGCATCAGTTTAGTTTTTTTTTGTTTTTGTTTTTGTTTGTGAGGGTGCCTAATATTTAATTAGGTATTTTATTTCTACAGATGCAGCCTAATGTAAATATATTATAAGAAAATTATAAGTCTGAGTAATACTGCCATGTATCAGCAAGTTCTGAAATGTTTAAGGAAAATGTATAGGAAAGGAAATGAGTCTTGTTAGAGATGTACCTCTAGAGCAGGCTGCTGTAAATGCACAGGGTTAAACATTTGGGATGAAAAACATGAGTGTGAGACTGACTCAGATCCCGCGGTCTTGTAAAGTTGTAGCACATGGTTGAGGTGACTTGCAGAGGGACCGACTTCATTGATGGCATTCGTTTGGTGTTCGTTTGAAGAGACGATTTATCCTGAATGCATACAATGAACTTGTCATGTATGTTTCTGGAACATTCATGTGATTATTGTGTTTTGATTTTATTAACATTGAATTAGTGAGGTAATTGTGTTACAAGAGCTATTATGGTAATATATTAAGAGTTACAAGCTTAGAAAGAAAAAGAAAAAGCCAGTCATCCCTGGGTGTATGAGGTCTCCATAAACCTTGCCTTTCCTCATGACTAAATCCAAAGTGGGAGTGCATACTTTGTGGACTTCACAAACATAGAATGTAATGGTGAATTTATCTCCCCCCGAAGGATACAAGTCCAGTTATGTTAATGTTATATTTATTCCCTCGGCACTCACGAGCACAACTGTTGATAAGAGGAAGGGCACACTGGATGCTCTAACCAGACAAGAATGAAAACTAAGACAGAAAAGAGACAGAGGGTGGACTACTTGTCCAACCTTTCTCTGTCCACAATGTCCATCAGCTCCAATTATACAGCAGACCCTTGGGTAGAGTTTGCGATGGGTTTTTGAATAAGCAAGTGCGCTAGTTTGGGGAAGAGTAGACACTGAGGTAGAATTCATGGAGACACGGAAAGAGACAAAAGAGACTGAGAGAAGACGGTCTTGTGCAGGGTGAAACGGCCGTGGCCTGCCATGAGGCAGGGTCAGCAAGTGGCCGCATCTTAGGGAACTGACAGCTAAGGGAACCCCCGTGCCACTCACAGATGAAAAGGACACCTGGCCATTTTCGGCAGTCTGACCGTTCACCTGGACTTCCCAGGGCATTCAGTGGGATTTTAGTGCAAAGTTTTTCAAACTGCGCTCTCCTGAGTTCTAGACATCTGAGTTGGGAAGACAAGAAAGACAAAGCTCCAGTTCTCCCACCTCCTGCTGCAAACAGCACAGCAGCGATTTCACCTGCTTGATGGACAGCTTCCACTGAAGGCTGCATTTGAGGATGGGCTTCGTGGCTAATAATATTTGGCAAACTGCTGGTCCAGGGCGTAGAGCAGTGGGTATAACAGTACACCCGAAGAGAGTATGCTTGAGATAGTAAAATAATAAAGGTATATTGCACAAGGAATAACATATCACCTATGTTTCCACCCAATGAATAAATCTGTTGTCAGCTCAGAAAGTTACTCTTCCCAACATTCATTCTACAAATATTTATTGAGACTCATTTCCCTCCCCTCAGATCAGCCTGAAGTCACCCAAGACATCATCTAGGAACTTGAGTTTCTCATTTTAGCTACCACTGTTGTCGTGGTTAGACTGTTTCCCAATCTCCCAACCAGAAACCATTATTCCTAGCCTTTGCCCTCTCCTCGGATGCATTGTTAGCAAGCCTTGGCCTTATTCACATCTGCAGTGAGCTAAAATGATATCTTAACAGAAGTGGGGACAACTAGAGGGGGTCTGTCTTCCGACAACAATTTCAGGTGGCAGCAACAAGTAAAGGAATTTGCAGTATTTTCACGCTTACAAAATGGATCTTGAACACGATACTAGTAAGATTAGGAAATGTGTGCTGTTTCTGCATTTTATCCTCACACGTCGTTAAACAAGTTTCTTAAGTTACACAGATAATAAGTGACAAATGGCATCTAAACATAAGTCTGTCTCAAACAAGAGTCTACCCACCATGCTAGCTGCACACCCTGTGTGGTCTGCAAAGAAACAGGCCTAGGAATGGGGAGTCAGCATTTCGACATTTCAGAGGAACTCGGCAGTAATTTTATCCATGTTGAATATAATAACAAGTCGAGGCTTATGAATGGAAGGTATCTTGCTTGTTGTTTTATATTTTAGTAATTCACTTACACCGTATTTTATGCGCGTGTCAGTCTGTGACAGACTGGAAAACAAAAGCCAAGGTGAAAAAATGAATCCGCTGTTCAGCACATTGGAGGCAACACGGCTCTCCGCCAAACTGCCCCTAAAATTTCAGCACTGCAAGTAAAATGGCTGCAGCACGAGGAAGGAGTGGCACTGCTAATTAGCCCACCTCTCACCTTCTGATCAAAAAGACGATATCAGTTCTCATTGGCTTGGCTCCGTGTCTCTTCGGAATCATTTTATGTCCAAGCACGAGCACTTTCCCAGTGGTCTCTCCCACCCGATAGCCGACCCAGCGCCGTGTTCCAGTCCTGGCCTCCCAGCTGCACGCTCTTCTTCCAGCCTAGTCGACTTGGGGAGCTCTTGTCATTAGTGTCCTCTCGGAAGGGGCTGCCTTAAAGAGACGCTTTCTAAGGGCCCGTTCAGGGGTAGCCCCTGAAGAGAGAGATCAAATTTACTGATGATGCCCTTCGGCGAGGTGTTTGATTTTCTTGACAAAACGCCACCTGAGTCCTTAAAGGCTGGTCTTTAGGTGTTCCATAGCTGGCCTGAAGCCAAGTCCTCTTCACCGGTGATCAGAGGCACAGACAATACAAGGTAGTCAATACAAAGCGTGTTCTGTTTAAACTTACTGCTTGGTAGGTCTTTTTTAGTTTTTAAAGGGCTCTGTATTGGAGACAGTGACAAACAATTCTGTACTGTAATTATGTGCATTTTAATTTATCCGTGTTATTTTTTCTTTTGAGACTCAGAAAGGAGGGCTCTGACCCAAACTTACTTGCTTACTTATTTAAATAACAAATTCATTAGGAGTTAAGTAGTATATATGGTAAGATACATTTTTAAAATAGAAGTGAAGGTACATCATAAGTATATCCAAAAATTAGAAACCGTGATTCATGGGCCTTTTGTTTACCAGGATGGCCGTGTTAAAGATGGGTTTTTAGCAGCTGGAAATGTCCTTTTGTTTGCTGTAAAGCTCTTATGTTTGGGCAAAATAGTTAAATCGTCTCTTGGG
The DNA here is from genome assembly GCA_004024845.1 of Tonatia bakeri. Taxonomy (NCBI): domain Eukaryota; kingdom Metazoa; phylum Chordata; class Mammalia; order Chiroptera; family Phyllostomidae; genus Tonatia; species Tonatia bakeri. Next base: position 45,076 of record PVIA01002743.1, read on the forward strand.
TCTCCTTTTCCGGAGAAGCCACTGTGAAGTTTGAAAGGGTCACAAGCAGTCCCTGTTTCTAAAGCTGTGCTACTAAAATGCATTTAATTGTTATCGAAATTTAGACAACAAGAAATAAATTTCTGTTACAGTCAGAAATAAACTCAGGATATTAAAAGGATCAAGTACTTGTGCAAGTAAAATCTATCCTCAATAGCATTTTCCTGGCTGTTGCTTGTTCTTGTTGTACACTTAGTTGTGCCGAGGCACCTGCCCCTGTGTTGTTTTCAAAATAAGAGTATTCAAGATCTTAACAGGGACTGTCTTGTCATTTCTCTACTGTGAACTGGGCTTTTGTGACACTGAATGTATAAGCAAAGTTGCTTGTGATATAGTTTAACATAATGATCAATATTGGATCTTCCTGACCAGAAACTTTTCAAAGAATCAAGGGTGTTCTGTAAGATTTTTGAGGCAAAATTGTACATCACTAGATTCGAGAAGCCAAAGTATAGGTTACTAATTATCCAACAGTTTATTGAATCCACTTTTGAAATACTTTTTATTAATCAAAGGAAACATTCCTCAGGTGCTAATGAAAACAAGATTATAAAGATGGGAATTCACTCAAAATAAAATTTTTAGAGTTTATTAACAACCTATTTAAAATTTTCTTTCAAACTGAGGTAATATGATTATATTTAATACGTCTATATAGAAATAATGCCTTGATCCAAAGCTATCTCTTTCTGAAGTCGAAGTCTAAGAATGAATTACCTGGAAGTATCGAAGCCAGGAAAACCTACTTGTTTTGGTGTGAATGGAAAACCAGCAAGCTCCACACACTGTGGCCAGGTTTTCAACTGAACTCGCTTGAGTCCTCATAGATAGAGAAGACTTTAATTCAAGACTAGATTAGTTAAGTAAATTCATATTGACCGAGCAGTTGAGTAAGTTCACATGTATGTAACATCTACCCAATACTATTATAAGCCACCTTAAATTGCTCTTCTCCCAAATGGACTGTGGTCAGAATCTCTGATTGCTTTTGCACAGTTCTTAGTTTGGATTCCATAGTTGTGTCATGAGGATAAGTGACCCCTTCTGTGATAGTGACACCTCTTGCAGTGTGAGAGCTGTGCTGGATTCTCACACTAACTTGAGTTCCGAATTCCGTCGTACAAGGCTTCTTCTCATTTACCTCTCACTGACCCTGTGGGGGTGGGTCTTCTGCTCTTGTCATCTTTCTGTTCCTCGCTGTGCCTTTGCTCCCTTTAAAGCCCTGTACCCCATATCAGAAAGACAAGCAATGCTTTCAATTTTTTAAAAAATAAATTTCTTATTCTCTTCCCTTATACTCTTCTATTGAACCCAGTGCTAGCTAAACACTAGGCTATGATAAGGTGAGCTACTGATTGACCCAAATTTGAATTCATTTCTTGGGGTCACCAGTTTTCCCTATCTGTCCCCCCAAGGCCTCGTGTATGTGAGCACTGTGGTAGGCAGCATGATGAGCCCCTCATCCAAAGGTGTCTGTGTCCTAATTCACAAGACTCATGAATATGTTACTATATTCTGCAAAAGAGACTTTGCGGGTGTGATTAAGTTAGGAAACTTGAGATGGGGAGACCCTCCTGGGTTATCTGGGTGTGTCCAGAGTAAGCACAGGGGCCTTCAGCGGGAGAGGAAGGTGGAAGAGAAGGTCAGAGGGATACAGCGTGAAAAGGACTTGGCTCGCCATTGTAAGTCTTGAAGATGGAGGAAGGGGGTTAGATCCGAGGAATGCTGGTAGCTTCTATCAGCTGAAAAAAAGGCAGGCAAGTGGGTGTTATCCAAAGCCTCTAGAAGGAATGGAGTTCTGTCATTGTTGAATTTTAGTCTGATGAGACCCGTGCCACACTTCTGAACACAGAACTGTGAGACAGTAAATTTAGGTGGTTTAAAGCCACCAGTGTTGTGGAAATGTATTATGACAGTGACAGAACATTAAAATGAGCCCTTAGATTCTCCACCCTGGGGAGCAGTGTCGTTAGCAGCTCACTGTTCGTCTGCTGGGTCTAGCCCTGCTGACCTCTAAGGCTTCCCTAGGCAAGAGGACACCTCAACCCATGGAGGCATGTTGCTAAATCTACTGTTAACCTTGGACTTTTGGTTTTATGTGGGAGGGAAACAGATTTCCTGGCAACATTCTGTCTCCCTGAATAAAATAGACCCTTTCTAATGAAGCTTTCTCTATTTTTTCCCATTAAAAACTCACCCCTTCTCTCCTTCATGGCAATGAATAAATGCTCAGTTTTGATGAGCATATAACAGCTGTGGCACATATTTAAATTGCAGTTGACCTTGCAGGAATCCCATCAAAACTTTTATATCATTTACTTCCTTCTTACTCCCTCATAGGTATGTTACATAAGCCAAATGATTTGTTGAAAACATTAAAACATGCAGTGTATGCATTGCGGTCATAAAAATGGAATTTAAAGAATTCATTACCTAGCCTCCCCAAAAATAATGTGTTAAGCATAAACTATTTCTTGAAAAGATGAGAACATATTCACATTTTCTTATTTCTGATTTAAGAGAGAAATACAAAATCTGTAATATTTGTTATATGCTAAGGTATATATACATAATATATAGACAGGATACAGTTCAAATAATGCCCCTTTTTATGAGCCAGTAATATACACCAAATCTTTTATTATAAAATCATAAGCATGTAATTATGTGACATAACAATACCACACTCAAGCACACTACGCGACATTTTAGGTGAAATGTTCATATTGCTGTCCATCTCATGTGAGACCTTCATGTACCCTACCAGCCACACCCAGTGGCATTACTTCTGCCAGACCCTGTGTATATAAAATAGATAGCAAGTATTTATTAAGCACTTACTATAGGTGTGGGAATGCAAAGGTGGAAAAGATGGTTTCTGCCATTCACTGACAGGGCTTTGAACCTGTGTACAGCCAAGGTTCTTATATTTTTTCCTACCATGTACCCTTTTGACTGTTTGGTGCCACCTTCGGGCCCCTTCTCAGAATATTTTTAAATGTGTAAAGTCAAACACATAGGGCTACAAAGCGAATCAATATTAAACATGCATAATTGCAACACAGAAGGTACACACGTGCCTCTTTACTAACCCTTGTCTCACAAGACCTAAGGAGCTTCGGGTCAGTGACGTCACAGGTCCTGCAGTGCCACTGCGATCCATTGTCTACACTCACAATGGAAGAACAGGCTGGATTTTGTTGCAGGGAAAATGCAGACGTAATTCTTTCCCCACCCATGTTTGAGAACTCCCAGGACCCTAATTTTGGTCAAGTGTCTCTGATCTAAGTTGATGTCAAAAAACAGCTTCAAAAGAAGTGGATCTTAAAATGTTAGTCCTAAATCAGGATACACTTGCCGTATGTTTTTTCTAATAATTAATTTTAATTTTGATGAGTCACCTCAAATGTATGATATTCCACTTTGGGAGAAAAAAATCTTTACAGGAAATAAGTCACCGCAGGAAAAGGGACAATCTGCTCTTGTCTATTTATTTATTTATATCCTGCCTTGTCCCAGAAAGGATTTAAGATGGCTTGTTCCTGTCTGAAGTCCTAGAACTTGGTTAATTAAATCTTCTGAAAATATAAATTAAAATGCAGTAACATTATTTGACAAATGGGACAAAATTATTATCATCTTTTGAATAATTATGTGATTGGAACTGTCTACATCGTATTTATCTAATCTACAATTAAATCATTTATATATACAATTAAATCATTTATATCCACGATCCATAAATTCGCATCATCAATAACGGGCAATGTGCCCAGCGACCAAGTATGTCACAAGAACCGAAGAGCCTGTGTCAGGAGGGAGGGTCAGCTATGATACTCTAATTGAAACGCTGTCAAATTAAACAAGGGCATAACTCAGCCTTTCAGCGGGCAGGTGACACAAAGACTGCCACGTTGAACTGGCAGTATCTTGTTTGCCCTTTTCTACATATGCCATAGCACGTACTTGGGTTGTGGCTACATCGCTGTTAATCACTGAAGCAATGGCTCTCTAGGTAATTTCTAATCTCTGTTGGGCCAAGTGTTGATTGTGTAAACCTTAATTAGCATGGCTACCACAAATTTCTACCTGCAATTCCACACCAATTCAAAGAAAGGCACGAAACACCCACTCTGTGCCTTTCCAGGGTACTGTGCTGAGGCATGCACATCCATAGGACATTAGTCTGCCAACCATAGGGTCTACAAAACAAGTCTCTTTCTTCAGATTATCTAAGTAAACTTAAATGACTCAACTTCCTAATGAAAAATGCATTAGAAATATTATATGTCAACTGTACCTGAAAAATATTTTTAAAAAGGAAAAAGAGCAGCATTAGGGCTTCGTCTCCATCTCTCCTTAGCTCATCCAAAAATCCAGAAAGCGTACACGGTGTTTAGAACAGCAGGAATCTCTGGGCCATCAAGCCACCACCCATATCGAAATCAATGCAGTCCTTGATTCTGGTGGCTCTCTATTGCCCTGTGTTTGTGGGACACAGGAATCTTTGCAGAAGGTGGAAGCTCCCTTAGGCTGCCTGGGTCTGGTTTCCTGAAGCAAACACACAGCCATTTCCTAGAGAATGGTCGCCTTTTCTGGGGCGCAGGCACCAGATGGTGCAGGGTCCACACTATTCCTGCAACAATCTGCAGAACTCCCACCTCTTCCCAGCCTCAAGGATGCCTCTTCTCTCCTCTTACAACCAGAGGGACACCTTCCTCTCTCTTCTTGCCCTTCAGAACAAACAGTGTTGGCATTCGTGAGTCTAGGTTTGTACTGAAGCACAGATGTGTAGTTGACTCCACGTTGCTTCAGTCTTTTCCGCCCGTGACAACAACCTCCCCCCAGATAGGTGGCATTTCCATCCTCCAGCAAAAGGATTGCAAAACCTGCTTGAAGGGGGAGGAGGGCAAAAAATACAGTCAGAACAAACACAAATCAATATCTCAATACATTAGTCTTCCCTCTTAGAAGATGTGACTGTAAGCCTGAAGGAGCTAGTGAACTAGGCTTTTAAATTCACACATTCTGAAATCTGGCGAGAATGAAAAAATAAAACATAATCAAAAGACCTTTTTATATTCCTATAGTCCACATTAATATATTTATTTCTATATGGTTCCTGGGCTTATTAAAGTCTCAATTAAATTAATAGGTCACTAATAAGTGCTCTTTGAGGCTAATAAAGAAAAGTTTAATAAATTAAAAATCTATAAAACTTTAATTTTATTACTATTAATACTATTTAACAATTAAACTTGCATAAATTAGAACACTTAGAGAATTTTTATACACTAAACTACATTTTAAATTATTTTTTTCGATTTTTAATTAGGGACCTGTAACAGATGTCACTATATTATAATACCATCAAAAGCAAAGAAACTTAATGTTTCAATCTATACAAACTTTCTAAAAATAAATCTGTAATTTCCAAGGACTTTTTTGAAATATTGATGATTTTTTATAAATCCCAATAATCCACTTAGAGAAGAAACCAGGTTGTAGTAATATTTACAAAGTGCTTACTGTGAGTTCACTACTGTATCAGGTTATTTACGTAATGATATTATTTCATCCTTGCTGAAATTCCCTCTTTTCAGACATAGTAACTGAGGGTGAGATGGGCCCGCCCACCATCACTGATGAATGTGGTTGCAGAACATTGACATTGGAAGGGCCTGGCAAGGTGATTTTGTGGGGAGGGATGTTGGTGATTCATGGGAGCCAGGAGAGTCATCCTAAAGCTGCATTTGCAGGCAGGCATCCTGTTTCTGCAGAAGAGTAGAGGCTGATCTAGAGCGGTGGGAGCTAACAGAGTTTTCTGTGCTATAGGCACCATGCCCGCCCACAGTGTCCATTGGTAGCATCATGACCTGCAATCAGAATTTAACTCCAAGAGATTCTAATCTGGAACCCATGCATTTAACCACTGAGCTTTGCTGAGAGTCATGGCCTGTCAGAGGTCACACTCAGGTCCTTCTTTGCACAACCTCAGCTCCATGCCACAGGGACTTTGATAATCCCCTCTACTCTTCAGACATTGTGCAGGACTAGGGAGACATAAATTTGGGGAGTCCCTCTGGGAATTCCCAATTCCCTGGTTGGTGTTTAGCAAAGTCTCACCTTATCCTGAATTGTGAGTCATGTTGGAATGTACTGTAACATAAGCCATTCATAATGGTTTCTTATTCCTTGTTGAGGCTGCATTGTATGGAAGTTAATAGAGTCTCTGAAGCCAGATTGCCTGAGATCAAATTCTAACTCATTTCCTATTAGTTATATGTCCATGGGCAATAGAGTCAACCTCCTGGTATCTCAATCTCCTCATTTGTAAATTGGGTATCATAGTACTATCTCCCTTGTAGGGCTTCACACATATTGGTTAATTATATTTTATGTGTCTGATGTAGGTAATATATAGATATACATACTGAATTTATCTGATAAACCTAACAACTTGGGTTTACCTAAGACAGATGGCTTTAGAGTTCAGCAGAAGGAATATGCATCTCAGTCTTGATGACTTACCAGTCAACACAGGGCAGACTTTGGATTCAGCATTGTGGGAATCCTGTGCTCACCTTAGTGTAGCAGCACCAAGAAGTTCTTCATACAACACCTGCTTTCATTCCTTGAATAATAATAATTCATTGTTCTTAGGAGTTACATGAACAATCAAATAAACTTACGTACGTTGAATAGTTACATATCTAAACTCATTTTTACAAGAGGAAAATGACATGCTCTTCACTGACATAAGTTGAAAATGTTGGCACAAACTTAGGAGGCACCTGAGCCAAACCACACACCAGAGGAGCATCTCTCCTGGGGAAAAAGGACACACCTTTCTGCAAGTCTGGTCCCGTGCAAACAACGATTTGTGCATCAGTCACCACAAACCAAAAGTGGAACTGGAACTAGAGCTAAGGCAGTGCAATAATTGCCAAGTCTTTTAATTCATTGATTCGTTCTATGCTCAGTACCCACTGCTAATTTCCACAGACATCTTTGTTTGGATTCAATATCCTGAATCCATTTTGAAGAGTAGACCAACTTTTCTCACTTTCTTGCTAACTGCATCCTATCCTGGACCTTTCCCATTTTAAAACTGGTGTTAGGGACTTCCGGTCAAGATGGGAGCATAGGTAAATACGGCTTGCCTCCTCACACAACCACATCAAAGTTACAACTAAATTGTAGAACAACCATCATTCAGAACTGTCATAAATTGAGCTGAATGCAAGTCATACAACTATGGAATTGAAGAAGAAACCACATTGAGACTGGTAGGAGAGGTGGAGACACAAAATGGGCTGGTCCCACACCCACGTGTGGCAGATAAAAAATTTTAAGGGATATCTCAGGAGTGAAGGATCCCAGCCCCATACCAGGCCCCCCAGTCCTGGGTTCCAGTAACAGGAAGATAAGTCTCCATAAGTTCTGGCTGTAAAAACCAGTGGGGATTGAGGCTATGGAAGAACTTCTGGTATCCTAGGCAGTTTCTCTTAAAGAGCCTACACACAGACTTGCTCAGATTCACTCCCTCTGAGCTCTAGTGCCTGGGCAGTGGATTTAAGGGCATCAGAGACATGCAGGGAGGAACTAAATTGTCCTGGATAGGGTGAGATCTGGGGGCCAGATTTTTCCCAGACAGAAGTGCTGGCAGAGGCCATTGTTCCTTTGCTGTGCCCTCCCCCCATCCTCCACAAAACCAGCAGGCAGGTGCCATATCCAAGACTCCATCAACCTGCCTCACACTATTTGCCCCACCCTGGTGATTCCCTGAGGTCCTGCCCCACCAAACGTTCAGGCCCATCCAAGCTGTTTCCAGTGATTTTTCCATATGAATGGCTTGTAGTCCGTGCTTCAGACTGTCCTAAATTCTCTCAAACAAGCAGCATCTGGCTTCTGTAAGCCCTGTACCTCTCACTAATTTTCCCCTGGCCTAGCACTAGCAGCAGTCAGCCTTGGTTCACAGGTTAGCCTCTCCTGGGCATCTTCAAGCCAAGCACAAGTAGCAGCCATCTACTGATCGCTTTGTAACTAATGATGTGTGACCCTTGTATGTCACCACTGGTGGTGGCTGACCTTGGGCATGCCAACAGCAATCAAGGCTCAACTTCAAGAGAAGCACATACACAACTCAAACAGTAGATGCACCTTGGATACACAGCTGGGGTAATTGGAGAGACTGTGCCACTGGATTCTACAGGAAACCTACTGCATTAGGCCAAGATAGGGAGTCACAGTAGCTCCACCTAATACATAAACCAAACACAGAGAGGCTGCCAAAACAAGGAGACAAAGAAACATGACCCAAATGAAAGAATAGAACAAAACTCAAAAAAAAAAAAAAAAAAAAAAAAAAAAAAAAAAAAAAAAAAAAAAAAAAAAAAAAAAAAAAAAAAAAAAAAAAAAAAAAAAAAAAAAAAAAAAAAAAAAAAAAAAGATCTAAACAAGATGGAGAAAAGTAATCTATCAGATGCAGAGTTCAAAACACTGGTTATAAGGATGCTCAGACAATTTAATGAAGATGTCAACAGCATAAAAAAGATCCAGTCAGAAACAAAGGATACATTAATTGAAATAGACAGCAATTTACAGGGAATCAAGAGTAGAGTGGATGAAGTCGAGAACCAGTCAGCAATTTGGAAAACAAGGAAGAAAAAAAAACAATCAGAATAGCAAGAAGAAAAAAGAATCCAAAAAATAAGGATAGAGTGAAGAGCCTCTGGGATAACTTCAGACATACCAAAATTCACATCATAGGGATGCCAGGAGAAAAAGAAGAGAAAGAAATTGGAAATCCACTTGAAAAAATAATGAAAGAAAACTTCCCTAGCTTGAGGAAGGAAATAGACACACAAGTCCAGGAAGCACAGAGAGTTCCAAACAAGATGGACCCAAAGAGGCCCACTCAAGACTCATCATAATTAAAATGTCAAAGGTTAAATATAATGAGAGAATCTTAAAAGCAGCAGGAGAAGAGTAGTTAGTTACCTACAAGGGAGCCTCCATAAAACTGTCAGCTGATTTCTCAAAAGAAACTTTGCAGACTAGAAGGGCTTGGCAAGAAATATTCAAAGTGATGGAAATGAAGAACCTATGACCAAGATTGGTCTACCCAGCAAAGCTATCATTTAGAATCAAAGGACAGATAAAGAGCTTCCCAGATGAGAAAAAGTTAAAGGAGTTCATCATCACCAAACCAGTATTATATGAAATGTTAAAGGGTCTTCTTTAAGAATAAGAAGAAGATCTAAAATATGAACAATAAAATGGCAATAAATACATGCCTATCAACAATTAAATCTAAAAAACAAAATAAATAAGCAAGCAGAACAGGAACAGAATCATACATACAGACAATGTTTTAATGGTTGCAAGATGGGAGGGGGGTTGAAGGGATGGGTAAAAAAGGTGAAGGGATTAAAAAATATAAATAGGTAGTTACAGGATAGTCACGGGGGTGTAAAGTACAGCATAGGGAATAGAGTAGCCAAAGAATGTATATGCAGGACTCATGGACATGCACAATGGCGTGGGGATTGCCTGAGGGAGCTGGGGGTGGGGCTGGGTGGAGGAGGACGAAGGGGGAAAATCCATGACAGTTGTAATGCAATAAAAAAATAAAATATGATTCAAATTATAAATCAATTAAAAATAAATAATAAAACAGGTGTTAGAATATGACAATACAGACAACCCTATAGTGTTGTTGCTGGATTTGCATATATTCAGATGTTTTAACTTTTAGAGGTAACTCCTAAGAGAATCAAGCACATTTTTTAAGTTAGTAATTCAGGCAGCTTATTTAGAAATATCTGATTGATTCTCACTCTCAGTGGGGTGAGGGACAGGTCACAATCAAGGAGTGGACTTACAGCTTCATGGGGGAACAAGGAGTCACAGGGTAGTAGCTCAAAGCTACTGGGAGAACTGACAGCCAGAATATGGATGAAAAATGTAGAGAAGTGGAGGTCAGTACAAATGTATTGCCAGTTTGGAGTATCAGACAATGGCAGGTCAGGGATGAGGAGTTGAGTAAATGAAGAAACTGACCAGGAGGCATAAAGCAAGATGAAAACAGGAAAAGGCTATAGAATGCTTTCTATGAAAGATCAGGGTTGAACTGTGCTCAGAAAGAGATGGCAGGAAGATAAAAATCATCTCTCTCAAAACTAGTCAACCTGAAGTCTGGTCCAAAAGAAGTACTGCCCAGTGAACAAAAGTTAACCCTGAACACCAAGCCTTCTGCATATGATAATGCCATGACAATGGAAAAGATCAAGTTCAATGGGTTCATATTGTTTCAAGTGTGTGGCATTGTAAGGCTGTCCTGAAGGATCGATTGGCCTGGAATCTAGGACAGAGTCAAAAAAGCTAAGAAAAGAAGGGCATTTCGTTTCTTTGTTTGGCTGGTTGGTTGGTTGGTTGGTTGGTTGGTTGGTTGGTTTGGTATGGGAGGCAGTTGTATAAATGTTAACCCAAATATGTTTGAGAACTTCTGAGGCACTTCTTTCTCTAACACTATTTAGGCAAATGCAGATGCTGACAATTGAGACCAACATAATGCCCTGTCCCTGAATTAAGCAATGCTGAGGCCCGGCATAAACAAAACTTAGCTACATGCTCTAGGAAATGCTTGTTCTTAGAAGACAAAATTTTGATCTAACCAAAACAACTTGCTAATCAAAATGTACTCTAAGACCCTTTCCTAGCTCTTCCCATCAATCCATAGCTATTGTGTCCTAATATATTCCCATCAGGCCCACTCGGCAAATCCCAAATGAAAACCACTTAGCTTAAGCCTATTAATTTTCCTCCCTTGGCTTTGCTTGATTAAAAAATAATAATATCAGGACTGGGTGAGCTCTGCTGGTGTTGGAGTGTTGGTCTGGGTAGGGGCCAGAAGCAAGACAGAATGGTACACAATATGAACCCTGTACCGGGAACCCTGTGAACCTTCTGCTGGTGGAACTACAAATCAGGCTCCCGTTAGGGGCTGAGGGGCTCTAGTGACTCTGGATATACACCGCTAGCAAGTCAGCTGGTTTGGCTGAATCCTTACCTAGATTTGTCAAGAGTCATTTTTCTTGTGTTTCTCATTATTTTGTATAAACTTCATTGTTTCATCACGGGGATTCGTATGCCTTAGATAGGCCATCCTCATGGTATTATTTTCCTCTTCAGAGGTTGAAAAGAGAAGTTAATTTTTCAAGTTAAAAAGGAAAAGTGGTTCAGGCTGGGAAGAAGGAAGGTGCTTCTTCAGAGGAAAATTGGGGCAACAAGCAGAGGACAGCAGGAGCGGAAGCCTCAGGCAGTCAAGCAGGTGGCCCAGTCCGCAGGTGAGCGGCAGACCTGCCACGCTAATTGATAGGAATTGCACCTGTTGTTTCCACAGTTTCAGGAACAGTTGATCTTAAAGATATGGGAACCTGCATTCATAGTAGGATAATTTGACGAAAAACCTGGAATTGAAACTTTGGCCAAGTGATTACCATACTTTTCCGCCTTCTGGGCCTCTTTCCCTGCAGAGTCACAGGCATGCCAAAGGCAGGTGCTTGAAGACAGAAGTGCTCCATCGCTCGTAAAGAAAGAGCTTCTATACTATGTTCAAAGAAATGCATCCAAGCGCAGGGTAATGAGAGATTTTTATTAAAAACAAAATGTTAGCTGCACAGCCACTAATTTATATATTCCTGGAGGCGAAAGATAATGTCTGTTCTGTTAAACAAACAACAACAAAAAATAACTTCCATGCCTGAAAATCCTTTTTAAAAGTAAGGGTTTATTAGGCCATTACTAGCAAAGCAGAAGACTGGTCTTGGGATATGGGGTCTAAACCATCAGCAGCATGGCTAGGTAAGAAAGATGCTATGTCCATTGTCTCAAAGTTTGCAAGAGTTTTTATACAACTCCTGTAAGCCATCAGAAAAAAATTTATATTAGCTATAGGCAAAGGGGTGGGAGAAAGTGAAAGGGGACCAAGTTGGGAGTAGACACAGAGTCCGCAAAAAAGTAACACCCACTCCTGAGGATTGGCTGCTGTCCCTGAAGGTGGGAGAGCCCACAGGTGACCAAGAAGAGAGGGCTCCTGGACTTCCATAGTGCCCGGCTAAAATAATCTGCTGAAATAGCCACCTGGAAATTAATGCGAAGTTCCGACAGACAGAAGTAATGTGGGCATTCTTTTGTTAGTTGGTCCACAGCCATTAACAGACTGTCAGTCTCTCTCTCTCACACACTCTGCTGCCACTGTAATTTAATTAGGAATATCTCAGATTCTCTCCCAATCATTTCCAATGCCTAGCATAAGACATGGCCCATAGTAATTATTCAATAAATTCCTGTTGAATAATGAAGTTATTTTTGCAACCTGAACTCCTTTCAGTGGGTTGACAAAACCCTGCAGGGGTGTCCAACCTTTTGGTATCTCTGCACCACACTGGAAGAGGAGTTGTCTTGGCTCACACATTAAATACATTGTGACACGTAATCACAGAAAAATCTCATGACGTTTCAGTAAATTTATGATTTTGTGTTGGGCCGCAGGTTGGACACACCTGCCTAAAAAACTACTGGAAAAGAATTGCCTCTGGGTCAGTAGAGGTATATCCATCAGGCACTGGTTGCCTGAAGTGTTTTCAATCAGGCTGATTAAGATACATTGGCAAGAGAAATATTTCAATTAAGGAGTATTCAAAGCTCAAGCATATGAACTGGTAATGTCTAGCAGGACATGGCAGGGTAGGAAGTGTGTATGGAGCTGTCAGGCAATCAGAGTCAGACTCGCCCTGTCATTCAACTTCAGGGGAGAGCTCTGTGACAGGAAAGTCATGGGTACAGACGAGACAGTGGTGAATGGTAGACAAGCAAAAGGACAGCGAACAGCACTTTCCTAGGAGCCATGGAACAAGCAGATTCAGCATGGTGAGGGGAGGCAGGAGCCCTGCTTTGTACAAACAGATACATGGCAATATTCGAATGGTAAATTCAATGAATTAGATATGACATATGCCCATAAACATGACCACGGTTTTCCTTTCAAGGTTTTAACTATGTGGAATAACAATGTTAGGCTTAATTGCAAAGGGCCGTTACATTTTAGAATTTAAAAAATTCAGGACAAAGGAACCAAAAAAAAAACCAAACTAAAAAAATGTAAATATCGATACAAACATAAAAAAAGAGTAAATGTTAAGAATTACAGGTGTTTAAAGCTGGTGGAAGTCCTGCAGATCACCTTGGGTGGAGGCCCCTTGTTCTAGTGGCCAGCAGGCAGTCACAGAGAGCTGACTGGTCCCAGGTCACTCTGCCTGGTGACCTGCAGTGCTGAGAGTGAGCCACGGTCTCCCTGATGCTGGAAGGAGGAGCAGGAGTAGAGTGCCAGGAGGGGAAATAGCTGTGTGCGTTGTATACACCATGTTGAGGTCAGCAGGATTTTAACAGTGAGAAAATTCAACTTTCTAGAAGAACCCCTCATCCTCCTGCTGGTTTAAAATGTGCTTTTCATATTGTTTAATGTTGTTTCTGCTGTAACTAGTGATGGCCTTTTTACATGATAAACTCCTAGAAATTAGAGGTTTGTCTATTTGGTCGCCTTTGCCATTGCCTAGGAGCACGCCAGCCCCACCCACAGCCCGTGTCGCCACAACACGGTGCTGGTGAAGGAGCCAGAGTGAGTGCCAGGTCAGTCGGAATGTTTGGGTTGAGGTTTCTACGTTAAGGCATTTCTACTGACGAGTTGTGAAGAGACATTAATCTCTCCGGAGCACACGAGACACCCTGCCCAGCACCAGAGCCCGCTTTACAAATCGTCTCACCATTAGCCCAAGCAGCCCTAACACATCAACAGCCGGGCGGGTGCGTTTGCTTTATTTTAAGGTAGAATATTTATTTTGGATAATGGATTATTAACTAGATCTGTATCATTTATCTCTGCAAGTCATTTTATTGGGAATGATTTATAGCACATCAACAGCCATTGCAAACGCATTTGCTCTCTTTTGAGGGCCGCTCATTTCATTATGAATGACTTACCGAGCTCAGAGAAGCCGATTGCAGAGAACCTGCTTTCTTGGGCTGCGATATTTTACCAGGCTGCCTTATAAATATTTGTAAGTTACTTATAAATCTTGTCTTGGCAAAATATTCTGAAGCCCAATTAATGTTCCAGTTCCGTAGGGCCATGCTGGGAAATAGGACACCCATGCAAGTAACTGAAATCTGGCATCCTTCACTTTGAATGGCAGCAGTGTGCTCTGACACAGTGACATCCAGGAGACTTTGATTCCTCATCTGCAATGCCAGTATTAATTAGACTATTTATTTGGCAGAATTTGGATGACATACTGGAAGTTTTATAGCTGAGACTGTGAAGGAAAGAACACCTCTAGCTAATCTCTAACTCTCTGTTACTGCCGCCCAAAGGGGTTACATTGTTTGCCATTGTACTGTGTGAAGGCTCATTGTATGCGAAACTGCAGAAATGGGTGTAAAATGCAGCCTTCGTGATAATTGTTTGGATTTTTTTAAAAAAACTTGACTATTACATGTATCTTTCATACTCTATATACATCTAGATGAAAAATACAGATACTTGGCTACAGGATACTGTCAGATTTTTAATTTCAGAAAGGGTAAACGCTGCCAAGTTTGAAGGTCTGCATCAAGGATACCGACATAATTTTCAAAGTCGCAGGTACAACCGCCGCACCTCCCCTCAACATAAAACCCAGGGGTGGACACCAGCACATCTCTCCCTAACCTGTCCTATGCGTAACAACGTTACCACAGAGGTTTCCTGAGTATTTGCAGCCCACACTGGAAAGAAGTGGGTTTTGCAAATGAGCTGCAGGTGATTGATGTATTTTATTGCTGACACTGTTTCACCTGTGTTTAGTTCCACTGACATGGCAAATCCCGTGGCCAATTGTCCTTATTCTAGCCCCCGTGTATTTCTCTCCAGCACACCCGCACGCGGGAAGGTGTGGGCATGGAGCGTACTTAACTGCCCAGCTGAATGGCTCTGTAATGTAGCTTCAGTGTGGCATAAATTAAGCTGTCATTTTTTTGGCAGCAAGTGCAGAGAGGCGATTTTCCTGTACTGTAACATTTGAAACAACAATTTTCTGGCTCCCAGTACTGACTGACAGTTCCATGTGATACATTCTCAATGTGTGTGCTTCGGGGCTGCAGCTGGGAACTGCCTTCAGGGCAAGGTATTGTCTTTATTAGCAAAGCCTGGCTAAGGTTGTCCTCACGCAGACGCTTCCTGACTCCCTCTGCTGCCACTGGGTCCAAAGAGCTGCCTCCAGGCCAGCAAAAATGGCACTGGCTTAAGCATGTTTCTCATATGCAAATGATCTTTTATCATGAAAATCAGATTGTGTGATTTTGTGCGCTGGCGCTAACAGTGAAAAGCCTCTGTGAATGGGGGGATTTCCTAGAGCTGAGCGAGATGTTGTGGGCAGGAAACACTGTTGAATGTTCTGAGGGGCGTCCAGGTGTGGACTGGGAGGACGACTACCTTCCATTTCCCATGCTGCAGGTTAGTTAGCTACAAAGAAAAAGCAGAATGTTGATAAAGGCAATGATGGGTGTCTGCGGGAGGGTCTCTGGAGGGACCACAGCAAACTGCTCTTTCTTTAAATATCCTCTATCCAGCCTTCCACCTCAACCCCACCACCCCGGTCCCCAGCATGTGACTGGTACCACTACTTGCCAGCTCTTGTGAATACACATAAAGGGCAGAAAAGGTTACCTTGAAAGCAATCAAAATAAAACTGTAATCACATCAGTCAGGATGCAGCAGGGAGAAATAAGTTATGTTAACCCTGAACTTGCAGGCAGCATTGTCACTGCTGTACTGGACTGGAAGAATGAGGTTGCTCCCCAGAGCACAGGAAAGGCTTTCACCAGTTCATTTAGGCAGGATTGCACTCCAGTCTAAAGTACGTGGTGATCATATTTTGGGAGCTCTTTAAGGAAGAATCCATGACTGTTCTGAGTCTGCACAGTCCAGCTCTTTGCCAAGTGAGTAACTTGTCCACGGTCAGCAGGTTCTTTCTTGTATAGAACTTAAGTCTTTTTCCGTTAGTTTCCCTTGTTCTATGTGATACTGTCATCAGGGAAAATAGAAAGCACATCATAAGCATTCCTCATAAAATCACATTTACAGGCTGCCTGTTCTCAGGCTCAAATACCTCGGTCTCTATCATCTTTCATATTGGTGAAGCTCTTATTTACTAGTCCAAACAGTAAACACACAATGTTTGCAAGGGATCAGGTACTGTCCTAGGGACACAAAGATAAATTACAATTAAACTTCAAGCCCTCTGCCCTGGGGTAGCTCACTTGGTTGGAGTGTCATCCTGATATGCTAGGTTTGCGGGTTCGACCCCTAGTCAGAGCACATACAAGAAGCAACCAGTTAATGCATAGATGGGTGGAACAACAAATCAGTGTATCTCTCTCCCCCTCTCTCTCTCAAAATGAATAAAATTTATGGGAAAAATTTAAGCCCTCCATTTATGGCTAAGGCATACCTTCCTCACCAACTGTTTCCCACCACCCCCTGGATGAACAAGCTTACTAGCTAGAACAGGCCACCTTTTCTCTTATTTTCGTGGTGTGGCTCAAGTGGCTTCATTAATGGGAAATGACCACCCTACCCTCTTATCTTTCTGATAAACTCCCAACTCAGACAGGAAGCCTTCTCTGACCAAATTCTGCAGCCTCCTCGGGATTGGACATTTCTGCTGTCTGTTATGAGAGGATCTTGTATATATGTCTCTTTTGTCTTTTTTCTGTCTGTCTCTAAAGCTAAGTTTTGGATTTTTTTTATGATGAGAACTGTACTTTACTCTGTAACCTGCCACAATGTCTGGTAATAATAGGTATTAATAAATATTTCAGTAAATGAGTGGTTATTGTTCCCAAAATACATCTACAAATCATAAATCCCTAATAATAGAAAAAAATACTCTGATAATAGCTCGGTTTTTTTCTTGGAGAAGAAAATAATTACTATATAGGTAATTCATGTTATACTTCTTTTTGATATCCTATCAAAATCCTTTTTTTTTTTTTTAACACTGTATCATGTTCCTACATTGCTAAGCCATGTTCTGTCAGTCATGGTCAACTAGCTTCTAAAGATCCTCCTGCTGTGTATAATACTCTGCCATTCTCTAGGGCTTATTTCTGCAATTTGCTGAGCTATGATCATCCATATTGAATTTTCATTCTGTTTATTCTAAGCCATATTATGAGCTTGTCAAAACCATTTTAAGTTCTCAAGCTAGATTTGAAGATCCTATGTTTTCTCTGTTAATGACAGGATTCGGCAAGGACAATATATGTGAAAACAAAAGTCCCCAAACCAAAATGGGTGAAATACTCCCCAGGTTCTGAAGTCGGCCCGTGGCAGCACCATGTTCTGAGAACTGGCAGTAGGGGAGAGAATAGACACCCAGGTTCTGGTTTTAGATGAAACATTTGCAAGCTGTGTAGCTTTGATTTATCATTTAATACTTACCCTACACACAATATTTTCTGCCATTGTTAATGCTGAGTTGATGCATATCAAAAAATGATCTGAATATTAGGAAAGACTAAGCAAGAGTAGTTTTGTTACTCTTGAATATTTAACAACCATACTGACTTGCAACCAATGGGAAAAGAATCTCTGCTAATTCTCTGTCTTTTTCTCTGCATCCTTGTCCTCATGATCATCTTCATATAATTTATTCATTACGTACCTATTCTATGAAAATCACTAAACCAGTTTCTTAACAGTAAGTCATCTTAACCAACCAATCATAGAATAAGAATAATCTTCCATTATATCTTGCCTTAAAAAGCTTATAAAACACTCAGATAGGAAAACATAAACTGAATTTAAAAATCTATGTGATAAGGGCCATGTGAGCATTCCTTAAAACATATGCTATCAGAGGTATCTGGGACAGCTCCAGGCAAAGTTGTTTTAACTAGACCATAGAATTCCAACCAGTGGAGTAGGTGAGACAAGTTATTTCTACAGAGGAGGACACGGCATGTGTGAAAGTTTAGAGGTGGAGTTTGTGTACCCATGTTCATACCAGCATTATTCACAAACACAAAAATGTGGAAATAATCCAAGAATCCATTCACAGCTGAATGAATAAGCAAAATGTGGCAAATACTTACAATGCAATATTATTCAGCTTTAAAAAGGAAGGAAGCCCTGGTTGGTGTGGCTCAGTGGATTGAGTGCTGGCCTGCAAACCAAAGTGTTGCCGGTTCGATTCCCGGTCAGGGCACCTACCTGGGTTGCAGGCCAGGTCACCAGTAGGGGAACACAAGAGACAACCACACATTGATGTTTCTCTCCCTCTCTTTCTCCCTCCCTTCCCCTCTGTCTAAAAATAAATAAATAAAATTTTTTAAAAAAGAAAAGGAAGGAAATTTTGGTACATGCTCCTGTATGAATGAACTTTGAAGATATCATGCTAAGTGCAAACCAGTCAGAAAAGGGCAAATGCTGCGTGATTCCACTTACACGAAGTTCCTAGAGCAGTTAACCTCATAGAGACAGAAAGTCGAATGGTGGTTGCTGGGGATGAGGACAGGAGGGAGTGGGGAGTTTGTGTTTAATGGGTATGGAGTTTCTGTTTTGCAAGATTAGAAGAGTTCTGGAAATGGCAAGATTAAAAGAGTTCTGGTTGTACAACAGTGTGAATGTACTTAATACCACTGAATTGTACCCTTAAAAATGGTTAAGATGGTCAATTTTATGTGATGTGTATTTCATCACAATTTTTTTAAAGTTCAGAGTTAGAAAGTGTAATTTAGAGAAAAATGAGTAATAGATGGCTTTGGCCAAAGCCTAAGTCTATATCATAGATTAGTTGAAGGTAAACCTACAATAAAAGGTTCGGACTGGATTCTGGAAAGTTAGCAATAAACACTGGGGATTTGATGATAAAGGGTCACTGAAGGCTTTGAGCAGGGGAAGGGTATTGTCAGAACTGTGCTCCCAGAAGCTTGGAGGTGGTGTGCAGGTTGGCCTGGGAAGCCGGAGGGTGATGGCAGAAGCCCTATATGACTACATTGCATGACGTGAGTGAGATTCTAAACCCTAAAGGAAGCTGTTGAAGGAGGCCATGAAGAGAATGAGGCCGAGAATGAGGCCAAGGGGGGCGCTAGAATTTGCCTGAGGGCATACAGTCAGAATCTGGCCGTCTGAGGCCAGAATCCCAGAATCCCAGAACCCCGTTGGGTTCTCAACCAGATAAAAAGTCATCCAGCATCTTCATTTACTTACTATCTTGCTCTGAATAAAATGAATACGCAAACACCCAATGCCACTTAAGCTTTTCAAAACCAACTTGATTTACTTCCACTTTTACCTTCAAAATACCTAAGGAGCCATGCCTTTTATATTGGGCATTCTCTAAATCCTCACTCCTCTAAGTGTGGCCTACAGGCCAGCATGACCTAGGAATTTGTTCAAAATGAAAGCTCCCAGGCCCAACCTCAGACCCACTGCATTAGAATCCACATCTTGACAAGAATCTTTGTGATTTGTGTGCCCAGTGAAGCCTGAGCAATACACTTCCAAATGTTCTCCCCAAGCCCAGGTGTTCTACGATTCTATCAACCCACCGGCCGGCTGTCCCAGCACACGGACTTGTGCAGCAGAGTCTGTTCTGCAGAATTCCACCAGGATTACATATTTGACACCCCATCTTACGCTCTCCTATCAACTAAGGAAGTTATGTAATTTCCGTTAAATAAGTGTGACCTCTATTGATTTCTGCGGCCCTCCAGTTCAGAACTTGACTAAGTGTTGTCTTTTTCACCCATAGTCTGACACACAGATCTCTAATGGCAAAAGGCCACCTCATTTCCTGAGGTCCTGATGGACAGGTATGGAGACCACTTCTCTCTCAGTTACGTTTGCATATTTTTGTCGCTTTCTCATACTTTTATTGCTGCTAACAGAATCACCGCCGACTCCCTCCTCACTGGTCCTCTGCAAACTCTCATCGGCAGCTTTCACTGGATTCGGGTGGCTGCTGCTAGTCAGATGGCGTTCCCTGCTCAAATGCCATCAACATTGGCCTCTTCTATTTTATTTATTAAGGTTTTATTAATCTTTTTCAATCCTTTGTCTTTAACCCTCCCTAAATCATTGTACTTGAAGTGAGTCTCCTGTAGACAGTATAGGGTTAGACAATATATTCAACATTTTTATCTACTCGGCCAATATCTCTTTTAATTGTGCCTTTATATAATTTACAAAAAAAAATTTACATTTAGTGCACTTATTAATAACTTAAAGTGTGCCATTTTATCTTTTGTTGGTTCCTTTTTCTTTTATAAATTTTGTGTTGAATTACCGGGGTAACATAATGGGTCATATAGATTTCAGGTGTCCATTTCTATGACCTGCGTACTGCACTGTGCGCCCACCGCCCCAAGTCAACCATCTCTGTCACCATATATTGGGTCCTCCCCACTCCCTTCCCTCCAGTAACCACCACACTGTTGTCTGCGTCTGTGAGTGTTGGTTTTATATCCCACACACAAATGAAATCATATGGTTCTCAGCTTTTTCTGACTTATTTCACTTAGCATAATCTCAAGATCCTTTCACATTGCTGTGAATGGCAGTATTTCCATGTGATTTCTCAAATCAGCCTCTTTTAAAGTTATCAACTTCCCTTTGGGACCAGAGGAAGATACAGTTAAGGTTTGTGCTGCTGAAAGATGATGTCTCGTTGCTTTCTGTTGGAATGCAAGGCCTGTGTCGCGGAGCCTATGAGTCAAGGAGAAGCATTGAGTGGAATCTGTGAGACGTTCTCTCTTCTCAATTGTTTCTAAAGCAAATTCAAAAGCTGTGGCCCTTTGGTGACTATTCATGTTACTCACGGGTTTCCAGGCAACATCGGGGTGTTTTATGAACTAGCTCGGAGCATTTCTACGACGTGCACATTGAGTACCGTCATTGCAATTAAGTGCTGGTCACAATTTCCATTACACACCCTGGTTTAAGAAACCCAACACACAGCCATAAATTTTACTTTTGACTGAAACTTGGCATGCCTGAGTCCAATGTCTGATCACACTTTTCATTAAAATCATAAAATTATATTATGCTTCCCAAACTCCAGTTTACTGGTAACACTTTCATATTCAGAGAACAAAGATGCTACTTCTCTACCTTAAAATGGTCATCAGTTGTTTTTTAAATTTAAAAATATACATATGAGAAACTGGAATAAAAGCATGTTACATACCATAAGAAATTTTATAATGTGATTTGTAAACCCGATGCTGTATTTTCAATAATTGGCAGTAATGATTACATTAAATGCTATAAATTATGTGCTCATGTAATTGTTTATAAATAACCTAAGATAATAATATAACACATTTGAGGCAGTTATTTCCAGTGACCTACTATATATATGGTTTTTATCAGTTGGGAGGAGGTCGGGAGAAGAGAGGAAGAGGAAGAGAGATGGAGAGGGAGAGAGAGGAAGAGAGAGAGAACACAGGAAGGTGCTACTTTTGTGGGTGAATTTCCAGATGGGTAAATGTATTATAATACAACTTGAATTTTGGAGAAAAACCACCAAGATCTCCACATGTTCTAACCCTGGAACCTGTGAATAGTTACCTTACATAGGTAGAGGGACTTTGCAGATGGGATTAAATTAACGCTCTTGAGATGGGGAGATTATCCTGGATTATCTGATGGACCCGGGTCATCACAAGAGCCCTTGTAGGGTTGAGGGAGGAAGTCCAGGGTCCGAGAAGGAGACGAGGCTGCAGCAGAGGTCCAGGTGATGTGGGGCCGTGAGGTCCCGCCTGTGGACAGCCCCTAGAAGCTGGAAAAGTCAAGCAGATGGCTTCTCCCTTAGAGCCTCCGGAAGGAAGGCTGCTGCCTGCTGACTCCTTGATTTTAATGCTCCAACCTCCAGAACTGTAGGAGAATAAATCTGTGTGGCTATGTACCTCTAAGTTTGTGGTAATTTGTTACAGCAGCAATAGGATACAAACACAGATTCTTCAGGAAATTAAAAATGCAGGGAAGAAAAGCACCTATTAAGGCCATTGTTTTTAAACCTTTAAGAGCTGTTAGTATCTTTTAGAAATGCTTTGAGAAAGTGATTTATTTAAAATTACTTAAGTATTTTTCTTTTTCAGTGGCCAACATTTCAGATGTTTTGTTATCATTACTGGTAAACCTAATTTAATCGCTCTGGTTCAGAAACAGGGGACCACGGTTCTATTAAATACCTGAGCTCTTCCTCCCCGAGTAGGGATGCCGGTTTGCGTATCCTGTTGCTGAGTCGTTTAACCTGACTTACTGCTAAGTGAAGACTCCTGTATTGGTTGGGAGGATGTGGAAAGCATCTTTTAAGTAATCAGTGTGAAGTGTGGGCTTTACACTTATATGAAACCACGGTCTCTAGATGTCACCCCCCTTTTAGTAAGCTGCTTCTGTTAATGCACGCTTGGCTAAGCAAATGCTATTCACCTCTACCTTCCGAACAGGTGCGTGTTAGATCTAGAAGCCCAATCCTTGTAACTCTCTCCTTCAGCCGAGAGAAAATGGCCAGTCCTCAGCTCATCTGTGTAAGAGGAAAAAAATGACAGGAATGGATGCCCCAGCTCCTGACAGAGCACCACACACAGGCTATCCTGGGTATAAAATCTAGCTCATTCACTTCTGTTATCAGATAAGGTTAACAGATAACAGACTGGGTGTTCAGCTACAGAGATGACCAGATTATAAAGCTGATGAGTCTTCACATTACCCTAACTGGTCTTAGGCCCCCCAGACTGGTTCCCCAACTTTGCATGTTGCACTGGCAATAACACCACAGAGGTGGAGTAAATCATACCCCTACACAGCCTGAACACCAGTCCCCAGCTGCCGAAGGACGGCATTCACCCCAGCACGCATGCTCCCTGAAGGGCGCCAGAGCCTCTGGAGGGCTGGAACAATGACCCCGCACGTCCACCCCTGACGCCTGCCTCCTGAGCCATACACAGCGGTAGAGATTCAGGTACCAGAAGATGAGCAGGTGAATAAATAACTGTGCAAGGATACTGTCCACCAGAAACAAACAAAAGAACCCCCAAAAGCAGAAACACGGCATGCTCAAGAAGAAGGAGAACTGCCACTTTTATGGCTTCATTGTGTGTGTTCAAATTCTATAAGTGACCAAATGGGACTCAACAATTCTTTCAAACCATAATGGGGCCATTAGATTATTTTACCTGGTTTTATACTAAATGGATTCCCTAGGTAGCTGGAAAAGAGCTGAAAATTGACCTGAATGCATATGGGGGGCTGGATTTGAAAACTCTTGGCACCATTTGCACATTATGTGCTGCTCTTATCCCTTTGGCCTTGTAATAGGCTTATTTCTGCATGTGTCTAATCTGCACTCGTGGTCTACAAGCATCCAGAATCAAGATACAGCTGGGGAGCTAGTAAGTACTTATTGGGAGAGGGAGAGAGAGAGAAGGAAGGAGGAGGGAATAGGTTAGCCCCTTCCGTTTGCCTTATATATTCCCACAGTAAACAGTAGATGAAATAGGACATCCATTTAACATTTGGTGCAGGGGACTGCGCTCCTGGCTTTTCTGTTTCTGGCTTCACACGTGACAAAGTGGTACCATGAGTGCTGGATGGGGCTGAGGGGGAGGAGCCATCGGGCCGCGCTGAGTTTATGGTTTCTTGAATCACCCCGCTGAAAGTGTTGCAAGCTCCTCCCCGCCACAGGTTCAGAAGCTTCTTTCCTTGGAGGTTTGCCCCTACTGTATGAAGCTGGTAGACACTGCAAGGCCAGCTTGCCTGCTTTCATATGTCCACTGCCCCCTGCACAGCTTCTCTTATGAGTAGTTATTATTTCACATAATTTACCTGAAAGCCCAAATTTCAACTTGTTGCCTCCCACCTGGTAATTGAAGGACTTCAACTACCTCGTCTTCCACGGGGAGGGTCCCTTTTCAGGAATCTCTGGTGCAGTCCTGCCTGTGCTTGTGAATGGGACTGAGCCAAGGTTCCCTCTCCCCAGGAATGCAGTCCCTTGGTTGGGGTGTCAGGGGTGGGGTATGGAGGGGGAGAGTTTTCATGGGCTGCCTCTGCCCTGGGCTCCTCCCTGGTCACATTTTCCTGCTCTGTGGGGACCATTGTTCTAGGCAAAGTTTCTGATGATTCCAGAGAGTCACTTCACGCCTCTGGGATACCTGAGGTTGGCAGCAGGTTTTGCCAAGGCAGAAGATCAGAGACTGAGGTTTGGCCAAAGCAGCAGGCTGATTCCATAGCCCTCATCTCTAGTGACACTGTCCTCATTTTTCAGTGGACTTCACTGCAGGGTCTCTGCATGACACATAGCCAGCGGTGGTTGCCGCTGCCCTCATTTGGAGCACTGCCTTCCTCTCTCTTTATTATGGGTGGCAGAGCGTTGATGTCAAAGTTCAATGCAAGTTTCATTGTAGGTGGTAATTTATGGCAGTCACCTGACAAAGGCACAGCCCTTCCCACGCTCTTCTCTCCTCCTTTGGTTTGATGGCCACTCTGGAGTTTTCAGTTTCTCCTTCGGGAATTTTTCCCAGATTTACCTGAGCCATTTGCAAAGGAGAAAATAACCATTTGTATCCTTCGTCTCACCCAGAAAGCACTATGGCTATTTTTTGGCAATGCCGTGGCCCACCAGGAAAGGACTCTCTTCAACACAACAAAATCAAATGGCCCCGGTCTGTTCCACTGAGTCTCAGCATTCTGCCTTGCGGGTCTGGGAGGTGCGTCCTCCAGTCGCAGTGGCCGCTGACCGCACAGGACTGCGCTCTGACAGGTAGAGTGGCTGCTGTCAGCAATGAAGACCTGGCAGGGGCTTTTGAGACTCAGAAGGCTCGTAGTTCTTCCCAACGCCATTGAAGGTGGCCTCCCACCCCTCTGGGAAACTGGAAGCCTGCCACAAAGCCGTTCACTGAGGATGGCAGCGAGACCCACTGCAGGCTCCCAGGATCCGCACCCCATCCCACCGCAGGGCATCGTCTCAAACAAGGTTTCTAATCACCGTACCTGGGGAGACCTATGCCCTTGCCTGCCACCGCGTGTTAGGACAACACCCGTGAGGCTGACCATACTGCTAAACATCTGACTAACCTGCCCTTTCTCATTCCTGTCTGCCTGGTCCACCTCGGCAGGCACCAGGCCTCCTACCTCCTTCTCCTTCCCCTTCTGAAGCCAGGCACACTGGCTCTCTGTGTGACATGTGCCACCCTGTGTCCCTAGTGCTTTCCTTTTCCTCAGTCTGCTGAGTATTCTTCCTCACTGTTTGACCACTTGAGTGGGCCAGGGGTAGTGTTCCAGCTTAGGGTAGAGGGGTGTGTCTGTCATTACAGAGGAGGATTCTGGCCATACCTGCCACCAGACACATCGCCTTCCTCCAGGAAAAGTTCACTCTTGTAAATTCTCTACCAATGTGGTAGAATTAAGGATCACTTTCTAGAGACCCCTCCCCTTTCCTTGTATCTTCCTAGAGGTAGAAGGAAAATGGACAATTTGCAGCAAGCTCTAAAAGACCACATTCATATTTTCTTC
This sequence comes from Tonatia bakeri, assembly GCA_004024845.1. Lineage (NCBI taxonomy): Eukaryota > Metazoa > Chordata > Mammalia > Chiroptera > Phyllostomidae > Tonatia > Tonatia bakeri. Next base: position 70,736 of record PVIA01002743.1, read on the forward strand.
TGTCCAGAACATTCTGACAAGCACTCTGTGTGCCTGAGAAGCAACTTTAACAAACAAGTCAATTAGCTATCATCTATAGACCAGTCAATCCCTGAAGCAGAAGTGAATGATCCAGAACTCAGATAACCCCTGAGGAACCACAGCGTGGAGCTCAGACATGTCTAGGTCTCCCAATGGGTGCTTCCAGTGTGGCTGTGTGGTTGAGCCCTGGGTTTTACTAGATCTTTAGCCCACACCTGGCTTACTTAAAACCTGAGCCAACCCACCCTCTGAGTTTCCTCCTCCTCCCTGCAAAGTTTTTTTGAGAGGACATTCCAAAAAGAACTTTGTATGAATGGCCATCCCGCATCACCACCACACCAGCAGACTCTGAGCCATCTGTCCCTGGAGGAGCCAGAGCTCGCTGTGCCACTAGCTCTGCTGTCAGGGGCCCACCCGGGCCCCCCTCTACTTTGTGCATTCAGGACAGTGCTCTGCCACCGTGGCCGCAGCTGTCATAACTTCAGTCCCAAGGGAAGGCAGCGCTGCCTCAGTGGCACTTAGGACCCTGGAAGGTTAAACCGTGAGCAGGCTTCTTCCCATTGACCTGTAACCTACAATAGTAATAACTCAAGAGTGATAATAATAAATGCTAACACTTACTGAGAGCTTACCATGCAGCATTCTAAGTTCTACATGCATCCACTCATTTCATCTTCACAAAGACTCTGTGACATAGTTTCTGTTCCTACCACCCCGTGTCACTGATGAGGAAACTGAGGCATAGACCAATGAAGAGTAGATGGAGGTAGCAAGGAGGAAAGCTAGGCTTGGAACCCAGGCAGCCTGGTGAAGAAAGTGTGTCTTTACCCTCCATGCAGTTCTGCCATGCACATGCCAGCTGACCGGAACAGAGGAAGTTGCAGAGAAAGCCCTTAGGCTCCCTTAGAATACAGAGTGTGGTCAGGTCCCAGGCATCATAACTGCTCCCTTTCCCTCTTTTCTTAAGTGCCTCAGAGGCCTCCTTTGCAATTTGGCCTATGTTTCTCCTCCCACCCTCCATCCTACTCCATGCCATAAAACATGCCTGCACTCTGGGACCTCAAATGCAGATGAGGCTTGAGGACTTTTCAGAGAAGCCCCATGTTCTCTTGCGAAATGGGTGGGTGCATATACGTGAGGAGAGGAAAATGTCTGCCCCCTATCCAGGTGTACCTGAATCTCCACCCCCACCAACCAGGACCTCCCTCAGAAAAAGAAGGATTGTTTCATTACTCTTCCCCAAGAGCAGATGGTAAAGCTTTAACGTCAAATTTCTGATAAGGCTTTGTCAAACTGATTCTTTTTCTTCCCCAATGAGCAGGTTTCATTGAGGAAGGAAGTTCAAGTAATGAAGGGCAATCCAGAACATTTAGGAGAAGTTGGCCAAAGCAGCCCGCATTTCCTACTTTTGCACTGTTCTCATCAAACATGACAAAGAGATCAAGTAACTATAAAGGACTTGGCATCACCGTGGTCCAGTGCAGCTGGTTGCACAGAACTGGTCTGAAAATGAAATGACTCTTCTATTGTTTGCTTATTATTCACTCCAGCCAGAGAATACAAGAGCAAATGACATTCTTCTTGGCTCCTAAGTGATTTTACTTCCGAGCCTCTTCCCTGTGCAGCCTCTTCCCTCCTCTACAGCCATCCCCACGGCTCTCTCCGTTTGCTTTCACCCTTACGCTGTTTTACATTCAAGCGCATTAAATGCAACCCATGTTATACAAGCCATTATTTATTCCCACATCAGAACACTGTGGGTCACCCACCACATGCTACAGTGAGAAAACCCATCAACAAATAGGCCCTGTCCATTCAGCTTAATTGACATTTCCATTGTCTTTGACTAGGGCCTCTGCATAACAGTGTACACCAGGAAGGATGGGGCAAGAACACCCATTGGCTGCTGCGTGGCTTTGCATCTGTAACTGAGAGCCATTTGACCAATGCTGGGGGGTTTTGTGGGCGTGTTTCCCTCCTTTGTCAATGTTAATGCAATGCCAAGTGATAAAGATGCCCTTTGGCATTCAACACTCTTAGCCTTTAATAATAAACACTTTCTGCATCTCAAATTGCTGCTATACATGAACAGGTTTTAGTCAACCCCTGAAGCGAATATGTACCTTCTCATTACAGGGCAGCAGTGGTGAGAAAGCAATTCACTAAGCCATAGGGTTGGCAATCACCCATATTTTCTGCTATGAGTAAATAACTTCAATTGATTTAATCATAAAAGAATAAAGGAAAACTACATTGATTTCCAAATCCCTAATGCGAACATCGGGCTCTATTGACCAGCCTGCGTGTGAGGAGGTTGTAGCCATTTGTATGAATTCAAGAAACGTCAATACTTGATCATTACTCCAACAACAAAAAAAATGACAATTTGGGCCTATTTCAAAATGGATTGAAGTAATATTATGCAGGGCGATTGGGCAATCTAGAGTGATATAAGTGATCGCACGCTGCAGTGCTCATTAGGTTAAAAAGAACAAAATCCATAAACTCTGGTGAACGGTCCTCTTGTTAATTGTAATAGGTTGTTCACCTTCTATAGCCAACAGTAATAACACACTAGACCTCTCTTTTTATTAAAGCATGCAAATGGGGTTGTCGAAGATTCATTTGGTGCTCGTGTAAATTTAGTTGCTGAGGTATACACAGGAAACGTCCTTATAAATGGAGAAACTGCAGGTTTTGTCTCAGACTGCTTTAAAAGTCGTGTTTGTTTTCCTGATGTTGACTGATTATCTGGGGTTTAGAAGCAAAGTGAAAAAAAATATTTTAGAGGAACATTTATATATAAAAATGTGCATAAAGACATACACGTATGCATTATCTTAAGGCAGAAGCAAGAACGTTGGACTGCGGAGTTAGGCAGGTGAGCATGCGTCTGGATGCGGGGATCATTCACAGTGAAGAGAGGCACTGCTACTAAGAGGCTGGGACAAGGGGCGTAAACTAGGACCCTCCCAGGCAAAGTGGGATGCAGGGTCCCTGTAGAGTTAATGACTGACCATAAACTCTGCCACCAAGCTGCTTTGACACCTGAAGCAAGTTGCCTCTTAGTTTTGGGATCTCTTCTTCACCTTCAAAATGAGATTATCTGTAATCTTGAAAACTGCTTCCAGCTGTAAAAATCTGACTCTAAACCAACACTGGAGAGTAATTTTAATGTCACCATTCTTTTACCCATGATGTATTACTATAAATGCTTCTTAACTATTGATTAGCTCAAGTATTTCTTCCTTTACTAAGCTTTACAGAGGCAAAGAATGACTATTTTAATGAAAGTTCTTATCTATTGCAAAAATATATATAATAGGTAGTCTCCCATTCAGAAGGCCCAAAGCCCTTGATGGTGTTGAAATATGCAAATATCAGTGAGCCCATACTGAGCACTCACCACACCTGAGCATCTTAAGTAACTCAGTGGCCAACCGGTACGGCACTTGGTGTGTGCCTGGCACAAAACCAGATCTAACAGGACGTGGAAGCTACGCAGGAAAAGCTGTCTACCCTCAAGCAGCACACACTGTTGATAGAGAAACGAAATTAAGACACAAAATAACTACTGAATTGAACACAAGAGTAAATAATTGACTTAAAAATTAGTTTGAAGAATGTGCTGTAGATTTTAGGAAAGGCTGAAGCCAATGAAAAGTAGATTATTCAGAAATGATCATGGATTTCATCATTGGAATGTGAACTGGACTTTGAATACTGGATCACACTAGATCAAATGGGAAGAGAGCAGTAGCACCCTCTAAGCAACAGAATGAATGCGCAGGAGGGAAAACTGCATTATTGGCAGGGAGACTAATGCTAGCAACTCATGGGAATAAACTTTGGTTAGGAGAGATCAAATATGCGGGCACCAGAAAATCAAATAGCTTGTGTTACATGATGGCAGAAAAGAATTATTATGAATTGTTGTGTTTTTCTAAGCCTGAGAAACTAATAACATGTAATACACATAGGCAAGGCATTAAGGAACATTGAATCATTTTATGAGAAAGTTATTCCCTTTTCAATTTTTAACTTATACTAGTCAGGCTTTATCATCTCTCTATCCTTGTTAATTTTCCTTTATAAAGAAAGAAAAAACAGACTTCTGGAACAGAATCTTTGGCTGGCAAAATTATCCACCTATATATTAATGGCATTTTTGTGTTTCCATTGTATTAGTTTTAAGGTTATCTTGTAATTCCATCAAGTGATGATGGCTTTCCTTTTACAACTGTGACATAACATTTATTTTACTAATGTATTTTTTTAAAGAGCAGAACAATTAACAACATATGAAAGAGGAAGTGATGTAAGGAGCATGCAGATGTGATGAAAGGCAGTATATGAATGCAAGTTTAGGAACCACAGTTAGAGTAGAAAGAGCCCTGGCCCCTGGGTGAAGCCTGGCTTTAAATCCTCCTGCTGTGGCTTATTAACAGTGACCTTGAGTAAACCACTTACTCTCATGGAGCCTCAGTTTCCTCAACTGGAAGGTGAGGGGTTGGATGAGATGAACTCCAAAGTTGCCTTCAGCTCATACTTATGTGATTAAAGGGCTACTGAAGTCATCTGAGCAGGCAGTGACAAGATGAAAGTGGCATTTAAGGAAGATTTGTCTGGCAGTGGCATGAAGGTGAGATTGCAGAAGAGGAAGCATTGGGGTCACAGGTCCAGTTAGGTGGCTGCTTTTGTAACCTAAGAACAAGCTGATGGAGCTTTGGCTGGGATGAAGAGACAGGAAGACATTTCAAAGGAAGATTTGACAGGATATGAAAACTAAACAGCCAATAGAATCATAAAGTGACTTAGGGATTTTGAACTTGGTGAATTAAAAAAAAGAAAGCTTTTGACAAGACACTTATGGTGAATTAAAAAAAAGAAAGCTTTTGACAAGACACTTATATCAGGTGGGGAAAAGAGTTTGCTTGGTTCTGAAAATCTTGAGTTTGGGCTGATTGGAAAATACTGATGTGAAAAAAAATGGGGATAGATGAAAATACAGGACTGCACTTCAAATAAAAAGAATGGTGCAGAACTATAGATTTAGGAGTCTTCTGCACTGAAATGAGTAAGTTGATAGAATGAAACACAAGAAAGCCCAAAATGGAATTTTGGGATGTGATACATATTGTTAAAAGGCAGGAAATTCAGGGAAAAAAAAAAAACAAGAAAAGAAGCAAATACAGGATGATCAGGGCCTAAGAGAAACCAGAATACTGTGGGTTCCTGCAAGCCAAAAAAAAAAAAAAAAAATCATGGAACAAGGAGGAGCCTTGAAGCCCAGACAAAGGCTTGACTGACGTCATTAGTGCCCAGGGTCTGAGCAGAAAGCATCTGAGATGTAGCAGCTGATTAAGATTAAGAAGAGATTAGAACCAATTGGGAGGGTAAAGGAAAGGCAAACATAGAAACTGGGCAAGAAGTGGAAAGACAAAACTAAGATACTGGCAAGAGAAAAGCTGCAGTTAGGGGAAAGTTGATGTTTAAAAAGTATAAATGGGGGTAATTTAAATAATGGAAGTGGGTCAAAGGCTCTAGAAAAGAGCAAAGGTGAAAAGTTCTGGAAAATGAAGAGAAATAAATTGTGGACTCCACATTGTGAGGTCCAAAGTATGAACATGCCTGCCCTTGCATTACCACGGGTCCCCATAATCAACTTAGAGAAAGAGGCATGTTTATTTCTCCTTCCCCAGCACATCCCCACCAGGTTAAGGTGCAGAAGACCTTTAAAAAAAAGTAGTTTGAAAGTCAGTGTTTTCTAGGATAGACTTTATCACAGATTCACTCCTCCGAGCATTCACAGTGGGGTTGGGGTGGACGTGCACCTTTCCTCCATGGAGCCTGGGCCATCCTGGCTTCCTTGTGCTAGGGACTTAAGTGTGAAGTATGCTCACAGGAGAATAAATTGACTTTCCTGATATCAATTAAAGTTGCAGTTTTGAACTTCTGCAAGGAGGAGCCACTCACTCACCTTGAGCCCTATGGCAATGAGACCCCAGTGAAGTTAGAGTCTCCAGTTGCACGAGAGAATCTGATTTTTATGACTCTTCCCATTTTTAAATCTTAGCGACTAATTAAATATGTTTTGGATGATGATTAGACAAAAAAAAAATGCCAGTAAGATGTAGTATTTTACAAACTGGCTTCTAGCTCACAAATTTTAAATATAGGAGCTCTTCGAGATCTCATAACCCAGAGAAGAAGTCCGTTTGCCCCGGATCACTGGTCTGAAGCTCAGCTCCCTCTGGCCAGCAGCGCCCTCGCTCTGGAGTCCTGCCCTGAGGCTCCGTCCTCCCACTGGGGCTCTGAGATCCAAAATCATCTTTCGTTTCCTATCCACGAGTACAACCCATCACAACCTGGTTCCATCAGTGACCCCTGACCTCCCTACAGGATAACAGAGATATGACCTAACTGAAAAATGGGTGACAAAATCAGAGTGCTTTCTAGAAGCATTTCTTAAAACATTTAATATAATGTCATATGTAAATTATGTCTCAGTTTTTTAAAAAATAAAACTTTTAAGCAGTCCTGAGAGTAAAGAAAAACCTACTGCATAGCTTGTCAGGAGATATTTTGGGAAAATCAGGAATCTTCCTGGACCCTCTAAATTCCATGGGAGTCTAATATATATGCTAAGGATCAGGGCTGGATTCACCTCATTCATTCATTCATTCTTCATTCTTTATTCATTCTTCATTCATCCAGAAAACACTTGGTCAGCATATATTATATACTAAGTACAGAATTGCATTGTAGGGGTAAAGGCAAACAGGACAGGCAAGGACCTTGTCCTCAAGGTCATGACTGACCTGTCCATGTTACATGTCAAGAAGTCAGACATGAATTTAGGCTATTACATCACACTGCCTTGGAGTTCTAGCACTGAGACTCTTCAACACATTGCGGGGTTGTGGGGGGCAGTAGACCAATGTCCTGCCCTTTCTTGTCCCTTCTTCCTTTCCTTGGTCCTATATGTTCTCACTTGCTCTAGGCCCTGCTTCCCCCTCTCCTTAGTTCTGCCAGGTGACAGAGTCTGCCTGACCCCATGACTGGGGCCTCTGAGCAGTCTGGTTTCTCTGAGCAGGCTAGCAGACGGAGCAGCTAGGCGCCGTTTGCCCCAAGTAGCGAGGCTGAGCTCACTCCTGGCTCCAACGGCTTCGGCTTTCTCACCTACACACTTTCACTGCTGCTCCTTCTTCCAGGAAAGGCATTTGCCAGAGTCCTTATGTTGTTCTGCCCTTCTGTTTATTTAGTTGGTTTCATTTCTGTCATCGACCAGCATGGTTGTGAATCATGTCTTTGAATCTATGTATCCCTGCAGTATGTTTGTGTCTGGGGCCCTTAATAAATGTTGATTTAAATGTGTTAAGAGCTGTCCCTTTGATTTCAGTTTCCTTTGAGAACCCAATTAAATGCTGCCTCTGTCGATCAGCCTTCTCCTATTGTCTCGGCCTCAGAGGGTGATCTCTTCTCGCTCCGAATATCTACAGCCTTGCCTCTGAACTGCTCTCCCTGCCATCTCATGTGAGCTTTGTACTGTAAGCACTGTGTACGTGTGCCTCGTCTCTACGAGACCATAATTTTTCTGAGGGCAGAGGAAGTTTCTTCTGAATCTTCCCACCCTGCACAATACACAGCCCAGGATAGTGCCCAAGTTCGAGTTCAGTAAGTACACACTGAATCGGTGTGCCTGAACAAATGCATGAACTGAATAAATGGAGAAGGCAGGACCGGAGGAGGAGCAGAGCGTAGCTGCTCCCACCCAGCTGCTCTTTCATTTATGCTTAGATCGCAAAGTCGGTTCCATATTTAACATGGGCGTTTTTATGTCTCACAGGTGCCTGTTAAAAATAATGATTGTCGTTAATTCTCCAAGTCACCAAGGACCACCGGTCCTTTCATGTTAAACCCTCCCTCACTGGGGAAAATCTTTATGATAAAAGGTGGAGGGAGTTCATTGTGTGTCCAGATCATTGCACATTCAGGGATTAGGAGGGCGGTTAGGACGCCCCTGACCTTCGCTGAGTTCGAAACAAGTAGCTCTTTTTTTTTCTTATACCTTCTTTAACAGTTTTTCATTTTTCTGTCCCTAGTTGCTATTACTACTACTACTACTGCTACTATTACTATTACTATTACTACTACTACTACTACTATTGCTACTATTGGTATTGCCACTGCCAGCTGCCTTCTTCCTTTCTTTCTCCTCAATTCAGATTCTTTAAGCAACAATTATTTACTGAGCACCTGTTATGTGGCTTTGACTCTTCTATAGGCCTGTAAAGCTGACATCCCAGCTTGTGAGAGTAGTGTTCAAAAACAGAGAACTATGTGGTTCAGTTGCTTGGGCATTGTCCCACAAGGTGAAAAGTTGCTGGTTCGATTCCCTGTCTGGGCACATGCCTGGGTTGTGGCTTTGGTCCCTGGTCAGGGTGCATTCAAGAGGCAACCGGTCAGTTTCTCTCTAACGTTGAAGTTTCTCTCTCTCCCCCTCTTTTTCCCTCCCTTATTTTCTTTCTAAAATTAAATAAATAAAATCTTTTAAAAATTAAGAAAAAGAAAACCAGAGAAGTACACTCGAGTGAAGAATCATGTTTTAGGAAAACAACCACACTTCAGTACATGGATTTTGGATGCAGAGTGAGAACAGCTGATGGGATAATGAGCAGGGCATGAGTGCGGTGCAGCCAGACTAGAGCTGCTGGCAGGAACTGGAGGCCAGAGTGATGAAAGATCTGCTCCTTTCTGCAGTGAAAGCAAGTTGCAATTCAGCATCCTGACTTCTCCCCTCTTGATTTTGCCATTAAAGCATGTTCTCTTCTCATAATAAATCCTTGGTGAGGAAAGTCACTGAAGTGATGAAGGAAAACAGAGTAAGAAAACCATGAAACCTAATGGCAAGGACTAATGGCATAATATTGCCAAGAAATTAACAAAGTCTTTTTTCATTTTTTTATGGCAAGGAAAATAAAGGAGAGACCAGTTGTACAAACTTCCTCATGAACAGTTTCCTAGCTACCAAATAGGGATGGATTAGATAGAGACTCTCATCTAAAATATAACTGCAGCTCACCCATCAGTGTTTAGGGCAATAAACAACTACATCATTAATTTTAACCTCAGAATCATGAGTGATTGCACTTTCTATTTCCAAAAGCCCATGGACTCTGAAGTATTGGAAATGAAAATAAGGTACCATTGATCTGAGCAGTCTTTTAGAATATAGGAATAATGATCTGAGAGATTTTTAATTATCTAAATTCCAGGAAGAGTCATTGAGAGCTTTTCAAAAAATAAAATTAAAATAAAGAACATGACTGCATATAAAAGGCGCCTGAGAAGATAAGATGTGCCTGAAGCAAATTCAGATTCTGGAGCAAAGAGGCTGTCATTCCTGCTGAGAATTGAGTCCCTTGTGCCTCACAGGAGTCTGGGCAGAGAAACTTGAAAAGAAGGCAAGATGAACGCTCCTTAGGGGAATTGTTATACACAAGGAAATAGTATTCAGCCATCTTTGTGGTTACAATTTTATTATCTACATATGCCTCGGGCCTGTTGGAAGTCATAAACTCACGGAATGGTCCGCCTTTTCACCTTGTATCCATTTGTGTTAAATAGCTGATGTGATGGGCTCTTTCTTGCTCACAACCATAAGCCAAAGTCATTGTCCTGTCAGTGTATAACGATTTTAGCATTTTTTGGAGTGTTCGCCACGGGATTTTTCCATTGCATTCAAAGCAGCAGCCCTTTCCATAGTCAGATTCCGGGTGGGGGCAGGGGAGAGAGAAGGAAGTGGGGTGAGAAGGTCAAAAGCAAGAAAAGAGGAAATTTTCCCTTTGGAATCCTGGACCTGAGCCCCTCTCAGTAAAGAGCTTCTTAGACTGTCCCGAGCAGGCTATTTGATTTCTCCTCAGATGTTTCGATTGCCCCAAGGCTCACCAAAAGTGGCAGATATTTTTAAGTGGGCCTCCTGCCCCTCACATTTCTGAGAGCTGAGCGCTGGAGGAAACAGATCTGATGTACACCTATCTTCAGGCTCCCCTTGCAGTGTTTTCCTAAGCCCACTTTTGTCTGGCTTCTAATCCGTCGGGTATTAATGTTAATCTGATATTTCTAAAGTGCTTAACGGTGTTCTCTATAAAAGGGGCTGTGGAAAAGCAGACCGATGGATTGGCTGGGGATTTGACAGGAATTGAAATTTTGAAAAACAAACCTACTTATCCGAGAGTGCCAAATAACCGTCATATGTTTTCCAAAAATAAGAGCAATATATAAAAATCTTATAAGATGGTGACACTAATTTTCATGCTTGCTGCACCGTTTTAGCACTCCCATAAACCTGTAGTAGCAATCACAGAAATACGGCTGGAGGAGGCATATTTTATTCCTCAGCGTGCAAGCCTAACGAATAGAAACTTTAATGCATTCTTCAACAGTCCGTATGTTTGAACTTAGGGAAGTATTTTAACAGACGTACAGTTCGCACTCTACCTTTAATATGTCGGGAAGATAACCTAGTACCTGGTTAATTAAATTTAGGATCAGGACTAGTGTGATAAACAAAGTGCAATTCTTAGGAGGAAGTTTTTGGCCCAAGTTTTAGCCCAGTCCTTTGGATTTAAAAGCAAGTCAGCCAGATCAGCATAACTCCGTATTTGACCAAACGCAGTAATTTTAGCAAAGTAGCTCCTTATTTGTTTTCCCCACAGTAGCTCCTTATTTGTTTTACCCCATCTGGTAAAGCTGCCCTAGTGTTCCGGCAAGGGTCCACATGAAAGGTGAGACTCTGACGTTCTTACTCTGCTCAGAAATGAAACTGGTGGATCAGCCCAACGCCATGTCCTGTACTAAGCTATATTCTGAGTAACAAGGCAAAAGTATACATGTTAAAGCATGTTAAGGACAACATATATTCTATCCTACTGAATTTCAAAAATAAAGCTGTTTTCATTATGAAAGTAACATTACCTACGTTGGAGTAGAACATTCAAAAGCATGAAATGCAAATATAGTCACATCTAACCTTCAGTGTCTATCTTTTGAGATTTATACTTATGCACAAAAATTGATTATATATGATACATATTGAGTGTAATGAAATATGCTTGAATTTAATTAAAAATATATCTTTAGATAGTGGTGATGGCTGCACAACAATGTGAATGTACTTAATGCCACTGAACAGTACATTTAAAAGTGGTTAAAATGGTAAATCTTATGTATATTTTACCACAATAAAAGATGCATATTTCTACAATATAATGAGGTTCTAAAGAACATGCCACATTGTTCCTTGTTTTCAACCTAATACATTAGCACTATCTCTCCATGGTAATCAATAGAATTCAAGAGCATCAACTTCAATGGCTATAAAATATTTTGCTTTGTGGATATGTCTTTACATCATTTAAATCACTGAGTCTCACTCTGGCTGCACTTTATAATCACTTGGAAAGCTTATTTAATGCAGATGGCCATGCCTTAACTCATGAGCTGCTGATTCAGTTGGTCTGACTCAGACGTTTTCAAACTTCCCAGGTCATTCAGATATTCACACAGTGAGGGCAGACACTGATTTAAATTATACTATGTTTATTATACAAAATTATACAAAAATTATACAAAAGGATTTTGTAATACAAATTCATAATTATTTATTGCTGAGTACAATGAGCATAGACTTTATCATCCCAAACAGGGTTCTGAGAGTGAATGGGTGTACTATTATTCATCGCACCAGGGTAACAGGCGTGGGAATCAGGACAATTTCCCACACCTGTTATCTGGCAAATTGAGTCATATATGGCTGCACTATCCAAAACATATACAAACTTTTAAGACATCTGGCAGTTATTACCTAAATGCCGTTCATAAACATCATAGGAATTAAACCTAGATATTTGTAAAGTACTGAAACACAGAAAGACATTGAAAAGTACTCATTTATTTTAAAAAATTGCATTGAATGACTACTCTATGCCACCTTATACTAGACAAGTGGGTAAGTGTTAGGAGCAAGCAGCGCATACTCTTCTCGAAAATGTGTCAGGAATTATAGACATTCTACAAATGCATGATGCTACAAACATTATCACTTTTTAATCTTCACAAATTTGTTAGGCAAAAAATGGTATCTTGTTCTTAATTTGTATATATTTGTTCACTAGTGAAATTGAACATATTGTTTACGTCGACTTACATTTTTTGTTGGATTTATTTCTAAGTGTTTGCTTTGCTGTGTGTGTGTAGGGACTTTTTAAAAAACCCATTTATAGTTCCTAAATGGTTATTTCATCTAACTGATTTTTCCCAGCCTTGTCTACTAGCATACTGCTATTATATCAGATAACAACGTACACCATAAGTTGTATAAACCTATCCCTCGAATGTGAGTTATTTTCATTAAAAATATTATCTAGCGATGGTCTGGCTTACTCCAGGCTCAGCCTGTGATCATTTGCGTTGTCCATTTTTTCCTTCACCAGACGTGTTCTGAGGCTGCATACAAGACCTGCCTTAGCTGGGGTCCCGAGTCAGCAATGCTCCCCTGAGAAAAGTAATGTTTCAGCTGACGCTTGGAAGGTGCTCAGGCTTGAACAGGACAAAGAAGAACACCTGGATCCCAGGAACAGCATGACTGTCCCAGGAGTGCGCAGGACAGCGGCCCTCAGTGAGGCTGATATGTCGGCCACAGGGCAGTCGGCACACACTTAAGGCTTTTGTATTTCATCTTAGGATCAATGGGAAGCTGAAGAGTTCAGATAGGGAAATGACATAAACACATCTGCATTTTAGAAAAATAACCTATATGCAGTATAGAGAATGAATTCCAGGAGAACAAGGGAGTTTGCAGGAAAAATAATAACAGGATTTTATAGCAGTCAACCTGAAATAACCGGGTCTATGCAAAAGATGACATTATTAGACCGGGGAGGTGACTGTAGGCGGAGACAAAGAGATGGATTAAGGAGGCATATAAGATACAAACACATTCCAACCAGGATTTGGACACTGTATTTGTTGTGGAATCAGAGTGAGTGAGAAGACTGGATTCTAGGCTTGGGCCATGAGTAGTTAAGAGGTGTCATCTATGAGCTAGGAAATGCAAGAGGACAGGTTGAGGGTGAGGGGACATTCTACGGTCTCATTTTGGAGGTCTGGGGGTTGAAGTGACTGTGAGACTTCTAAATAGATAGGTCATGACCTAATCACCCCCTAAAGGCCTCATCTCCAAATACCATTCCACTGGGGGTTAGGAGTTTAACATAAATTTGGGGGGTCACCAACATTCAGTCTAGTGCAAACCAGATTTGAATTCTAGCCTGACCACTTTGGAGACATATGATCTTGAACAAATTGTCTCAAACCTTTGGCTTGCTCAAGCTGTTCCAGTCTCTGGACCATAGCATCTTCGTATGGAAAGGAGAGCTAGAGCATGGTGTGAGTTCACCCTCACCACGTTTCCAGCTTCATCTGTGGAGCTGTCTCCCTCCCTTTCCTTCCTCACATAAAGGTGTCACTTATCCTGGCATTCTGGGTTTAGATCCAGCTGATGCTCGGCCTGTGATCTATTTCTCATAGCACACCTTCATAATTTCTAAAATCACAATCCCCAACACACGAGAACTCCTTTTAGTGAAAAAAATTGTGATATTGCTGATACATTTTGAAATACGAGATCAAAGTTCAGCTTGACTAAAAAGCTAAAGGCAATCAATCCTTCAGACTCCCCTGAATGACAAGAGAGTCGCAGGTGGTTCCAATAGTTCATGAAGATGCTGCCAATCCGCCCTTACCAGACTGGGTTCTTTTCACTGCTTTTCTCGTGCTGGCAGAGGTTGTTCTGAGTGTTTCACATGCTTTTATTCAGTCCACCACTACTTAATAGTTAAGACACAGATTCAAGTCGTTCTAACAGAGCCCTAGAATGCAGGGACATAAACAATCCGGAAAGGTTCATTTCTCCCTGGAATTAGGATTCCAGGACTGGTATGTTGGTGCCAGTTTCAGACACAGGGTTCCTCTATTTTGTCTCTTATACTTGGACAGCTGGCCCCATCTACACAGTACAAATGACTCATTGCCATCCTGTGGGTATTCCAGTTAGTGGGAAGGGGACAAAGGAAGCAGAAGGCATATCCCTCCTTTACACAGGCTCAGGCTAGAGACAGCACACATCAATTCCACCCATATTCCATTGGCTAGAACTCAGTCACAAGATTCTAACACTGCAATTGCTATTTCAGTGCATGGAAGGAGAGAAGAATGTGGGGACTACTCACAGTGTCCACCATGAGGTAGGATGGAGCAGCCCATTTAGGAGTATACCCTGTGCCCATCGACATGCCAAAGTGTGACTATAAAGGGAGACAAATACATTCCAAAAAAATATTACTGATTTTTTTTACATACAAATGTGTTTACTTCCAGACTTGTTACCCTTGGAAGTATTTACTCTTTGAAAAGTATTATTGTTCCAAATAGTTCTGGATGTTCTCTTTTGTCATTACCTTTTAGGAACAATTTATATATCACATAAGAATGTCTATCTGACTTACTGTTTCATAATTACAGCTGTTTTCTCCAAAAACAATGCCACCCAACCAAGTCCTAATATTTCTCTTATTCACCAGGGCTAGTTCCAAATTAGTTTTCATGATTTGCCAAAGTCAAAAATCACTTTCAAAATATAGACAGGTCATTATTAAGGAATTTGTTAAACTATGTTAAGCAGCTCTAAAATCAACCCCCCAAAATGTTCAAAGACATTTATGTGGATTAAAAAGCTCTAGTGTACTTGCTCCAACAGCGAATGACTTTTACCTTATAGTCACATTTCTGCAAGTTTTAGGGCAGTATAACCTGGACATTTTTGAGGATGCATATGCTGAACTTGACCTCAACTACAACATGCTCTGACTGCAATATACCAGGTAGACCTTCATCCCCAGGCTCATCCCTGTGACTTCCTCCAACATATCCAATAAATCCATCCATACACTTTTTTGCACTATTTTTTCTAAACAGTTTGAACTCTTTTTTATATTTGAATCTTTGCTTGTCCAAACTCACTTCCTTTGTGAAGTTGTCTCTACCTCCCCTACTGGAGCCAGTTACTTACTCTCGTGTGCTCCTGTAGGACTCTATGTACAGCAAACTTCCGGTGCTTAATGCATCACATGCTAATTATTCATTTACCCACAATCCCTCCATGCACACATGTATGTGTGTCCACTTACCCCCGCCTCTCCCCGCCCCATGCCTCTACTACAGAGAGGGCTTCTTGGCCTCATTCTGATTGCCTTATTCATCCTTGCATGCCCTCTAGTGCCTTCTATGTCGTGGCACTCAGCAAAGCTGGAGGGATTTATTAAATGGGCCAACACATACAAACTATCCTGTAGAAAATACCTTGCATATTTATATCTCTGGCCCTCAGCTTCTTATGATGCCAGGTAATCGTAGGTCAAGATGGTGATTTCGGTGGAGGGGGGGACTGGCAAGTTCTAGGTGCCAAATCTGCTCAGGGAAAACAGAGTAAACGCTGACTTTCCGAGACAGCACCTTTGTGACAGATCACACGAGATCTGTCCCATTTTGTCAATGCTGTCTCTAAACGTGGGCACTTCCAACACAGGAGTGAGCAGCAAGGTAAAGAAAAGAAGGGTTTCGTCTTTCTTGGGCTGGAAGCACAGTGAAGAGGGAATCATCCTCCTCTCCCAAGAAACTGCAGATTCTCAACTGCAATGCCTACTAAGATTATAGAAAATGAGAAAAGGTAGCATTGCAAAGCCTTGGAAACTGTTAAAAAAATAGAAATGCTGAAAGGAACGCTTTAACTCTGAATTATGGGTATACAATCTAATTTGATAACAAAGAGAATATTATCACCAACATATATGTTAAATAAGAAAATAAAAGAGAAACTATCATTAAATAACACCATTTGATGCAACTTTTAAATTTCCTCAACCTGCCATTTCCCCACAGGAATGGCCTGGAATACTTTTGCAGGAAGAAAATTATTTATGCTCTCAAGTTGCAGGAGTAGGAAAAAAAATCCTACATGACATATTTTTTTTTCTAGAAAAACAGAACTGAACAAGGGCTTGCCAATCACCAGAACAATTACTTTTTATAGAAAAAAATGATTAAAATTTCCCCAGCAACTTTCTTAAACAGTCAAAAACGAGGAATATTGACTATCCCTAGTTTTCTCAATGGAAAAGCTGTCTCATCACGTAGGCACAATTTGCTTATCCCACTCATTCACCTGGAGAGGAAGAAGGGGGGGCCAGGCAAGTGGGGTGGGGGAGGGGGGCGGAAACCTTGGAGGAAGCCAAAGGGGAAATACTGCAACGTGCCTTTATTTTCCGTTTCTCTTCAGCGTCGGTGAAGATCAGTGAAGTGTTGTTACCGGCCTCAGGCCAGGAGAGCTGATTTGAAATCACCGTGCCTGAGCCCTGTTCCTTTTGAGCTCAAGGACATCAAGGCGTTTGTTGTTGTTGTTGTTGTTTACTCATTTGAGATCCAGGTCCCCATCACCACCACCTTCGCAAGTTGTTTAAAAAAAAAAAAAAACAACACCCCGCAGGGCGCTTTGAGGTTTTACCTGCCTTTAATTTATGCAGCATTTCAAATCGTGCCATCCCGGCAGGTGTGACCGCGCTTTGGCGGAGGCTCGGTGCTATTTTACCTGCTTGAGTCTGTCAAAAGCCCATTTGTATGCGCCCGACTAATGTGCTAGAAATAAAAGCCCCAACCTGTCAAGTAAACTCTCCGCACCTGTACGAAGCGGTTAAATTGTTCCGTCTGCCATTATCCCGGCAGATCAAAGGCCCTCCCGGGGAGGGGTGCCCAAGGACCAAAGCAAAGGATGGAGAGCCTTGTCTTGAAGCTTAAAAAGAAGAGGACGGCGGAGAGAGGAGTGGGGGCGCAAACCCGGAGGAGAACGGGACTCCGAGGCCCGCGCTACCTGAAGGAGCTTTTGTCTGGCCCAGGCGCGCTGGGAGCACATTCTTTCACGTTAAGAACCGCGGGGGAAGACATTCATTCACTCTTTTTTTTTTTTTGATGACGTAGCTGGGACATTCATGTGTTTTTAACCTTGAATAATTTTTGTCTCTAAGCTCCAAACAAGTTTTATCCTGTCCACAGGTCAGTTTTGTTACAGAGGCCAATTAGCAGTGCTACCTTCGCCTGCGGCAAAAAGCCAAGGAATGGCGGGGCGAGGCCTCCGGAGAGGCGATGAATAACTCCGGAGAGCTGTAATTTGAAAGGGGGGCCTTTGAAGCATTTACCTTACATGGGACGCTATTGTCACTGCAGGGTGTTTGATCTTAAAATAATTTACTTAATGATCTCACCATGGGAACAATTGGCAGAGCGAGATTAGGCAGTAAGGCCTAATGGACATGGGAAAAGTTAAAACTGCTCGGAGAAAGGTATGTGTAGCGCTGCGATCTGTCCGTGTTGTGTGTTCATTACCGACGCGGAGGAAGCCCGGCTGTCCGCGGTCAGCTTTGCACTGCTCATCGGAGGCGGGCCTCTCCCGGGGGAGTGCAAAACGCTGCGCTGCGCGTTTTCCCTCTTGCTGACATTTCGGCATTTGTGGAAATTAATGATCTGATTTTGTTTTTACAGGAAATGATTTTTCCCCCTCTTTCTTGTTCCCAAGCATGGAGCCGCTGTGTTGGGAAGGCGCAGGGGGGCAGGGTGGCAGCCCCAAGTGCGGGTTTCTGAGCTGGAATCAAAGCCAGATGAAAAAGGAGAGGTCTGCCATGTTTTGTCCCTTTCGTTTGCCACCAGGACACAGGAGATGGTTTGACATCGTTAGCCTCGGCCCAAATTCGGCTTTGTCCTCTAGAAAGAAAAACTTTAAAACGTAAGCCCCAGTCTGGCATATTTGTAACTCGTGTTTCCTCGCCCTTTCTTACATACACACCAGGTCAGCTTATTTGGCAATTGGAAGAACTATCTTAGGGTTGAGTCCTACCTGTTTTACACCAAGAGACATAGCACTTCAACTTTAAATTGCTTCATAGTTTTGCTCTTTCAACTGTTTGTTCAGCATTTACTTACTGCCACATCCCCTTGTGAAAGCACCTTATTTGTCCCAGCTGTGAAATTGGAATAGACACCTGCACCTCATACAGGAAACAAGCTCAGCCTCAGAACTGCTGTTGCTGTTTGTGTATTGGATGCTGAACCTAAGGAAGTGTGATGGGCAATGAACAAATGAACTGATTTCCTCTCTGATGCAGATTCCGTCTAAGAGAGTCATAGCAGCCTGCCCGTCCGTGCAACCCAGTATCTTGATATGCAGTCTTCCTTTGGCGAAAAAGTGTCCAGGGAATGTATCTCACTATGTCATCAGGAGATTTGAATTTATGTTACTTTTGTAGAGTAGAAAAGCTCCATCTTGAGCTCAAAGCACTGGAATCTTGATTCCCCAAGATCCCCGGCTTTTGCCTGTGCCTGGTAAGATGGTGCAATGAAATATTTTTAGCTCATGCAAATCAAGTAATTATGAGCTTTATGAGTACCAGCTTTATGCCAGCAAATGCCGGTTTGCATGTGCCAATTTGGGACAGCGCAAATGTTCCCCACAAGTCTGAAGCTATTTTGCAGTTTAGATTTTGGAGTCCATTTCTGGTTAATCTACTGAGATATGCCTGAGAATCTCCACCTACCAAAAAGAGTGGACCCCTTTCGAACTTGTCTTTGTATCTCTTACCTGTACTTGGAAATTAGCAACTTATTAACATGCTTCAATAATTTCTTCTCTGATGCATGGAATGAACTATCTGAGGCTGAACTAAAGGTTATATGTGCTTTGTTCATATATTCTAGTTGTTAAATTACTTGATAAATGAGCACGGAGCTCATGCTGCATTGTAGGACAAAGATTGGCAGCAGATCAGTATACGCATCGATGAGCCTTCATCTTCTTCAATTAGCTCACAGGAGACACCAGGCCCACCGAGGGAATGTGGCGATGGAAGTGACATAATAAACGTGAAACATATAGAACTGATGCAGAAAACAGGGAGTGCTCAATAAAAGTTCTTTGCCACTCTTGCTCTGGGAATAACTTGGAAGCCTCCTGGTCTGAGTTCAGTTTGGGTCTTCATCCGCCTCCCTCATTAGCATTTCCCCCCATTTCTACTCATGATCCTGTTGGATGTTATAAGCGAAGCTGTTTTCACTGGGTGTGTTTGAATGCTAAGATCAAGAACGTCTAAACATTCTGGGAGAAATCAAGATTAGTCACTTCCAGGCCATCTCAAAGCCGTGAACACCTATGTTGGGGTTTTGGCTTCCTGGGTGTTCCATCCTTTCTTCTTTTCCCTGTCTCTTTTTCCGAATGCTACCTTAAAAGTATTTTTTTAACCTTAATAGAATTCCAGTTGTGATTGTTGTTATAAGTGGTAAATATAGCTTCAAAACCAAGGAAAGAATGATGTCATTCTCACTGAGAGACAAGTTAACACTGATTAGAAAAAAAAGATAATTGGGAAATAAAAGTCATGAGTGTTTTAACATGAAAGTTGCCAATTGAGTAAGAGCATGAAGTGTACCTTCGTTAAGCCCCTCTTTGTCTCTGTGCTGTTTCCTCTTTCTTCTGTCTCCCTCTCTCATCCTGCATGTGTCCCCATCTGACTTTCTCGGACTCTCCCACTGTGTCTGTTTCTCCACGTACGTCTGCTGGCTCTCAGTCCATCTCTGTCTCTCTGAAAACCCAGGATGCAAATTTAAAAATTAAAGTTGAGTATGTGAATGTGAGGAACACTTCATTATCATCTGCAGTGATTTGCTTTTCCAAGTAATAGCTGTGAATTCACAAGCTCACTCTCAGTATCTTCCAGTCTGCCAGAAACCTGGATGTCACAAAGCACCTGTCCATCGCAGCCAGCAAATGCCGAGACATCTCCTGAGCTCACACACAGCAAGGAGGCCACTGCTCTGCCAGTTTCAGCATTCGTGCTAATGGAGGAGCCAGAAGAGAGGGGTGAAAAAGAACAAGGGCAAGGGTGAGCCACTCACCCTCCTCTTCCCGCCCAGCTCTCCTCCTGGCTTGCACTGATTACTGTACTGTGTGTCAGAGGTACTCCCATGGGCCTAGAACCATCAACTCCTCCAAAAGACACATAAATTCCACCCAGGTAGTTCTAAAATCACCCAGCTGATCATTCAATTTATATACAGTATCAAGTGTTCATTTCACAGCCACTATTTCAGCCCCACTGACCTACCGGTCCTTGACATGGGCTTGGCCAGGACCCTCCAGTGATGGAAAGGTAACTTTCTAGCTTTTGCAGAAAAAGCAATTGAAGCTCATTTGTCACAGATTACCAGGCCCCATCGGGAGTGAAGATGCCAGAAAGCCAGCACTGGGCCCTTTTCAAATGTCCACTTGCTATCAGTGGAAAGAGCCCACTGTGGCAACCAGGGAATCAGATTCAGCCACATAGGACTTGGTCCTGTCTCTCACATGCTCTGCTACATCGCAGCTGGGTTCCTAAGAGCACCCTGATGCCACCAGAATATTGAGATACCTGGCTGTACCTCTAGAAGGTTTTGTTTACTTTTCTCCTTTCTCATCTCAGATTCCTCATTTCGTCTCTCACACAGTTCATAGTGGCAGTGCTGGCTTCAGAGCTAGATTGTTGGTGGCCTGGCAACAGCTCTCCCGCGGAGTTTCTGGGAGAATGGGGTGAGCAGCATCTGCACTGGGCTGGCGTGTCTTTCCCTTCTGATTCTACGAGGAGCCATGGGAGAGCAGAGGAGTTGCATCAAATGGGACAGTTGTGCTCCTCAGGGCTCTGTGTTACAGTCACCTCAGCCCACGCCCCTTCTGAGCTGTGTCTATTCCTCTTCCCCTCCCTCCCTGGATCTTCCCATAGATCCTTGTTGCCTACCCCCTCAGGCTCTGTTCTCTGCTTCATCCTCCTACCTAATTCCCCCCACTGGTGTCTCCAAATCAAGCTCACATGAAGTGAGTTTCTGCTTGGGAACTTGAAAAATGCATCCTCTGGCCAGTGGCCTAAGTTCCATTCTAAGACAAGAAGTACGATGTTGTTAAAGTACTGTGACCAGTCTTTCCAGGAATTTCTTCCCCCAAGTGGTAGGAGTTTCCAGGGCAGCCATTTTTCACAGAAGTCCAGAGCAGTTGTGTTCAGAGATCACACTCAAATGTGAAAAACTTGATGGCAGAGTTGAAAGAATGAAAATAAGTTTTGTCATGATGTGATGTGGGGGTGAGGGGGTTGTTAAATATTAGAAATGAAAGCTCCAGTTCTTAATGATGGCTAGAAATTTGATTGGTTTAAAATATTTTTTCCTAAGCAAAATGACTGCCAAGGACAACTCAGAATTTCCAAGTTCTGAAGCCCTTACACTGATTTTTCCAATCACAGTGTCTTTGAATAATCTTAAATCTGCTCTCCTGCTGTCATTTCTTTCATACTTCCCAAGGACAAACATCAGTAGCAACTTAGAGTTAACGTGAAAAAAACCCTCTTACTTGCCTCCAGTGGACATTTCTTGGTAGATATTTTTTCTCAGATGTAGTGTGGAAAGTGGACTGCTTGTAGACTGTCAGCAAAGCACACACCAACATGACCCTGCTGTCAGCTCACACAATTTCTTGGGTGTCCTAGGGAAAAGAGAACTAGTATTTGATTGACTTCAGAGCATCAGACTGGATGACTCACAGAAACGTCTTGCACAGGAAGGATGGTGGGAGCTGAAGGGTCAACTGAGGCCATGCGGAAGATGGGGGTTGGAAAGCCTGTTCCCCTTCATGGCACTGGGTGGCTGAGATGCTTGCATCCTCCGTGAAGTAAAATGTCCTTTGTGATGGTGATGCAAAGGCCATGCTGTGGTGGACACCACAGGGCACAAGGCACTCCCCAGCACACACGCCCCAGAAACCCATTCCCCCTGGCTACCACTAGTACTGCCTCCTGAAGGCCCTCAGCTGAGTCCTTCTCTAATAATTTTTGTCCTGTTTTGTAGAAAAAGACATCTGTCAGGGTTAGGCTCCCTCCCTGTGTCTAGCCTGCATCCGAAGTCTGGTTGAGGGATGAGTGGGGGAGGAGTCAGGGAGTAGAAAAACTGCTACATACCTTACTCAGCACGGATCCTTCTTATAATGACAACAGGTACGGTTGTTTTCTTCTCTCCTATTCCTTCACCCAGGGCAGGTGGGAAGGTGAAGGGGGAGCAGGTTTCTTGGGGGATAAAGGCCAGGTGAGAGAACGAAAGTGGTGGCAACCAAAGAGGAGGAGCCAAGTTTGAATTTGAATTTTGGCCAAGGGAGGTGACTTCCAAGCATGGGACAGGGTGGGGCTGGGGTTGCCTGTTCTCATGAAAGTCAAGGGGTTAGGATTAGGTTTAAACTTGTCCATGTTACACCAGCCTTTATCTCCCCAGATATCTGCCCCCTCCTGTCCCTTCCCAGACTGGGCCACTTTCCTCAGTGTTGGGCAGCCGAAGGGCACCCCAGGTCCAGAGCTCAGGTGGGGCTGACAGAGGCCTTTCCTGCACATGGGCTGCTCCCCGCCCTGCCCCCTGCCCCGCACAGTCCTGTTTCCTTCACATCCCCAAAGGTGTTAGTCATCCTGAGAAATGTGACAAACTTCCTCTTTGTAAACTTTAAGACAAAATCTGTCTCCCAGAACCTGACCTCAGACATTTCTATATCCATAAAAGGTCATCATTTCCGAAGGCCGCTGCAAGGCACACCTGTGGTGCTCCCAACAAACCGAGGCTGGGGACAAGTGATGTGCTTTTCAGAGGACTGGACCTGAGGCAGAACCCAAATTCCTGGCTCCTGGTCCAAGGCCCTTACGACTGCATTAGGTGAGAAGCATAAATGTGTTCGTGCATCACCATCCCTGGAAAGGCCTCTCTTGAGGCTATTACTCTTTCTGCTTTTAAAGATTTTATTTATTTATTTTTAGAGAGATGGAAACATCAACATGTGGTTGACTCTCACACACTCCCTTCTAGGGACCTGGACTACCACCCAGGCATATGCCCTGACTGGGAATTGAACTGGCGACCCTGTGGTTTGCAGGCTGATGTTCAGTCCACTGAATCACACCAGCCAGGGCGAGACTATTACTCTTTATTGCTCCACTTCCGCCACTCGACTCTACTTCCTTAGTTGTTTACCTTTCCGCTCTCCCAAACATGCTTTTCCTGGCCCCACCACCTCCCGTCGCCCATCTGCAGTGCTTTCTGGACAACAACAGTGAGAGAAGGAGCAGGAGACACAGGCTCCCAGGGACGTGAACACGTTGGCGCCTCAGACCTCCTTGCCCTCATTCCTGTTTCTCTGCACAGCAGCCCAGAGGGATCTGGCAACACGGATGTATCTAGTGTCCCGGCAATACTTCACTGGCCCTGGGTTCTAGACCTCTCACTGTTCTAATGCTTTACACATCTGCTTTTAAAGTAGAATTTCATCAGACCCACTGCCCCAATCTTTGTGTGCAGTGGGCAAGAATTTCTCAAGCTAATAACTCTATAAGCATAGGGCATGTAGGACACCCAATAATTTCCATGCAACTGTTAATATGTTCTTAGGTCTGTCCGCCAAGCTTCCAAACCCTGGAATCTCCTGCATCCCTAGTGACCTCCATTTGGTTTAGCCCAGGAGTAGCCAGGGCAGAAAATGTTCTTTACACAGAGATGAAAAGCCTCTGGGGATCTATTCATTGCCTTGATGTTCTGGAGCTTCCAAGGCCTCAGGGCATTTCCACCTGGCCCTGCAAACCCTCTCCACTGAGTGGCAAGCATAACTCACACCAATTAGCTTTTCCCCGGCAGCCTCAGGACAGGTGTTTGGGGAACCAAAGCTTCATAGTTGCTGTGTTTTGTTTGTTTTCAACCCTTAGTTTTTCTTTTTATTGTTCTTTTTATTCTTTTGGCAATATTTTGGAACTCTGAGTTTAAGTCTGTTCGGATCCCTCTGTCTCCTGATGATCAACATATTGCCTCCTGCAAAAAGTGTTTCTCCAGAAGGTGCACTTAGGTTGAGAGAGCAGGGAAAGAGCCCAGGAGTTTGTCAGTGGCTGAACAGCCCCTTGGTCACTGAGGTAGACCTACCAGGTACGGCATGCACAGCTGGTCCTTCGGCTTCTCCTGGCCCCACGGTAATAAACAATATGGTCTCAGAAAACATCTTGCTGTGACCGGGTGTACAGTGTACATGTGTATGGTAGTTCATCAAATTTCATTTATTCTCAGCTTAACTCTAAATGACCTTTAAGAACAAAAAAGAAAAGAAAAGGTTTAGATTTCTCATTTGTTTCTTGAATTTGTCCTTTACATACAGGGTCCAGCACAAATAGTACCCCTTTTTTATTACATAAAAATCTTTTATTATAAAATCATAAGGATGTAATTCTATAACATAACAATATCACACTCAAGCACACCATAGTGACATTTTAGGTGAAATGTTCCCATTGCTGTCCATCTTGTGCGGGATATTCATGTACCCTACCAACCACACTCAGCGGTGTTACTTCTGCTGGACCCTGTATGTTGGAGGGGAGCAAGCAGGGGGCTTTCTAAAAACCTGTTTATCATGAAATTTATTTAAAAGCATCTTCTCTGTGTCATATAACCCCTGCCCCCAGGAGTCCAGGTATGGTCCTCTCAGACCACCTGCCCTCCTGAAAGGCAGGGGTAAAAAGTGAGGAACCCAGGTCTCTTGGGCTCACATCTCCTCTGCCAGTCATCACTGGCCTGTGTGACTTTGGGCAAGTTACTCAAGCTCTCTGTGCCTCAGTTTTCTCATCTGCAAAAGGAGGATCCTATGGTAGAGTTATTGACAAGATTAAGTGTATTAGTTTATTTTAAAGTCTTTACAACCGGGCTTGGCATGTAAAACCTACTTATGCTTTACACATTATTTTCCTGTTATGGTTCCTGTCTTTCCCCAGTCAGTTACAGCCACAGATTCTAAAACAACTGGCCTTTGTGTGGCCCAACTCCATTTGTGGCAGACAGAGAAGAGAGAGAGACCCTTTAAAACACTGAAATATCATCCATTGTACAGGCAAATCATTTTGTATATTAAGGAAGAAAATCAGAAGGTAGGTACCCACCGTTTTAAACTTGGAATGAGGTATTTTTAAACAGTTTTCAATTTACTTAAGACTTTCAGCACAGCTAATATTAGTAGGAACTGAATGTCTGAGAATGAGGTTAGTGTTCTGCATAAACCCTGCTTTTAAAAAGCTCACACGAAGGGTCAAAGACCAGGAAATGCTCTCACTATAATTCTCATTTTCAGCTGAATTGGACATGGCAACAAGAATGCAGGCCTGAATCACATTATGTTCCAGGAACCTTTAACTTTGCATCATAATGACCTGCGGCCTAACACAAGCAAATTGCAAGTGGTTTCAAAAGGATAAACTCTAATTTATATTAAACTAGTATTATAACTTAAGCAGCTCGTTTGGAAAGCAAAACGAAAAACCTCATCATTTACGTGATGGCTCCTCAATGCCTCCCTTTACATTTTACCTGTAAAATGCTCTGTTTGCTGACAGGTTAAATGTATACTCTACACAGAGAGCCAACATTTCTCTTTGTACCCCCGCAGCAATCTTACTAGTTTTAGCAGCATTCTTATTATTTTAAGCTGTCTCCATTGTCTTCTAAACACCATAATTAGAAGCTGAAAAGCTTACAGCAACCAAACCCAATAAGGTCTCGTTATGAACAAAATATTCGACTGTGGCTCCACTAGCAGCCCCATGGAGTCTGACTCGGTGAAGCCTCCGCGTCAGCCCTGCCTAATTAGAGCTCCAGGTATGTGTGGGGTTTTCTCTTTCTCTTTCTCTTGAGCCACTGCATTCAAGTTTTAGTTTCTTGGTCATAATTATTTTCTTACTGTCTCTTTTGCTTCATTTTGGGCAACTCTCGTTTTCCCATAGATGTGGAAAAGAAAACCTGCCTGCTGGAAAGAGTTCGGAGCATGTCTTACTGGCAGAGTGGTATTTTGTGAATGGAATGAGAGAGTCAGTGTGCAGAGGGCTGACATAATTAAACTGCTTGACTAAAGAAAGAAGAGAGGAGCTGATTTTAGGACCCAGGAAAACATTTCCCCCACCAGGTCCATGACTTTTAATTTCATGCCTATCTTCTTTTTCCATTCGATTCAAATTACACTGCACTACTGTCAGAAATGTAATAAATTAGGCATTATCAGTCATTTACATCAGAGTATAAATTAGTATATAATTATTTTTCTCTTATAAAGAAAAGGAGAAAGCAGAAGGTTCTAGATATCTAATGAGGGCTGGAGAACAAAATTTAAAAAAAAAGAAAACTAAATTAGAAAGATTAGAAAACAAATCTCTTCTATTCTTCTATTCTCTTCTATTCTATTTACCTGGGATTATTGTTCACTGGAATCCCTTGCTTCAGTACATTGCCATGTCTTTTTGTGTCGGCGTGGAGCTTGTAAATATTAGGTGGGGAGAAATGAAATGTATTCTGATATTTAATAGCTATTTCAGCGAACACTTTCCCATAGCGGAAGAGACACAAACGATGCTTGGTTATAAAGTATTCTCATTTCAACCAAACACGTGAAATGTAAAAATAAATCATGGATTTTCTTCCCTTTATTTTATATTCTGCTGGTGAAACACTGAACTCTGAAAAATATGCCCATCTCAATCATTTTTAATAAATCTGCTTACCTGTCATATGTTTTCCAGGTTCCCTGACAATTTGCTAATTATCAAGCTGTATTTCTCTTACTTCTCTAATATTTGGAACACAAGAAAGCATACCAATCAGCATAAACCTCAGGGAAGCAGCTTATCTCTGAAATCCCGTCTCAGCTATTGAGATGTGGGGTCTCCCATGCCGGGCAGTCCCCGCAGGCCATGGGTCCTTTTCCCCTCCTCTCTCTGAGACTGAGTCTAGATTCAGATTCTCTTTTCCCCTTTCTCTTTTCTTCCCTGACACCTCTACCCAGAAAACACACACATATGCCCAGCAAGGGCAGAGCCTGCTTGCGAAACCAGGGGCTTGATACTCATCCAATTAAAGAGAAAGTAACGTTTAGAGCTCTTCTTCTCCTTAAGGTAGTGTGATTCAGAACTCACTTTGAGATGTATCCCTATGTTAGGACCTGAGCAGGGAGGTGGGGAGATGGCCCACTGGCTCCCAAACCTCTGAGGACGTTGCCAAGAATAGGGGACGTCTGCCTTTAGAACAGCCTCTGCAAGTGCTTAGTAAGCCTTGTGAACCAGAAAGCCACTGCCCTGGGCATCCCATTCTCTAAGAAAAAGAACACTAATCCTAGAATAATGGGATAGTTAAGCCTAAATTCTCTCTCAAAAGACGGAGCATTATCACCCAAGTTCCTGAGTCTGGCACAGAGAGTAGGTAAAGGAGGAGATTTTGCTTCTCTATACTGTTTTGTTCCCACGCCCACCTTCATTGCTCCTAGTTCCTCAGGGCACAGATCAACATATGTGCTCTGGGGAGAAAAGGATAGGGGCACCCAGCAAGCCCAGCTGACTCAGTGGACACTGTCCTTCACCAGCTCTGTGATGGCAGAGGGAGGGCCCTCACCTTCCTGCTGCTCTTGCTTGGCCACAGGGCTCAGCCTTGGGAACATTCAAGATTCTCCACTGCAGTCAGCAAAGAAAAAGTTCTTCCTGACTTAAAAAAGGAAAGAAAAGAAAAAAGAGAACTACGACATCCCACTAGCTTTATTTTTAGAAATAAAATAAAATATAAATACCTGTAAAACTCAAGAATTTTCCCTTTTCATCTACACTGGTCCATGTAATAACTCCATCCTGACACCTCTTTCAGATGATCCTTAGCCCCTTGGCAACAAAGAACTTATCAAAATGTTTTTATCTGCCTCTAACTGGATAGAGCAAGTAATCTGAAGATCCAGGACTAAAATTTTATCTCATGATCCCCCAGAAAGTGAAACTGAAAAAATTGCTTCTTTTTTTTCAGTCTTCACCTGAGGATGTTCGTTGGACTTAGACAGGCACAGCGTGTGAGAGGGAAACAGCCATGGGTGGCCTCTAACCCACAGCCCAGGTGCACCCTGACCAGGAATCAATCCCGCAAACCTTTGGGTTTACGAGATGACACTCCAATGAACTGAGCAGCCAGGGAAAAAAAAGGTTTTTGGCAATAATTCTAAAAATCTAGCAAAATCCTGGAAATCTCAGAACTGCTCCAGTATATGTTGCCTGATTTATTTAGCTTTTGTTTAGCAAGAACTCTTGAAGAGCTGCTGACTTCTTCCTTTGTGGACAAAAGGGTGGAAAGGAAGGAAGTTTTAAAGACAAATTAGAATCAAACTATATGAAAGAATTTAAGGATTCAGGTAAATGTAGGTAGCTTACCAAATTTTCCAATGGTAAGGGCCCTGGGTTTTGTTTTTTTGAAATAACTTCTCTATTAAAAAAGTAAATCTAACCTTTCAGTGTCTTATAAGGCCCTTAGGGTACAGCCTACAATTTTAGTCTCACAGCTCACCAACCCCACACCTGCATGCTGCGGTCTTACTTAATGATTTCGTTTCTAGAACATGATGCATTCTCTGATGCCTCCTTATCTTTGCACCTGCTGATCTTCCCTATAGAAAACTTTTCCTCTCCACCTCCTCCCCATAGCCACTCCTCTTCACTGTGTTTTGAATGAATGAATGAATGAGTGAGTGAGTGAGTGAGTGAGTGAGTGAGTGAATGAGTGAGTGAATGAAGGGAAGGACAGTAAAGAGCTGTGCCAAGGAAAATTAACTCTACCCCTGAAGCAAGATTGCATAAGTAGTAGATTTTTGCCTAGAATTAGATTGCCTAAAGATAGAGAAATGCTGATATTCACCTGTAGGTACTGTGTATCCCGGATGCCTGCATCACAGTCATACTAAACACTAGAAGGATGAGAACTGGCAGAGGAAACAACGTAAAGCAGGAGCTGGTAACACCCGCGCAGACTCTGAGAAAAAGATGTCCTCCCAAACTTCTGCACAGCCTCTGCAGTGCTGTGGAAATGAGGTGCTGGTCAGTGAGCCTGGGTGAAATGCCCTGATTTTTATTCACAGACTCATACAAAACAACAGGCAATTACAATGATTAGAGGTTTGTATAGATTTCAAAATACCTTTTCAAATTATTGAACCTAGACTGGTCCCTCCTCTCTTTCTCCGTAGGGCTTTGAGCCACTTGGAGCCTAGAGATCTATCAAATTCTTTTCCAGTCCTGACATCATGTGATTTTGAAGTCTACTCTAAATCAAAGGTCCAAAATGCATTTTAAAGATTTTATTTAATACAGGGTTCGGCTGCCAAAGCCACCCCGGCCTCTTTCTATTTCAAGAAGCTGGTGAGGATAAGTCATCTTAGGCTTTTGTTCCCTTATTGCTCTGATGCTACTATCAAGGTTACAGAGGGAAATGAGTGGCCTATTTTAAGCCTTCATCTGGACCATCAGTAGCCTTTGATAGATGACCACTTCCTCCTTGAAACCCTTTCTTACTTTCTTTCTTTGTTTCCTCTTTTTTGTTTCTTTATCACGTTTTAAACTCTTAACATCTGAGTAACTACAGCTGTTCTTAAATATCTTTTCTTTATCTGAATTCGTTTCCTAAGTTCCATCATTCAGTCTCATGGCTTTTCATGTGGTAACTCCTAAATTTATGTCTCTGTTCCCAGTGAGGTGCCTGAGGCAGCTCACTGGGTCTCACAGGGTCACGTTTTCTTCCCAACTCCATATTCAATGACAGTGACTCCACGTTGGTAACTAGAAATCAGCCATAGTGAAGTATTTACACCAAAGTAACTGGCAAACATTAGATACTGGGTCTCTTATTCTACCCCTCCCCCCCAACCCCCCCAGAGAGCCAGTTGTTAAGCACTTACTAGCTCACATTTCCCCAGATTTCTCCCTCTGACTTCCTTCCAGATTTGTGAGTCCAGTTGCCTACTAGGTATCTGTCTCCCTCTGGAGCTTAAACATGTTCAAAACTGATCTCCTCTCTCCCTACCCATTCATTTTCTTCCAGTAAACAGCAACGCCATCTTTTTAGATGCTAATGTCAAAAAATATATGACTCATCTTTGACTCCTCTCTTTCTCTGATATACATACTCAAACCATTGGCAAATCCTATTGGTTTTACTTTCAAAACATATCCAGGATACTCACAATATGCACTCAGGGCCCTTCCACAGGATGTGTGGATTAGATACAAGAAGGAGGAAAATGGAGTTTCTGTTTCCTGGTAGACCCCACTAATCCCATCAGAATGGCTTGCTGTCCTCCTCCCCTACTTTGTCCTTCACCTAGTGGACTTAGCACTTGCGGTGAACAAGAATCTTGTCTGCTTCTCTTGACTCAGACTCCACTCACATGGCTTCTCGTGTGCTTGTTTCAAAAAGAAATCAAAAGCACGGATAATCTTTTTCAGTACTTCTGCCTCCCACATACTTTCAACCATATGGAAGGTGTATACAAATTCTGCATTTTTACCATCATTCTAGTTTATGCAACACAAGGCAACAAATCAAAGGCAGGCTTCCCATGGTGCTAATGAGCTTTAATCTTCAGGGTCCCTTACTTGCCTAGGCTCATGTGAGTCCTGAGAGCAGCAGGGAGGCGGAGAGTGTTCTGGGTGCAGGAGGAAGAGCTGGGTTGCCACTTCAAAGGTTAAGTCAGTGTGCCGCTTACTGAAATGGAGTTTGTTGATTATATAATCTGTGAAAAGCAAGTTGTCACATATTTTATCTAAATATTTTTGACATACTTAGGAGAGTCTTAAAAAGGCGATCAAGCCGTGATCAGATTAGTTTAGTCCTGATTTTATTTGGACCTTCCAAACAGTTTACACCATATCGTTACATGTCCTACACATGTGGCTGGGATTTTGACAACTCCTCGTCAGAGTAAACTCAGGGCAATAGTAGGTCAAGTATTATCAAAGACTATATTAATGGCACAAAATAGAATTTCAGTAACACCAACAATTAACATCTGCTCAACAATACTATCTTCTCAATTACCACTTTTCCCCCTTGACATTGACATTTTGGAAGGTTGTACTGCTTTCGTTCACCCGAAAAAGGACACAGCAAGGTCCTTCAAATGGAGAATACAGGAAAACTGCACTAGTAGCCTAAGAGAATAATGCTTCCCCCCCTCCAAAAAAATCCAGTTTTCTATTTTTTTTACAATTTTAGTTGGCTCGCCTTTGAATGGTTGAAGTGCAGATGGGTCAATTCCCTTAAATGCCACCCGCTCTCCTGTTAATAGCCAACAACAAAACAAACAGATGGCTGAAGAATGGGGTTGGGAGGGGTGAGGGGCAGATGGGAAGGGAAGGAATACACGCTGAAAATAACGCAGTCCTTGGGTTAGCCAGTCGTGTGCGCAGAGCTCCACGGGAAAAGTTCACAGGAGTCGTCCCTTTGGAAAGACAGTAAGATTGGATTATATCTTCAAAATAATTGTTCAAATAAATGGACTGGCACAGAGGAGAAATCTATACTGACTTTCTGTTTACCCAGAAGGGGGAGAAAAATACAAAACAAGCTTTTCTTTAACTACAATGGTATCTTCTAATAGCAGCACTGCCTTGCTCCGAAATACAGGACGCAGAGGATGATAATCATCTTTCAGCTCAGGTTATGGCATGCCATTTTTCGCATTCATTCAGCTTTCTTCTTATAGCTCTTAGTAAAGTAAGTCTCTTAACAATAAAAGCTTTTATGGAGCCCATTGCAGTAGAGAGCTAACCAGTCCTGTTTTTTTTTTTTTCTTCCTTCTTCTTCATCTTCTTTTTATTGGCTCCTGGAAATATTTACAGCTGCCTTTGTTCTCACTGCAAACTCACCCATCTTGCTGTGTGGGGCCAGTTTTGTTGTTCTTCTTGGGCATGAAGTGGGTAAGTGTGTGTGCATGTGTTTGGGTGGCTTCGTTTCTGCCCATGCAGTTTTAGTTTTGTCATCCTGTGACTGCGGCTCTTCACTGTATACCGAGGGATATTCACTTCTGGACTCTGCCACCATGAGCCGCGTGACATGAAAAAGTTCAAGTGCCACCTGACCAGGTGCTTCTCTTCCTGACAAACAGGTTTTCAGGTGCAGGGAGCCTTGAGGGAGCCTGGGCTTCGGGAACAAAAGCTCCTGAACACTGGACGAACAGCTCAGGTTCCCTGGTGAAGTCTCACAGGGACAAAGTGACATAAGCAGAGCGAACGCAGCCTGGCTGGATCAAGACCGAACATTCAAAGATGGCTTTTAGGCATTACACCACTGGCACCAAAGTCTCCAAACTCACACTGAACAACTCGCCTTGCTATCGTAATTCCTCCTGCTATTAGGCCCACCCTCTTATCACAACCGTAAGAGAGTGGTTGGGATGGCTGACTCTAGAATCAGGGTATCCACGCAAGTTATTCAACTTGCTAAGCCTCAGTTTCTGCACCTGCAAAATGGAAATAACAATAGTAATTACATATGGGGTTGGCAAGGAATGAGATCATACAAGTAAATTGGTTAAAACCACACCTGGCCATAGTAAGATTTCAAATCATTGGATCTCATTTGCTCTCTAATTAGAATGTGCGCTCCACGAGGACAAATTGGATCTACTTTGCTCAGTGCTGTATTTCTAATACCTAGAACTTAATAGGTGCCAATAAATACTTGTTAAAGCAATTACTCACCAGGTTAATCTAAGACATTGTCCCTGTAAAGGAATCAGGGAAAGGGAGGAGTCTCCCGAATGTCGAGTACAAGAAAGCCACGGGTTTCCATGGGTACCTACTTCCTGTTAAGTGCCCATCCATGCAGGAGTTAGTTGAAAGGAATCTGAAGGTGTTTTACCTCCCAATATGGCTTCTAGGTCAGGAACACTCCAACCTGTGCAGGAGGCAACAAAGGTGGTTCCCAAACTCCCCCAAATCCACCCTTTTTTTTGCCTCCCAGGGGTCATTTCTCATGACTCCTCTCCTCTGTGAAGCTGCCTTGGAAGTCCTTCGGCACAGCAGGCAGTAAAGAATTAGGATTCCCTTGTGTATGATGCACTGTAGCCATTCTGCACACAGAACTGTTTTGCTGTCAGAGACAATTGGGGATCACAGACCTCTTGGCTTTGAATGCTGGAATTTGCAAAGACATTTTTATACCAACTTAGTCTTTATTGTATAAGTGTAGCAGTATGTTAATGTGGGGCTCTTCCTGAATCAGTTATAGCTTAGGCCCTGAAAGTGCAAAGCAATAAGGGGCAGGTGTGCATCATTTTATTAATCTGCAGTTTCATTTCCCCATGGGTCATGCTCAGCTTCATGGCTCCTTAGTAACTAGATGACTTTAAAGACAAACTCGACCCTTTCCGTTCCTCTATGTAGACAGTCCACAATATGGGGGGTCCATGAGGGAACCACAGGTGGCTTTGCTGATGATGGTGTAGGAAGGAGACACTTGACCTTTGACTTGGCTTCCTTCGGGCCTCGCACTGTTACCCGATGCTTTCAGGAACTCCCTGAGATATACGTTGAGCAGAGGTGGATGCAGTGAATGCTGAGAATCATGAAACAGGCTGATCCCACCCAAGAGAATGCAGGCCTTATTGCAGAGATCAAGGATTTACTAGAAGACTAACCATGGGCTAGAAATGCTGGGGAGTCCAGAAAGTCATGGATTGCTTCATCCCAGCTCAGGACCTGTACAGGAAAGAGTTTCTTGCTTTTGTAGGTGTTGCAAAGGAAGCAGTGGGGTCATCCAAGAGTACTCCCAGTGGCCCGTGGGTTACAGCAGGCTTCTCTAGCACACGCAAAGGAAACACTAGTAACCTCTGGCTCATCTGTTGTCACCTTCTCAGTGACTGTGCTCTCAAAAAGCAATGACAGAATGTTTATGCTGTTGAGCCCCAATTTAGCTTGGGAAAGATTAAAAAAACAGAGGCTCCTTGTACTCATGTGGCAGATAGTTGAGAATGGATTTTTAAACCACAGAGAGGTATGTTTGAAAAGAAAGATGCAGAGACTCAGTACATGAGGTCCTCTCTGTGACTAAAAACTGAAACTCTGAAGAGATTGGGCAAAAGGTAGAGGATGGCAAGTCAGAAGATCTTGGCTGTGGCTCATTGAAATCATGAGCAATGTGGAATTTTCCCAAGTGCCATTAGAGAAAGCCTCACTCAAAGAGCCCCCTCCCTTTAAGGGTCAGCCAAATGACCTGGCCTACTGGACATTTGTAAAAGCTGTAAGACAGACCCCCACCCCCACCCCACTCAAGTTTTTATCTCTTGGATTGGCCAAAAAGTCTGTTACGTTGGCCAATCTATACGATGGCTCTAGTAGCGCTTAGTTGTCTTTAACTTCATTTGAAATAATGTTGTTCGATTGTATTGTGACAGCCATCATATCAGCATACATTTTTTAAAAAACTTATCAAAATTGTTGAAT
This sequence comes from Tonatia bakeri, assembly GCA_004024845.1. NCBI lineage: Eukaryota > Metazoa > Chordata > Mammalia > Chiroptera > Phyllostomidae > Tonatia > Tonatia bakeri. The sequence goes on from PVIA01002743.1 coordinate 105,244, forward strand.
TTTTGTGCAGCCATTTTAATATTGAAGATGGAAGGAAACATGCAACATTTTCAATGCACTATGCTTTATTATTTCAAGAAAAGTAAGAATGTAACTAAAGCAAAAAAATATTTGTATGATGTATGGAGAAGATGCCATGACAGATCGAATGTGTCAGAAGTAGTTTGAGAAGTTTCTTGGTACTATTGACATTTTGGTCAAGTAATTCTCTGCTGTGGGGCTGTCTTATGCATAGAAGATGTGCAGCAGCACCCCTGGCCTCTACCCACTAGAAGCCAGTAGTGGGAGATAGTCGAACTACTCAAAATACACAAATCCATAAAGTTATCGATGCAAAATGAAAAATGTGTCATATTTTATGGAAAAAACATAAAGGACTTTTTGGCTAACCCAATAGTTGAGAAGCTAGAGAAATGGTGGCAATGAGAATAGAACTCAAACACGTCTCTCTTCCATTAGAAATAAGAGTGAGTCTCCTGCAGGCTCCGTGGTGGTTTCGTCCCGTGTAAGCCTGAGGGAGAAGCTGGCCTCACTAACCTGAGTTTGCTCAGTTTGGAGTCAAAATGAACAAAGTTTAATGAAATTTTGGTGCAGTACTGAAATGTAAATTTCAAATAGCTCATAGTTACATGACTGCCATAGTTATTAGGAATCTAGTACAGAAACACAGAGGTTGTAGGTGGGTGCCAGTCACCTCAGATGTATCTTTCTAAAATGGTGGGAAAATTTGTGTCTGAGTGACTTTTCATGGATTTATATAACCATGCTCTGTCTTACATCACACATACACACAAAAAGAAATGGTAGTTTTCTCTAATCACATGAAGATACAGCCAGTTGTTCTGATTTCCAGCAACAGCTATTTGATCACCCAACACTTTTACCTTGAGGAGCTAGATCCATGATTCTCAACCAGAGACAGTTTTGCCCACCAGGGGACATTTGGCAATATCTAGAGATAGTTCTGATTATCCCAAATTGGGGGTGGAAGTGGCAGAGAAGGAATTTGCTACTGGCCACTGGTCGGTAGAGGTCAGAGATGCTGCTAAACATCCTACAGTGCACAGAACAGCCCCCACAACAAAGACGGATCTGGCCCAGAAGGCTCTTGGTGCCAAGGCTGAGAAATCATGAGATAGGATATGAAAGATGAGGCCTGGCATGGTGGAATGAAAGTATTAGCAGAGTGAGTTATTGCAAGAAAAATTTCTCAGCCAAGACCTCTATTGGAAAATGTGTATAATATTATAGCAGCTTCAGTTTAATAGAAAAGAAATCTATAATTTAAAAAATAAAAATTAATCTTAATTAATGAGGGTTTCTACAGAAATAGTTAGAAGATGTCTTGAGAGCATCATGCACCCCTAATTTAAGATGAACACAGCAAACTAGCCTCTCCAGGAACAATTCACCAGCCCATGGAGAGACACCTGAGGCAAGAGCACAGGCAGTGTGTGTGAAAAACAACTGGCTCTCCTCTGGGTAGCTCATCACAGGACCTATTGCATATAGCGCCTACAGTGCAGGTGCCAAATTACCCACTTCCGCAGCGTTCTCCTTTCAGTTCATTGAAAGCTGCTTGAGAGACACTGTGTACGTGACAAGTACTCCACCTGTGAGAGGACAGATTTCAGGGGGATGAAATGCATTCTAACAATAATTCTCTCCTGTAGAACTTTATTCCATCTATGCAAAGGCCATCTTTCTATTCTCTCTGGCAGTTTTTTTTTTTATATTTGCCATGTGCCTTAGTCCCTTTGTGCTGCTGTGACAAAACAACCCAGATTAGGTGGTTTATAAACAACTGAAAATTATTGCTCACAGCTCTGGAGGCTGGAAGTCCAAGCTCAGGGCGCCAGCATGATCAGGTAAGAGGAGCTTTTCCAGGTTGCAGTCTTCTTGCTGTGTCCTCACCTGGCAGAAGGGACCAGTGAGCTCTGTGGGGTCTCTTTTATAGGAACATTAATTCTGTTTGTGAAGGCTCCACCCTTATGTATGCTCCAAGCACCTCCCTAAGTCACCACCTCCTAAGGCTATCACATTGGGCCTTAGGATTTCAACATATTATTTAGGGCAGGGGTGAACAAACATGCAGACTGCACCACCGTGGTTCCACCAGAGTTTGTCCCCACCTCCTCTCACTTTGGTTTTATCTGCCTTTCTGCTCACTGTAGACATAAATGATCAGGAGTGTGATAGTACATAAATCTTCTTTACCATTAGTCTTTTAAAATGAAGTGTATTATTTGCTCAGAAAATTATATCACATTTGTACATAATTAATTTGTTCTCACTATACTGCAATTTTAGGAGGAGGCACCCAATAAAAATAATTCCTAGGAGACAAAACGTTAACATAGAGGCAATATTTATATCATGGGCTCCTATAATACAGAAAATTAAACATCACCTTCTAGTACAATGACTTAGTGTCCTAGAGAAACATGAATGTCAATCATGGGAGCCTATGAAGTGTGCCCGTCAGACCCTATTGTCTAATGGCACTGTACTCATCCCTCCACTCAAGAAATATTGAGTGCCTTCCACTTGCAGACATTATAGTGGGCACTATATGGGGTATGGTTTCTATAATTTGTTAGAAAAGTTTTACTTAAGACAATTAAATTATAATTTATAAATGTGACTTCATCAATAAAGAATACGTAATAATTGTGTTTCATTCATTATGAAACACTTCAATGATCGAGAAGTTATGGTGAGTGCTAAGGGCCTTAAGACCTTTTATCAAATAAATCATCCTTAGTTGAGTAAAACAGGAATTAAAACGTTCCAGGCTGGTTAAAAATCAGCTCCGATTGGAAACATGGCATGGTGCTGAGCATCCTTTTTAGCCCCCCGCTGAGCCTTCCTGTATTACAAGCATCTGGGAAGCCAAATGCCTTGTTTCCCAGAGTCCCTTGCAGCTGGAGTCATGCATGCCAATCAGGTGCACTCACACAAGACGTAAGAGTGGAAGCCACCTTCCTGCTATGTCACCGGTTTTCTGCTGGCTCCTGTCATCAAGGAGGTGTTGGCTTTTCTGTAGCAGTTTCCCCATGACGAGCCGTTTGCATCACAGGAGCTGAGAGGCAGGTGTGGTTGCGGCGGCCAGTAACAGCTCCCTGACCCTGAAGTCAGTTTCAGTCCACGAATGCTGTGGACTCGCCGCCTGCAGCCTCCATGCTGAGCCAGTTTGGAAGTGTGATTCCGCAAGTGGTTCCCGAGAGACCAACCAGTCAGGGCCTCCTGTCTCCAGTCCGTCCCACGATTTTGTAAGTAACAAACTCTCTAAATCCTATTCTGCTTTAAATAGCCAGTTTCTGCTCCCTGTACCAAAATACTGACTTAAAAATGAGAAACACAGGGAATACAAATATAAGTCTGCTGTATCGGAAGCTATGAAGGGAACAGCCATGCAGGTGCCTTAGGCACTTGTGGGATCTGTGTGCTGGGGTGGATTAAAATCAGCAGCGTCCGCTTTGCCTGGCTGAGTGGTCTTCCTTGTCCATCAGGCATCGGAGTGGACTTGGAGAGTTTTCTGCTGGGGGTGACACGGTTAGATCCTAGGAAGCACAGACTACATTCATCTTTGCATCTTCAGTGTCTAGCAGAGTGCTGGAGGCGAGTTATTAGCCCTTAGAAAAGATGGTGCTAAATTAGGACAATAGTGCTCTCGAAGCTTTTGTCTGGTTTTGGTGGCAGGCAGAGAGCCAGTGGGATTACCCAGGCATGAAGTTAAGAGTCTGGAGGAGCATGGGAAGGATTAGAAGCAAGTTTCCACAGGCGTTCGTGTCAGTCAGGGTTCAACGGGAGAAGCAGAGCCAATAGGAGAAATATATCCAGAGATCTGTTGGAAGGAACTGGCAGACATGATTGTGGAGTGGGCTAGGTGAGTCTGAAACCCACAGGGCAGGCAATGGGCTGGAGCCTTTGGGTGCAGGTGGACACTTCTTCAGAGAAGCCTCAGCTCTGTTTTAAGGCATTTCAGCTGGTTGCATCATGCCTTCTCAGATTTTCTAGGACGTCTCCCTTGAAATCAACTGATTATGGACTTTAATCACATCTACAAAACCCCTTCACAGCAACACCTGGATTTGTGTTGGACTGAAAAACTGAGGACTGAAGCCTAGCCAAGTTGACACATCAAAAAGACTATCACAGTGACCAAGAGAAAACAGGAAACAGTGGAAGAGAGTATGCAGGGAGTCAGGTGTGGCTGGTCCGGCATGAATATTTAAATACAAAAAGTTCACTCAATTAGCAGCCTGCTCTTTTCCGTGAGATTGACAGAGCTGGTTTCACTAACACAAAATAAACTGCTCCCTTAAAGTTAAGGTTACCCTGATTTATTATCCAAACAATACTGGGAACAAATGGGGTTTCTGTTAACTATGTCAGGACGACCAGCAAAAACCAAGAGAGTCCCAAGCAAACCACAGCATGCAGTTCCCGTACTTATCCAGAGATGCTTTGGGTCCTTCCCTTAACTTGTCTGTCGCAGTTTCTTTAGTACCTGTGTCTGTAGACAGTACCTCCTGCCCACTTTTAGGTCACGATGGAAAAAAATGCCACCAACACAGAGACTGGTTAAAGTTTACACGGAGCGATTTTATTAATACTGGAAGGTACTTTTAAAAGGCAAGGATAATGTTTGCTTGAATGAACCAATTTACAAGTGAAAAGGAACATTAAATGGATAAAAATTGTGAACAATTAATAGCTGCTCATTCCATCCACACCACGTGTATGGTGAAGTTACAGGAGTGAGTGGCAGTGGGTATAACAATTAGGAGCTGGACTTTGGAGTAACATGGCTTTGGTTCACACCCCTCCTTTGTTATTAACTATGTGAACTTAGACACATTTCTTGGTCTTTCCAAGCCTCAGTTTCCCCACCTGTGAGATTAGGGAAAAAATAAAGCCCCTATCACAGGAGCATTTGAGGATTCAATGAAATAGAGCAAGTTGAAATTGCTTGGCACAGTGCCTGGCACTCAATAAATTTTCCATAACCAGGAGTTATTATTATATATAGCCATGCAATCTTTGGACCGAAATATCAAATAAGATTTTTTTAGGCAACACAATCAAATGCAACCCTTATACTTACTTTTACAGCTGTTACTATTTGGTAGTTATTTTTTTAATAGCGTGTTCATTCAAATTATATTCTCCCACCACCAACACCATAGTGTATCTGGAAATATCCTGCCACGTGACAAACTCTCTTGGAGTAATGTTACGCATCATCCACATCTTGAAAACCTTTTTCATGAATGCAAATTCTCTCTGTGGAGTGTAGTTATCGAATACAGCCATGTGTTGGTGACTTCTGCCAAAAGGAAACCCAGCAGAGCCACAGGACTGTCCGACCTTACTCGGAACAATGGGGACTAAAGCAGCCTTCCCACTATGCCGTGTAGTGTATGAGACCATCTTCGGGTAATTCTTCAGTTCTCGAGTGACATGAAAATCAATTAATTTTAATGGGGGATAACAGATTATGGTATTTAACAGTTCATCTCATTTCATGAGGCAAAGCGAATCAGACAATACAATGTAAATCTAATAAGAGTTGTGAGAGCTCATTTGACTGTCAAATGTGAAAACGAATGAGCTTATCAGGAACTGGATAAAAACTAAAGCATTCTATACAAACTGTACTTTGTTTATACACAGAATTAAGTTAGAAGCTTTGTGGAACATTAAAATATGTATTCTATTCCCCTTTAACTTGCTCTTAAAACTTAGTCATTAAGCATTTACTGTCAGAATTATGGTGTGTGTCTGTCTATTAAATAAAACAGCATGGCCCTGACTGGTGTGGCTCAGTTGACTGGGCGTTGTCCCACAAAGTGGAAGTCCACCCATTCGATTCCTGGTCAGGACTCGTGCCTGAGTTGTGGGTTCGGCCCCCAGTCAATGCGTGTATGGGAGGCAGCTGATTGATGTTTCTCTCTCATATCAATGTTTCTCTCCCTCTCTTTCTCCTCCCTTGCCCTCTCTCTAAAAAGAAATCAATAAATAGAATTTATAAAGAAAATAGCACAAAATAATACACACATTTCCTCTCTCCTTTTATCTTTTTCTTTCTAAATATATAGAAGTAGAATGACAGAAATGTCCATATTAAAATGTTCTTTGTGAACAATTGAAATTATCGAGGAACAGGCTGTCAGGTTCTGTTCATCATGTGGTATTAAAAATTGCCTATTTTCTCTAATAAATAATTTTTACCATTCTTAAATAAGCCCATTTAAACTCAGAAAATAGTCACTTCTTCATAAGATTTAGCATAGCTGAGACTTGGGCTCATCACTGTCCCCTCCCCCCAAATAATTCGCTTTACAGGCCTGTTTCCACTCTCCAATGCAACAGAACATACACAGCAGCTTCACTGGAAAGTTTCTCTTTAAAATGCTATGAAATGGTTTCTTTGAAATAATTGCAGCTCTATAGTAAAGGAATCACGAGGTTACAGTTGCCTGGTTTCTATTGATTCTCCTAGTTAATAAAGAGTTAAACAGTGAAGTGTGGTCTTTTATTTTTATTTTTTTTTAAAAGGCATTTTGAAGGTGCCGGAGAGGGAAGGCCTGGTCCTAAGTGGTCATGTGGCTACCGCCATTCATCTTGGTAGTGACTATCTGTCAAAAGTGGCAAGAGTCCCTGTTAACAGCCCTGACCTGAGCAGTAATGAAGGGAGAGTGCACAGCAAAGTGTCCATTATCAGCAGGTCGGGAGCAGTAAATTGGAGCAGTTTGCTTCAATCTGGCTGCACGCTGAAATGTAAGATAGGTGGGGATCAGCAAGAGGCAATTTCATCCTATGATCATTTTTGTCAGATCGCATCCGTGGCAACTGAGTTCGATGCATGATTTCAATTAACCAACTCTGGCCGTAATGCTCCCACTGCCGGGGAAGCTCTTGTCCGGGCCTGGCTCCTCATTATTTCTTATTTAAACCCACCGGAGCACACACAGGTGAGGGAAAATGCAGTACTGGGAAGAAGGAAGTGACCCATGTGGATGACAGTGGCTGCCTGCAAACCTCACATCTGTACATCTTTAGGGAGTCTTCGGGGGCTCTTGCTCATCTGCAAATTTCCTAACTCATAAGGCCATTTTAATGACCTTCAACTTGAACTTCATGTTGTTTACTCTTTGATAAAGGAATTAGCCTTTTGGGCACCAGTTTTAGGGAGGGTCAGGTCACAAAATTCTGTACTTGTGTTAAGCGACGTGAAGTGAAGTTGACAAAATCACACGAAAATGAGTGTGAAGCCGAAGACTGAAGTTTTAACTCTTAGATCCCTGAGAACTATTTACTTGGTTCAGTGATTCTCCAAAACACGCATATGTACATATGCAAGGCCATCTCTGCTCTCTAAGAGCTTACAGTTTAGGAGGACAAGTAAGACTACACACATGGCTATAATAAAAGTAGGAAGTCCCATACAAGGGAAACAATGTCCTATAGAAATTCAGAGAAAGATAACTTGTGGCTGGAGAAATGAGGAGAAACAGGAAAGAGATAAACATTTCAACTGGATTTTGGTGAATGTGTAGGCTATTTCCAGGTGAAATTGGTGAGCAGCTTTTATTAGTTTTCTATAGCTGCCCAACAAATTATCATAAACTTAGCTGCTTACATCACCACTTTATTTAGCTCATAGTTTCCCTGGGTCAGGAACTGGGTTAGCTGGGTCCTTTGCTCAGGATCTCCCCAGACTGAAATCACAGTGTTAGCAAGGGGTGAGGTCACTTGTGAAAGTTGGGTTCCTCATTTAAGCGCCTATAGGCTGTTGGCAGAATTCAGTTCTTTGCAGCTGCAGGACTAAGTCCCCACTCTCTTACTGGCCGCCAACTGGGGCCACTCTCAGCTCCTAGAGGCCACCTGCTGTTCCCCACCAAGTGGCTTCCTCCACAATATGAGCTCGCTCCTTCAAGACCAGAAGGATTAAGCTTTCTGATTTTAAGAAGGGCTCAGTCCCTCAGCTAAGTGTGGCAGTGGGAAGTTAGGATGTGGGGGGATTGAGCTAAAAGGACTCGTGGACATGGACAACAGTGTTGTGATTGCAAGGAGTGGGGGGGGTGCTAACGGGGCTAAATAGTACTGGGAGAAAAAAGAAGGGCCCACTCCCTCTTAAGCACTTAGTGAAATAGGTCAGCTTCTCCCTTTTGATTAAAGTCAATGGATGACTGACCTAACCCCAGGACTGACATTTCATCATATTCACAGGTTCACACTCCAAGGAAGGAGATGACACAAGGTGTATATGAGAGTATATCATGGAGTGAGAACCCTGAGGACCGCCAGGCATTGCACTGTGGGGAGAACAGCTTTTGAGAAAAGGCGATGGACAGAGAGCACTAGGGATGTTGTGAACTGGTGTTGGAGTGACCTCAACCAAATGAAAAACTGGAGGTGAGTGAGGAATATTGGCCTGGAAGGGGATTTTAGGTTAAGTCTATGTAGAATCTTAAGTTTCAGAGTACAAACTCACCAAAGGTTCTGAAACGCTGACTTAATTACCATCATGACTTTTAGGAAGATGCGTCTGGTGTGTAGGCCGGGTTGAGGGAAAAGGGGCTGTTTAGTCTCTGAGGACAGGCCTCACTGCTGTTCACTGCCATAGCTCCAAGTGGGGCACAGTAGGCATTTATTGCATGTTTGCTGAGAAAGTGCATGAAGTGGGCAGAACACACAGGGAACGATCGCTGTGGCCTGGGTGAGCGACACGAAGGGAGGAGTCAGGAGGTGATGCGCATGGAAAAGGGGAGATGTGCTGAAAAGGTGCTGCAGAGCTGCCAGCAAAGGGCCTGGCGAGCATGTGAAGTAGGAAGAAAACAGAAATCAAATTGATGTCAAGATTTATAGCATAGGTTCCTGGGAAACTGGAAAATCATGAAAAGGAATGCTTTATTTAGCCTTATGCAGAGAAAATCACCAATTGTTTGGCTAATGTTTCACTTTAGAGGCAGATTTTTGGTGTTGCATGAACAGACCCAAATTGTATTTGTTAATGGTATGTATTTTCCCACTGGCCTTTATTTATAAGTTTTATTGAGCTATCATTGACATACAGCACTGTGTTAGTTAAGATGTACAACGTAATGGACTTGACTTTGATATACTGTGAAATGATTACCACAATAAGTTTAGTTGACCTGTATCATCTCAAATAGATACAAAAAAAGAGAGAACGTTGTTTTCCTTGTGATGAGAATTCTTAGGGTTTACTCTCTTAACTTTTGAATATGCCACACAGCAATGTTTAGTATAATCACTATGTTGTGTGTTCAATTCCCAGCACTTATTTATCTTATAATTAGAAGTTTGTACCTTTGACCACCTTGATCCAGTTTCCCCAGCCCAGGCCCCTGTCTCCGATAACCACAAATCTGATCTCCTTTTCTATGAGTTTGAGATTTTTGTTAGTTTTAGAGCCACATATCAGTGAGATCACACAGTAATTGTCTTCTCTAACTTATTTCACTTATTATAATCCCCTTCAGGCCTACCCATGTTGTTGCAATGGCAGAATTTTCTTGTTTTTTATGCCTGAAAAATCTTCCATTCTATCTATCTATCTATCTATCTATCTATCTATCTATCTATCTATCTATCTATCTACCTATCTGTCATGTCTAGTGGATGCCCAGGTTGTTTTCATGTCTTGGCTATTGTAAATAATGCTGCAGTGAATGTGGGGGTGCAGCTATCTCTTTGATAGAGCATTTCTGTTTTTATTTCTTTGGATATATTACTAGAAGTGGATTTGCTAGATCACATGGTAGTTCTATTTTTAATTTTTTGAGAGAACATCACACTGTTTTCCATAGTAGCTGTACCAATCCACAATCCTACCAACAGTGCACAAGAATTCCCTTTTCTCCATATCCTCGCCAACATTTTTTATCTTGTATTTTGATGATGGCTGTTCTAACAAGCATGAGATGACATCGTGGTTTTATTGTGTTTTTTTTTTTTTGTTTTGATTCCCTAATAATTAGTGAGGTTGATCACCTTTTCATGTACCTGCTTATTCATATATCTTCTCTGGAAAAGTGTTCAGGTCCTTTGCCCATTTTTTAAATAATATCATTTGGTTTCTCGCTACTGAATTATATGAGTTCTTTATATATTTCAGATATTAACCCCTCATCAGACATGTGGTTTATATTTTTCCCATTCCATAAGTCGTCTTTTCACTTCGTAGATCACTGCGTTGGCTGTGCAGAAGCTTTTTAGTTTGGGGCAGTCCCACTTGTTTGTAATTTTGTGCTTTGGCTCTAGGTGTCATATCCAAAAAGTCATTGCCAAGAAGTTTTTTTCTGTGTTTTCTTCTAGGAGTTTTATGGTGTACAGTCTTATCTTTACATCTTTAATTGATTTTGAGTTCATATTTATGAGTTGCTTACAGTAGGGGTCTACATTCGTTCTTTTACATGTGAATATCCAATTATCCCAGCACTAATTTATTGAAGAGACTGTATTTTTCTATTGGATACCCTTGGACCTTTGTCAAATATTTTAAGTTTCTGATTTATAATATATATTGTATGCACAGATGTAGATATGGCGAGATAGATAAATGTTGCTTGTCAGTGGTACTTACATATATATAATTCATGCAATATATGTAAGTAATTTGGAAAAATTTATAAATGATGATTATTGAAGAAATATAAGCTAATAGCTCCCATCAGAAAAGATTAAAGTACTAGAGCCATTTATTCATAACCTTAGAGTAGAAGGTTATCCAACTTTTTAACCAGTGATCACTCTCGACATGCTTGGTACATCATCATTCTATCTTTGCTTGGATGATTCCAGAGACTGAGAGTTCACTCGATTTTTGGATAGCCCATTTAATTTTCAGACAGTGTTAACAGCAGGTAAGTCTTGCACCACATATCAAAATATGGCCTCTCCTGACTTATCTCCACGGTTCACAGCCTGGTCTCTACAGCAATGCCCGACAGACCTAATGTTCCTCCAATGACAGCACTTTGGACCAAGAAAAGTGCCATTTTTTTGTAAGGGATGCATTTCTGAGGACCTTACATATTTAAAAGTCATAAAAAAAGACTAATTCTAATAAAGGACGGTACTTATTCTTGTTTACTGGTTAAAAGTGGTGCTCCTGTGTGGCAGTAAGGGAAGTACAGTTCACTAGCCCTCTAGCTCTGAACTTACATAATTCTTGATTAATTTTTGTTTAGGGGGAGTTGCCTTTGGAGAATAAGGGGAGCTATTTCAAATGTCTTTTAAAAGTTCCGAAAGAAACTGTCATGTCTCCAAGGCTTCTATTCCCCAGCCCCCTCAGTATATGGGAAGAGTTAGCAGCATCAGTAGTCTACCAAAACAGTCCGTGACACCATTCATTTCTGGAGGTCCATAACAGCAGGAGAATTAGTTGACGGATTCAAGGATTTGCACATCCAGAGGCTGAAGGGTAGACCAGATGACCCCTGAGGTCCTTCAGTTTTGATGGCATTCTGGCTTTTGCTCCTCAACTCCAGGTTTCTTAATTGTAACAACATTACCATTAAGATATTTTTATTAAAGAACTAATTAAATATAATTGAATTATTTGTCATAGTGGGTATAGGAACTCTCTGAAAAAATATAAATTTAAAATATACATTGGCAAGAATGACTACCATTGCACATTTCAATATATTTATGTTCGTATATAATGTAGAATAATAAATATCACAAAGCCATTTATTTGCTTTGTTTAAGAATTCAACTTCACATGGTGGCCAACTTCTATTGCTGTTGGACAATGTAACTTTTATCTACATATTTTTGTGTGTTCTTTATGTACTAGTCTAATATTCTTTCTCTTGGAGCACTTAAGCCAAGAGAGAAATATCAGAAACAAAAAGGAAAACATGTTTCATAATACTTCACATAAAGTTTTCTACCGGTTTCATCTAAGAAATGTGTGTTCAGATACAATTTTTAAGATCAACTAACTTAACAACCCCATGCAAAAACATAGCAGTTCAGCACATCACCCATTTTTAAGAGCTCTTTAACCTGATCAGCAGAAGGACAGCTGCCGACTGACTCACTGTGGCCTCGGAGGAAGTGTGGTTTTGGGCAGAAAAAATCCCCGGTTGCTAGGAGACCACCATATGCCCAGGAGCCTACCCATCAACTGAACTTGCAGAGGGAACTTGCAAAGGTGCCTTTACTCCTGACCTAGTGATCCTTCCAAGGGAGGCACAGAGAGGAAAATGCTGGGAAACACCTGCGCCAGATTCCAATCCCAGAGACGGGTGCGAGTGAGTGCGTACATTTCTGTCCCTCACCAGCTCCTGGGCTTGTGGGAATAACCTCAAAGACCAGCTGGTTTGTAAATATTTGAATCACATTACAGGATTACTAGACAGACTTGCAGGGTTGCTTGACCTGAAGAAGAAGGAGGTTCCTGCTTTGTGCCTTGGGCTAGATCACAGTAGCAAAACAACAATCATCAACAAACCTAAACCTTCAAATGCTTAAGATCAAGATATAGTTCCAACAATAGGAATCAGCATAAAGGTATTCAAATTACCCCATTTGTCTTTTCCAGTGTTTGAGGTGTCAGGCCAAGGAAGATACAGAAATCTCTGGGAACACTATTATACAGAGGACAAGGCATTATTTTTGTCATTGACAGCGGTGATAGATTAAGAATGGTTGTGGCCAAAGAAGAACTGGATACTCTTTGGAATCATTCAGATGTTTAGTACCAATGAATACCAGTCTTCTTCTTTGCAAACAAAATGGACCTTGCAGATGCAGTGACATCTGTGAAAGTGTCTCAACTGCTGTGTTTAGAGAACTTCAAAGATAAACCATGGTCTATTTGTGCTTCTGATACCATAAAAGGAGAAGGGTCGCAAGAAGGTGTAGGCTGGCTTCAAGATCAGAGCCAGGCTGTGGAGACATGAAAAGACAGTATTTGGAAACCTCAACAATTGTCAATTCAGGGAACATTATCTTAAGGCAAACTGAATACATTAAATTACTTCAAAGATGTTCATGTATCTAAGAAAACTTTATAATTTGCTTATAAGTATGGACTCAGCATAAACTTTATAAGAATATAGGACTTTAGATATGCTAATCTGTCCATTAATTATTTGAAAATAAATCCTTAGAAGGGCCCCCCAGAATTATCAACTTCTTGGTAAAGGGCTACACTTGATTATAATGAGAATGTTTAAAGTCAGAGTTAAAGTCCATCTCACTAGCTCATCATGAATTATGACATCTTTAATGTATTTTATTTTTTAATTGCCTTCTAAAAATTTAGTTTATAGTGTGACTGCAGAGTGACTGTGTTTGTGAAAAAGAATTTTAAATATGTATAAGGGACCATGGGTAACTAATGCATATTAGATGTTTACTATGTGTCACCACCAATAACACATAAAATGTTGTTAACACATAATAATGTTGTTATATGGGTTTTGGGTATATTGAATTGAAAATCACTATACGTGGAAATTATGGTAAGAGATGAACATTTGGAATAAAAGTTGGAGTTTTTAAAGTGTGGAGAAACAGCTTTTAAAATAGAGTATCAAGGGCATAAACTATACATAAAAATTGGATAGATTTTACTTCATAAAATTTCTATACTGTTTCATGGTAAATGGTGAAAAGGCTGAAGACCTGGATTGTGAGTATTGTCTCAGTATGTGAGGGAGAAAACAGATGGATGCCCTGGTAGAAAAGTGGACAAGGGGCTTCTGCAAAAAAGTTACAGAAGAAATAAGTGACTAATAACAAAGCTATAAGTTGTAACTTTTTAATAATCAAATAAGTGAAAATTAAAATAGCAAGAATTCATTTTTCTTATATCAAACTGATGTGAAAATGTAGAAGTATAAATTTATATATTTTTCTATGTATATTTCAAAATATATAAAGAATTGTGTATACTCTTTGAACCAGCAATAACCATTTTAGGAATTTATCTTAGGAAAGTAATGAAAGATTTATCCAAAGGTATAGCTACAATAACATTTCTAGGAGGGCTATATAGTGTTACTCAAGTTTGGATAAACTCTAAATGTCTAATAAGGGTTGAATGGCTTAAGTAAATGTAGAATACTAAAATATATTATACTCTGCAGTCAATTAAAATGATGTTATAGCAACAACAATTAAAATAAAAAATATTTTTAAAATGATGTTGTAGAAACATACAGGTTATTCATACAGGTAAGCACTATAATTTAGCCCTGGCTGGTCTGGACCAGTGGATTGAGTGCCAGCCTGCAAACCAAAGTGTCACCAGTTTGATTCCCAGTCAGGGTACATGCCTGCATTGTGGGTCAGGTACCCAGTGAGGGGTGCATGAGAGGCAACCACACATTGATGTTTCTCTCCCTTTCTTTCTCCCTCCTTTCCCTTCTCTCTGAAAATAAAATATATTTTAAATGTTTTAAAAAATGATAAACAAGAAAAGCAAGATGTTAGAGAAAGATACATATACCTAAAATCAATTTTGTGCATTTAAAAATACACAAAACAACAGTATATATTTTTATGGACATATATGTAAAGAATAAAAATATGGATGGAAAATGTACACTTCAGGGAAGGAAGGAAAGTGGAAAAGATCAGGGAAAGTTGAAGGAGTGCCTTCAACCATATGTGTAACATTTCATTATTTGAAGATACCAATCAGAAGCAAATGTAACAAAATATCAACAATTATAAAACCTGGATGATGGGTACTTTTCTACTGACTATATTGTTCTATGTTTAAACGTATTCAAGAATGGGCTAGACTTCCAGTCAAGATGGAGATGTAGATAGATATACTTTGCCTCCTTCCACAACCAAAAGAAGGACAACAAATTTCAAAACAAAAACAACCAAAACTGCCAGAAAATTGAACTGTATGGGAGTCCAGCAACCAAGGGGTTAAAGAAGAAATATTCATCCAGTCTTGCAGGAGGGGCAGAGACAGGCAACCAGGTTAAAGAGGACTCATGGCAAGGCAGCAGCTGGAGGACCCACATTTGAGTGTGGATAAACTGGGGGGAAGAACAGGGGAGTGAGACAGACCACACAAGCTGGAACCACCCAGGGTTCCAGCACAGGGAAATAAAGCCTCAAAACCTCTGGCAGTAAAATCCTGTGGGGGCTGTGGTGGTGGGAGAAACTCCCAACCTCACAGGAGAGTTCACTGGAGAGACCCACAGGGTCCTAGAATGTACACAAAACCACCCACACAGGAATCAGCACCTGAAGGGCCCAGTGTGCTGGTGGGAAGTGGGGGAAGTGACTGAAATCCAGCAGACAGCAGAGCAAGTAGCACTGTTCCCTCTTGGACCCCTCCCCCACATACAGCGTCACAACACAGCAACGGGGGTAACTCCACCTTGGTGAATGCCTAAGGCTCCACCCCTCACTACATAACAAGTTCATCAAGACCAAAAAAAAAAAAAGGCCCAAATGAAAAACAGATCAGAACTCCAGAAAAAAATACAACTAAGTGATGAAGAGATAGCCATCCTGGTTAGCACAGTTCAAAACTGTGATCAGGATACTCACAGAATTGGTTGAGTCTGGTCACAGATTATATGAAAAAATGAAGGCTACGCTAAGTGAAATAAAGGAAAATGTACAGGGAACCAATAGTGATGGGAAGGAAACTGGGACTCAAATCAATGGAGTGGGCCAGAAGGAAGAAAGAAACATCCAACCAGAAAAGAATGAAGAAACAAGAATTCAAAAAAATGAGGCGGGGCTTAGGAACCTCCAGGACATCTTTAAACTTTCCAATATCTGAATCATAGGGGTACCAGAAGGAGAAAAGGAAGACCAAGAAACTGAAAACTTATTTGAAAACACAGTGAAGGAGAACTTCCCCAAGCCGGCAGAGGAGCTAGAGATGCACGTCCAGGATGCTCAGGGAGTCCTGAGATAGGACTGGAACGGGATGATCTGTATAGCGAATATGGAAAGTATAACTTTAACTTATGGTTCCTTTGCATTGTTTGAAATAATGTGTAAATCAGAACCAGCTGAATTAAGCAGGTGTTGTACAGAACTTGAATACAATGATTAAGGATACCTACTCACTGATTTATGGGAAAATTCTGTTCAGCGTGGATATTATCATGACCATTTTTACCACACGCTGTATACCTATGTAAGATATCACCTTAAAAGAAACAAATTTGCTTTATCTATTTTTCTCCACATTATAAACATTAATAGATAGATGTTTTCGACCATCCTGGTAAGAGGCACTGTGTATCATCTTGGTTGTGTACACATATTTCTTACAGTGTCATAATGGAAAGAAAAGAGGATTAAAAGTGTTTGGAATAAACAAATTCACATACAATTTATTTAGACTCATTCTTATCTTTGGTTTGCCCAATTCAAAATCCAAAGGCTGTGTGTGTGTGTGTGTGTGTGTGTGTGTGTGTGTGTGAGTGTGTGTCTTGAATAATATTTTTTGAAGTCCCGGTGAAAGTATGGAATTTAAAAACTGAAAATAGTTTATACACTGCTGCTTGTTTCCATACTGATTTCTAAAAATCCTTCCTAGTTTTTCACATTTGCTTTATGCCCTTTAAAGGACTCAGATTCATAATACACAAAGAAATCGGTGTGATATATAGAGCAGAGCCATAAACCATATTTTATGCATAACAGTGATTAAATGCACAGTTGATATATTTCACTAAGATGGAAACCATGTCGAAAGGCTTACATTTTGATAAGTTCCCTTTGGGGAGGCATTTCTAAATTATTTAAGTTGAAGAATAAAATGACTTGTTTGTGGATTTACATGCTCTTTTTAATCATCTTTAGGTAAAGCCGATATGGCAAAGACGCTAAATTACAGGCAGCAGTGGGAATCCACTGTGTAAAAGGCACAGAATTATTTCGTGTATGAGTCTATGAGGAATATTCTGCTCAAGGAGTGGAGACATAAGAAAATTACCTAACTCATGAACCACACATTAAGAGCGTAGTCAGCTGTTGTAAATGCATATCCAACAACAAACCATTATGTATCTTTGGCTTAATTATGCGTGCTTATGATACACCTGTACTGGCGAGGAGAGGCTGCTGTTTGCATTACTTGTGGTTTTCTCTATCAAAACAGCATCAGCATTACGGAGCTCATCAAGGTTACGAACGATTTCTCCAGCTTGAGTGTGTGAGTCCCTTTATTTTGTGCACACCCCAAAAGAGATTTGGGGAGCAAATAAGGAAATATTCTAATCATGTGAGCAAAGCATTTCTGAATTTAGAAATGTCATGAATTTATTGACATGGACCAGCATCTGCAAAATTACTAACCTTTTGTAAATCAACCTATGTATAGAAAGAAAGTCAAAAGTTAGATAAAATCAGTGTTTGATTTTTCCCCAGAGTTCCATCCTAAGGGGTGTTAATGATGATGATGATAGTGTTATTTACAGAGTAATTCAGAATAGGGAAAAAATGTTAAACTACCAAATAATTTATGATTTACAGTTTCTCAAGTTCCATTAAATAAATAACCTAGCCAAAATTGTTCTGTATGCTTAAGAGTATCTCCTAACTAAGTGGAAGTATTGAAACATTTATTATGTGGAAACTACATTTTAAAAGTAAAAATATGTGTGTGTGGAAAAACAACTTCAAAAGATCTTAAGTGGGTCTAAACAGAAGAATTGTATGGAGCAGTTCATTTACATGCATTACCCAAACATGTTACTTTTACGAATGAGATTCTCCAGTGATTCCGATATACACTTATTTTAAAGTATCTAAGAGTCATTTACCAGTCCTTTAACTTCACCACTGTCTATCCATACCCTTCCCCTATTTCCCTTTTACTTCCATGTTTCTTTCCAAAGGGGAAAAAGTGAGGTTGCAATAAGGAACATAACATGTGCCCTGGTGAACATAATCCTATGATCATGATGAAAATAACACCACTTCAGAGGAATAAACAACAAATGGTGCCCAGTGCCCAAGGAACATTAAAATTCTATTTGGTATTCCCACAAGGTCTAGTACCATCCCACAGCTGAAGTATGGTAGTTTCTCAGGAAGACAAAAGCTTACTAAAATAAGGGGTTTGGATTCATGAAAAATATGATCAGAGCAAGAGCAGAAGGACTAAATATTGTTATTGATTTATAGAAGATACAAGAAAGGAGCAGACGGTAGTTTGGAAAAATATATACAGTCATTTTAGTAGATGCCTCTTAATATGAAACATCAATTGTATTTCTTACAGCCACAGAAAGTCTACAGATAAATCTCTAGTAACACCAACAAGTTTCCAGAAATATACGTAATGCTCTCATAATATTTTTCTTAGAATAGGACGGAGTCAAAAATAAAGATAAGCAAAATTTTTCTAGCACTTGCTTACAATGTCATATATTAAAGGTTTTGTAACCCCTCCATTACCAAAAGTCAGAGATGCTAAAATAAATATAGTCACTTTTTTATATTACTATATAAGATTCCAAACCAGTTTTGCCTCATTTTATTAATATTTAGAGATTATTTTTTAACTCATTCTATTTAGAAATACTTATTTTTATTCAACTACTGCAGCAACATTTTTCTTAAGAATTGCATTTAGAATGAAACCATCTGCAATGAATAGACCAATGAAGTAATTTTTTTTTGAATTTAGATTATCTCCACAATGTCTATTACATATTTTTGCAACTCAGCAAATTATTTCATTTCTCTCGCCCTGGTATGGAAATTTAATCTAGGTATTTATTTCACTTTCAGTAACCTATTTGAAGAAAGACTAACTACCCTTCAGTATACAGTATTACATTATGCATTCAAAACCGATACTATAAATTATGCAATCTAACGAAAAATTATTAATGGTTTGGGGGGCGCAGTTGGTAAGGACACAGCCATGAAAGCCCAACTGCTAGCGATAGAAGTAATTTTCCCTGTTGCCCATCAGTGAGAGGAAAGGAACGCAGAGTGTTTAAACAGGTACACTCACTCTCTTTTACACATATCACTATTTATAAGGACGAACAACAGTAAGGCCTCAAAGCAAACTTCAAGTCTAAGCCGGTGACCGCCTTTGAACATCAGTAAACAGACACTTTAAAGCTCGGTACTTTGATACTTTTCCATTGAGGTCCATTTTAATATACAGTTTATGACAGCAGAATAAGGAGAGAATTGTCATGTTTCTGTTTTATGTTGGTGACAGAATGGGCAGCTATTCTCCTCTACTATTGTCACTAGTGTTCCCCTCAAATGGAGTATTGTTAATGATTAAAATCACTGAATGCAGGTTCTGAAGCCTCTTCAGCCACTCCAACGCCACCCGAATCAGGGAAGGGGTTTTGCAAACCCTGGAGTGAATCCTTCTGAAGTTCTATGTTGCAGGCAATGGCTGTGTGCGCTAGAGGCAGGGCTAGAGCAAGAACACTGGCCAGGATCCTTCAGAGGCGTCCCAGGCCAACACGGAAGTCTGAGAGGAGGCTGGAAACCATGAGCCTGTTGGGCCATACTCATATCCCTATATTTGTGGGGTGGGGTGGGGGGGTTCCAGCAACAATACGTTCAACACCGGGAGTCGAGGTTTAGGAGCTGATTAGGTTTTTGCAGAAGCGATTCACCAAACAGAACTAAGTCTGTGGCAATGGACATGGTCTAGGCTGAGCAGAGAAGACAGATCACAGGATCGAGGCTGGAGAAGCAGAGCCAGTAAGGAGGTTCCACCGAGAGCACAGGTCCTCTCTCACCTTGCTCCAAGTCCCTTCACACTGACAGTTGTCACAATATGTAGCATTTCCTGTCAAACAGTGTAAATCTGGGGGCAAATGTTCAATTTGCAGAACTCTGTTTTATAGAAAGCTTTTTATTTCTAAAAATATATAGTGTAAAGATTGTAGAAAAACAATCGTATATGGGAATTAAGTACAGATTAAGACAAATTTTATTATAATTTCTTGGATTTGTGCTCACAGAAAGTGTATTATGTACCAAAGTCTCAGGGGAAACACAGATTTTATATTAAAACATCCTGCCTAAAAAGAAGCTGAGCCTGTTCATACCCTATTTTTCAAATAGATTCTGTCCCAATTCTATTAAAATAGTAGAGTAACTCACATTTGTTTTGCTTTAGTTTTATGTGCACAACGGTAAGTTCTTTTTTTTTTCCCATCCTCACCCAAGGACATGCTTACTGACTTTAGAGAGAGGGGAAGGGAGGGGAAGAGAAAGAGAGAGGAAGAACAAGAAACATCCATTGGTTGCCTCTTGTAGAGCCCCAACCAGGAATTTTTGTACATGCCCAACCGGGGACTGAACCCACAGCCTTTCAGTCTATGGGATAATACTCCAACTGCATGAGCCGCACAGGCCAGGGCAACAACAGTATTTCTTGTGCTAGAATAAATGCTCATTCACTCTAGGATACTCTTACCTGCATTTTTCATCCTTAAATTAATATATTAATAAATCTGAGTATTAATTAATATATTAATTAATGTGTGAAAGTAATATTCTAAGAACTCATGAATCTGCCCTGTGCCCATTGTGTTTCCCATGCTTAATTTGATGTTGGCCTGGGGTCTTGCCAGTGTGCTAAAGGAAAAGATTCATTCTGCTTTGTTTTGCTCTGAGTATTCAGTGTTTTTGGTATGGGGAATTTCAGGTAGGACCCTTGCATCCTTAATGAAAATGAACTGCTTTGCAGTTTTGTTTTTCATATGCTGCTGGTAATGAATGAGATGAATCATTACACACTACATCACACGATATGCACTGTGGTGTCTCACAAAGAGGTGTGTCCATGTCGTAATCCCAGGTACCTGTGAATGTGGCTTTAATTATAAACAGGGTCCTATCAGAATAATCCAGTCAGGAGGAAGTCATACCGGATTGGGGTAGGCTCTCAGTCCAATGACTGGTGTCTTCACCAGAGAAAGGAGAGGGAGATTCGGATGCAAAGACACAGGAAATACACTAGGAAGAAGGCCGCGTGACAATGAAGGCAAAGACTGGGGTAACACAGCTACAAGCCAAGGACACCCCAGGTTGCTGGGGACTACCAGAAGCTAGCAGAAAGAGTCTTCAGAGCTTCCAGAAAGAGCCAATCCTATTGACACCTTAATTTTGGAATTCTAAGCTCCCAAAGTGTAAGAGAATAAATTTCTTTTGTTTTGAGCCGCCCAGTTTGTGATGCCATGTGACGGCAGCCCTAGGAAATGAACACATACAGCACATGCAAATGTGTACAGTATCTGTACTGAGGATCATTTTCTGGTATAAGAAGAGTCACTGTGCCCCAGGACGTCCCGGGCCTCCAGAAACAGACTGGAAAACTCGCATGGGTATCTGGAGAATTCTTTTTTGATTATCAAAACTCTAAACACATGGGCTTATATCTTCTCATGATATATTTTTTGTTTATTCTCATCATTGCCTAAATTTACTAAGAGCTTGGCAGGAAATAATTATGTTGAAAATAGGAAGCCAGAATTTTTTGTTGTGGAATTGGAGTTTTCACAAGAAAGCACTCAGGATGAAGTTTGTGACTATTCCATCTCCAGGATCTTCCAGTTTAATTACTATTGTGAATGGGAATTAATTTTTCTATTATAAATGAACACATCACTCGTTCAATATTATGGGCATATTAGAAATTATAGAGCCCTGGCTGGTGTGGCTCAGTGGATTGAGTGTTGTCCCAAAAACCAAAGGGTCACCGGTTCGATTCCCAGTCAGGGCACATGCCTGGGTTGCAGGCCAGGTCCCCAGTAGGGAACATGTGAGAGGCAACCACACATTGATGTTTCTCTCTCTCTCTCTTTCTCCCTCCCTTCCCCTCTCCAAAATAAATAAGATCTTTATTTAATTTTTTTTTAAAAATTATAAAGATACACATACATTCACTCATGGGAAAAAATATCTGGCAGTATATATTTCAAATATTAACTAAATTGGGAGTCTTCAATTTTCTTTTTGGTTATACAAATTTCCTACTTTTTCTATAATAAGTATAAATGTCTTGTGTAATTTAAAAAAGAAAGAAAAATTAATAGGGACTTTACTTAGTACATGGCATGAAATTTGCATTTATCTGAAGTGAGATATTTCCCTGACCATATCATTGTCCCAGGAGAAAATAAGATGATGGACCTGCGTCTCCTTGCCTTGGAATTTTTTTTTCCTATAAACACACACACACAGAACAAGCTAATAGAGGAGTGTTCGCTTTATCAGCAGTGAGATGTAAAGGAGACATAAATCATGGATGTATCTGACACTTAACCAATTTAGATCCCTTTCCCACAACTTTCCATTTCACGTGTGTCCTTTGAGTCCCCATTTAGAGAAAACAACGCTGTCTGCTGATCAGAGAACCAAGGCTGCCCGGTGCCGCAGCTGGTAGAAGCCTGTGCAGTCCCAATGGAGTCAGCTGTGAATCCGCAGCACGCAACCAATACAGGGCACCATGTGACAGCCCTGAGACAAACCCTGGTTTCTAGAAACACTCAGCATTGTATGGAGTCCTGGGCGTTAGAAAATATAAGAATGTCCTGTCTGTTTTATAGCACTACCAGTTTTTAAAAGCCAATATTTCTAGGCTCCCCATCAATCTTAGGGCAAACAATATAATTAAAATGAAATGGTCTACAAGGCCCTAACATGACCAAGCCCTGCCTTGCCAGCCACATTTCCCCCAGCCCCCCGGTCCCTCACTCCCCACACCCCAGGCCTCTTTCAGCACCTCGAATGTGCCGTGGTCCTTCCTGCCACAAGACATTCGTGTGTACTATTCCACCTGTGTGGAGTTCTCTTCCTCCCAGTTCTTTACCAAATGATCCAGCTCAGACATACTTCACATTTCATCTGGGTCATTGTTTCTTCCGAGTTAACAACGGTCCTTTACCCTCCAGACTGTGACAACCACCCACATCTTCTACACTCACAACACAATATTCTTCCCTTTTCTAGCACTGACCAAGGATGGAAGTTTACATTTATTAGTATGATTATTTTATTAATGCCTATCACATCCTCCAGAATGTCAGCTCCCTGAGGGCAAAGAAGGTTTTTTTTTTCTACCACAGAACCCCCTGCACTTGGACAGTGCATGCCATATAACTCAGCTCCAAATAAGTGCTTATTGAATAAGTATTTGGAAATACAAACTTTAAAGATTCTTCAAAGCTCTCCGTTCTTGAAAACCTTCCCCTCCAAGCCCAGGAGACATGAAACTGTGCATTCAGCTGGCCACAGATGGAAGGACTTTGAAAGCGGTGGAGTTCTGTGGCCACCCATAAACCAGTGCTTACCTACAGTGGGCATTATCCTTCCTTTTGAGGTGCACTACTAGGTGTTCGCTCTCCTGCATCCTGTTCCCAGCATGAAAATTTCACCATTTCTTCCTTATGTGTGCATGGTAGACCCAATTAGCCATGCCACTTGGTAACACTGTGAGGCAAGAAACGAGACCAGTTTGAGGGTTTTATCCTCTCCTGTGCCTTATCAGCTGCAAAGCCACATGTTTTCCAAACCTTGTCCTATCCTCTGCCTGGAAGTGGGATTCTTCAACCATCTTAACAGTCATAAGCGTCAACACTAATGTAGGAAGTTTGACCTTGATGCTGAGTCCCAAAGAATTTTGCTCAGGACCTGCAGCCACACATCTGCTGTCACCACTAGATAATCATTCCAAAGGAAGGAAAATTTTTCTCTTTTTTGAACAACGGCCATGGTGACAGCCAAATACAGTGTTCTTATGCCTCGCTTGTAAAATGGGTGGACAATATCTGTGTATTCTTTTCTAGAAACATGAAAAGCAAAATGATGTGACTTCAGGAAGGAAAGAAGCCTTAACTAGAGCATTTAGTGATGTTACACATTCTCCTTGCACACAGACAGATCATCTCATGGAAGTGGACTTGAGATATCCTGCCTGAAATTTTTGTAGCCTACTTATTGTGTGTGCTTCCTCTGAGAAGGAAAGAGCACTGTAGGGTAGTTGTCATGGTCTCACGTCTCGTGTGGGGTGTTTTCCAAAGTCTCCCATATAATGGAGCCAACTCACTTTACTCTCAGCAACGTCGCTCCTTTTCAATGTTGGGCCCGTTTTAATTGGGACCACCGTGTGGGTCATTCTAGTCTCATTCCCTGAAGGTCACTCACAGAACAGTGCAGGGGATGACAGTGGTCCACATTCCCTTCCCCAGCTACTGCCCACCTTAGATACTTAATTCCTCCCTAGCTAACTTGTGACTTTAAAGAAAATAACTTGAGGATGCAGCCTTTATGGTGGCACTTTTGGCATTTGGGTAGGGATGTGTAGGATGTAAAGGACCAAAGGGCTTTCTTTCTCACACCTCTGAAATCTACCTGTAAAAGCAGGTACCCGCCTGACCTACCTTTAAAGCTTTGCCCTTCTCAAACCTTTCTGGTGTCGACCTTCACAAGAGACTTAGGACAATAGAGAACCTCCCACAAATGTTTTAGAAATGAATTGGGAAGTCCTTAAATCACTAGTCTTCCAAGACATAGGGTTGTACCTCTCCCCATTGTAAGGGGGCACTCTGTGTTCAGACGTTTGGTCAGGTTGCAATCTGCAAACTGGCATCGAGAGAGAGGGAGAGCTCCCTATTCGATATGCATCTAAAGAGACTAGTATATTATTCCTTCCAAAGTCAGCTACAATTGAAGCTCACTAAATTGATTCCACACCTTCCTATCTCAGGCAGTGACAGAAGAATAGCAAGTATTTTTTTAGTAAAATGCTCATTTTTAACTAATCCCTTCTTTGAAGACTTCTCTATCACTGATGCAGAGAACATGATCTTTACTATCTAGAAGGTGGCAGAACACCAGCAAATCAAAGTTTGAGTCCAGGGGCCACTGTCAGTGCCGCACACATTTATCTAGCACCTATGTTTTTGCCAGTAATGTCACCAAAATGGAGGGCAGAATTTATTGTAAATGTAAGAAGGATAAAGTCAGGATGAAATGTCTGTATGTGTGTCCACACACATGTGCATGGGCAGAGAGTAAGACACATGCACACACATGGCTCTCTTCCTATCTTGATGCTCCATGCTAATTATGGCCAAGAAAATCATGATCATCGATATCTTACATGACATAAACATGTATTTCAAGCAGCTTAGGGCAGTTCCCTTACTAAGTGTTCTACGCTGAGCCAGATGACAGGTTTCTTTTCATTTATTTCTTCACTGATCTTCATGGTGAGCCCACCACCTGCCCACTCTTCTCTGCCTGTCCTCTGGCAGGGATGGCCTGCACTGAGGTGTGCTGAGGTTAGGCAATGATAAATTGGTAGAATGTGAAAGGTAAGGCAAGCAAGAGCAAATGGGGAAATCAGGTAATCATGCCCTTAATCAAGTTGCTTTTACTTAATTCACATGGATGAAGCACCTCTTCAGCAAGCGATACATTCCCAAAGATGACGTCTGTCACATCCCAAAATGGCAGTTCTCATTTCCTGGGTGGTCACAGTGTGACAGGCACTGTGTTAAGTGCTGTGCATGCATTGGTTCAATTAATCCTCACACCAGTCTTCTAAGATATCACTCTTATTTCCCCTTTCACAGCCACAAACACTGAGTTTCACAGGGCTTAAGTAGCTCACTCAAGGTCAAATAGCTAATAGATGATGAGCAGATGCAAAATATGAACTGGACAGTGTGGTCCAGAGTCTGTGCATTTAATTAGTACTTCTCTGTGCCTTCT
Organism: Tonatia bakeri; assembly: GCA_004024845.1. NCBI lineage: Eukaryota > Metazoa > Chordata > Mammalia > Chiroptera > Phyllostomidae > Tonatia > Tonatia bakeri. The sequence goes on from PVIA01002743.1 coordinate 130,987, forward strand.
ATTCTTAGCCTTTTAATTCCAAACTATTTTGTAGGTTTTAATCACCTATCACATACATGTAATACAGAGCCAACAGTGTAAGACCTGTATACATAGGAAACTCTGAAGACAGACGAATTTTCTACAGTTATGTGGGCAAAACCTGGTGCTCTTAAATGGGAACCTCCTCTTCTTTACAAACTTCCTTTTACTCATGTGATCACAAAACGGGGCCTGCAGAGCTCAATGTCAACTCCTTGTCCAAGCAGCCAAGATCTAATCATTGCACAAATATAAGTATTGTTCTACTATAAACTATTTTTAGAAGTAGAGGGATTTTATTTTTAAAATCACAGCTCCTAGCCCTGGCTGATGTGGTTTAGTGGATTGAGCATGGGCCTGCAAACTGAAAGATCAACGGTTCAATCACCAGTCCAGACACATGCCTGGGTTGCAGGCCAGGTCTACAGCCAGGAACGTGCAAGAGGCAACCAGTTGATGTTTCTCTCGCACAGGGATATTTCTCTCCCTCTCTTTCTCCCTCCCTGCTCTCTTTCTAAAATTCAATAAATAATTTTTAAAAAACATCACAGCTTCTGAATATTAGCAAGTTTTTACCATAACATCATTTGATCAGCCTTGTCCCCCATATTTATCCTGAAGTCTACAAACACTCAACATTATCTCCTTCTAAGATAGGAACATTAAAGAAAGAATCGCCCACTGAGCTGATTTTGCTACCACATGGTCCATTAAATTCTTCTGGCACTTGTTGAACTTAAACAAACACCCCGGAGTGGGAGAAAATAACCATTTGGGATGGTGTTTGTTTGACCAGGCTGAGAAAAACGAACTCTCTCAGTCAACCTGTGTGTTTAAGGGGACAGCTCAATTGACTGACAGCAGATTTTCCCTGCGAGCCTGCACCCATAAGTGGTGCTGACTTACAAAATGACTATTGATCATACAGATGATAAGTTTTCATCTAGTCACAGCCTGGAGAAACAATGAAAAAATTATGCGTTTGTAAGTGATACCCAGATAGAGCGAGGACTGAGAACCAGACATTAGGAGGCCTGTGTTTCTTAGAGCAATCTGCCTTCTTGGATTTTAGGAGATTCTCCTTTGACTGTGGAAATCATTGTCACCTATTTAAATACAGATGAAAAAGGGAAACCAGAAGCCTCTTTAGAAAGTTAGAATATTTCATTAAAGTCCATCTTGCATTGCCCAGGTTGGCTTCCTTGGAAACCCTTATTTTATCTCAACCTCCTTCTTATTGAGAATTCTGCTCTTTGAGCCCATCTCCAAGTTGAAATCTTCCTGGCAAAATAATGTAGGCAGGCATCTGCAGCTGGATGGACCTCTCGAGCCCTCCCAAGGATGAGAAAATGTTGTTTCTCCCTTTTATGTGCTGTGGTCCGTTGGTTAGTGTTTGTCATCTTGTCACATGATAGGAAAGGCATTCACCATGTTGAAATAATCCTTAAGCAGCCACATCTATGGATATGCGAGCATTCCCCTGGCTGTAGCCTCAGCAGCCTCTCACAGCACTCACAGGCTTATGAGGTCCCAGCCTGGGAAATCCCCGTCAAGTGTACCATTTCATTCGGATCTGTCACAAGGGTCAGGTCCCCACCAGGACAGTCTTTCTTCTGGTGAGGCTAAGGGGTAATTGGATGGCATTTGGCGTCCTTTTACCATATTTTGCACTGATGCTTGAAAAGGTACAAAACATTTGCCAAGTATTGTACTCTTTAACATACACACACATACCCCCTATTCTGCTGGGGAAGACGAACAGTTTTTTGTTTATTTTGAGGACAGCTGTAGTGGCATCATTGTGGTAATGTGTCGTCAAGGATTTCCTGAAAGTGCACATGGAAAGCCCTGTTGAGGAAATAGCTTAGGGTCCCATCTTGGGGAAACCACCCTTCTGCTGTTGGCCTTATAGGGGAAGCTGCCAGTAGGGGAGAGTGTTGCTCCA
>PVIA01002743.1:133052-195320 GCA_004024845.1 Tonatia bakeri
TTTTTTTTTTTTTTTTTTTTTTTTTTTTTTTTTTTTTTTTTTTTTTTTTTTTTTTTTTTTTTTTTTTTTTTTTTTTTTGGCTGAGGGGGAAAGTACACAGAAAGATTATCCTGGCCTCAGATCTCTAGCAAAAACAGTTCTGCCTATTGATAAATACATATTTCCAGGCATTTTTGGAAGAAAAAATAACTTTCCACAAATGATCTTGGAATCTTTCTGGGGAAAATGTCCCTAAGAACAGAAAACCAGAAATTCTATAAGTACTATAGGTTAATAATACAACTAGTGGGTTTTTGTTACATTTCTGATGTTTTTATTTAGTGTTAGCTCATGAGGCCTATCCCATAGAAGAACCTTAATTTAAAAGGGGGAAAAAAACCCTCAAAAGTTTTTCAAAGATTTGGGAGAGGCTATTTTAGCTGTTGTTTAATACACTTTGGAAAGAATCTCCTCCAAACCAAAAAAAAATACAGAAAGTTCAAATGTACAAATGATGTGATCTCACTGTCATGGTCAAGGTGTGTCATAACGAAGACCTAGCTCACCAGCCTGGTCATTTCTCCCAATGTCTCTCAATTTGTTTAAAGCTAAAGAAAATTATTTTTATAACATTCCCCAAGTTTTACTTTATGTTTAATAACTGACTGATTTAATTGCTCTGTATTTATTTAGGCCACAGTTTTTTAGAGAACACACCAGGAAATTCTGAATACTTTATTGAGCTGGCATGGGGGCTGCAATTGAGTATTTGAGTACATCTGACTTAAGGATTTACATGCTAAAATTGTTACAGTTGAGATCTAGAAGTAAAATTTGGGGGCTTCAGTACCCATTTATCTATGAATTAAAGTAGATGTGAGTTATTTTTTAAAATAAGTTTTACTCTCCTCATGAATAATGCTTTGACTCCTAGGTAATCCTCTGAATGAAGATAGAACAGTTTTATGTGCCTTTTTTTTTGTCATTTTTTTGTTGCTGCTCTTGTTTTGTTTTGGCTAGGCATTAGTAATTTCACAAGAAGGTATAAATCCCAGTACTGGCTCGACATTTGGTTAAGGTGTGGTTCTAAATTTAATTGTGAATGTGGGTGGGGGAGGGCAAAAAAGGTGTGGCAGAATAAGAGACACAAATTTCCAGTTATAAAATTAATAAGTCACAGGGATGTAATGTACAGCATAAAGAATATAGTCAATAATATTGTAATAAACTTATACAGTGTCACATAGTTACCAGACTTCTGGTGGTCACTTCATTAGAAAATAAATGTTAAATAACTATGTTGTACACCTGAAACTAATGTAATATTGTATATTAACTATATTTTAATAAAAATTTTTCTATAAAAATAAATTTCATTGGGAACAGGGGACAATCACAGTCCACAAATTGCCAAAGAGAACAATCATACCTACCCAATATTCAGCAGTAGTTTAGTTGAGGAAAGTAAAGTTTATGGAAGATTACTCCAAGAATGTGAATATAATCCACGTACCCCTCTACACACTCTAAATGTCTCCATGTTTGACTTGCCTCTGGCATAAAGTCATCAGCCCATGTCATTAGCCATATGCCCCTGGTCATGTACCTTTCTTCTTCTAAGTGTTGTAGAGGACATTGATCTTTCTGATGCAGAGAATCCCATGTATATGGGTCCTTAAGAAAAATTTCTTCATTTTAGCCTCTGGAAGAACTGAGTTTGTCCTAATAACTAGTTATTCTTGTCTTATGGACACTGTGACTGGTGTATTGCAATTTGTTGCTTACAAGAATGGTCCAAATAGGTATCCACTAGTACGAGAGTATAGACCTTCAGGGTTGGCATTTTATATTGCTTTACCCTCAGAGCTATTTGAGATCTTTCTCTTTGTTTTGTTTTATCAGCTGATTTTCATCAGTTGATTTTCTTTTGCTGCATTTTAGTAATCTGGCGAGCCATTTGTGTGGAAAAGAAGGTTGGTAAATAAATATTGCCACTAAGGGAAAGAGGATATTTTCCTCGAGACTCAGAAGGAGAGCCTGGCTTATCTGACAATATACTGGAAAAAATAAGAGATTTTTGCTTGGTTCCTCAAAAGGACTGAGAAAGAAAAAGTTTCTTTGAAAGAACAGGCAAGCATAGGAAAAAACAAGCTGAGATACAAGACAGAGATACAAATATAGCTAAAATTAAGAATGCATGGACATGGATAACAGTGTGGTGATAGCTGGGGGGAAGGGGCTATATGGGGGCTAAATGGTATTGGAAAAAATGTAATAAAGATTCAACTTTAAAATTAGCACAAAAGTACCTGATGGAGAAATGTAAATCTGCTTCGGTGTTGGTTTCTGACAGCATAAATAGTTTACAAACACATATCTGTTCTGAGAAGGACACACTTGAGATACCCTCCCAGAAGTAGAGCAAAAAAGGCAAAGTGGTGAAAGTGATGAGGAAAAAATAGAAGACAGGGACTGGAGGTCATGTGGGAACCAGAGCAATACAATTGATGTGAGAGTCAAAGATATAATAGAAAAGAACATTTGTGAGCCGAAGAAAAATCACAACTCAAAGTGACTTACCAAGATTCAGGCAAAAGTAATTTAAAAGGACCTACAGCTAAATAAACACTAATAATTTTTAAAACTCGAATTCGAGAAAATTGTACAATTACTTTTTAGAAAAAAGCAACAATGTGAATGCTCAACTTTCTCCTTTTCAAGGCTATTAAAAGAAAAAAAGAATGATATCTATAGAACTTTAAAGTATAGAAAGGTTGAGAATCCGGAATTCCATATAATATCTAGGTGGTGAGCCTGTGTCAAAAGTCCCAGTCAGGCAAGGATTAAAGGAGAAAAGAAAAATGAAAACACTACAAAAACACAGCACCAAATGTATAAAGTGTATAGAAGGTTTCATTGAAATCAATGTGAAATCTAGGGAAACTATTGTAAATGTGACCACAGAATTCAATAAGAAAGCCTAGAACTGTTGAAAAAGTAGATTTGAGTGTTATAAAAACGATTGATAAAAATAAGCTGGATTTATAACCCTAAGTTAAAGAAAAACTTGACATTGGATTTCAGACAGGCCATAGAAAATTAAGAAATCACTATATTCTTGGCCTCACATATGTTATGTGAGGGAGTAGAAGCAGAATTTATTTTTTATGACCTCAAGAATTAAAGAAATGTAGGTTTCAGGATCAAAACAGCATGATACCAGCATAAAAAAAAACAGACATATAGATCAATGGAACAGAATAAAGAGTCCAGATATATTAATGGTCGATTAATATTTGACAAAGGAGGCAAAAACATACAATGGGGTAGAGATAGTCCATTCAATAAATGATGTTGGAAAATTGAATAGATACATGCAAAAAATGAAACCAGGCCACCTTCTTACACCATACAAAAGAATAAACTCAGAATGGATTAAAGACTTAACCGTTTAGTCTTAAAACCATAGAAATCCTAGAAGAAAACATAGACAGTAAAATCTCAGACATTTCTCATAGTAATATTTTTTTCTGATATATCTGCATGGGCAAGGGAAACAAGAGAATAAAATAAACAAATGGGACTACATCAAACTAAAAAGTTTTTGTACAGCAAAGGAAAGCATCAACAAGTTGAAAAGAAAACCCACTGAATGGGGAGAACATAGTTGCCAATGATGCATCTGAGAAGGCAGTTAATGTCCAAAATTTATAAAGAATTTATAAAACTCAACACCAAAAAATACCAATCCTATTTTAAAAATGAGCAAAGGATCTGGAAAGACACTTCTTCAAATAGTACATACAAATATCCAACAAACATAGAAAAAATGCTCAGCTTCAGTAATCATCAGAAAAATGTAAATTAAAATGGCAAAATGTCACCTTATACCTGTCAGAATGGCTATCATCAATAAATCAACAAACAACAAGTGCTGGCAAGGATGTGGAGAGAAGGGAACCCTCGTGCTCTGTTGGAGGAAATGCAGATTGCTGCAGCCACTGTGGAAAGCAGTATGGAGTTTCCTCAAAAAATTAAAAATGAAACTGCCTATGACGGGTGATTTCACTTCTGGAAGCATATCTGAAGAAAACGAGAACACTAATTTGAAAGAATATATGCACCCCTATGTTCATTTGCAGCATTATTTACAGGAGGCAAGCTATAGAAGCAGCCCAAGTGCCCATCAGTAGATGAGTGGAGAAACAAGCTGTGGTACATTTATACAATGGAATACTACTCAGCTAAAAAAAAGAAGGAAATCTTATCTTTTGTGATAACATGGATGGACCTGGAGAGTATTTTGCTAAGTGAAATAAGCCAGCCAAAGACAAGTACCATACAATTTCACTTATATGTGGAATCTAATGAACAAAATCAACTAACAAACAAAATAGAAACAGACTCATAGATACAGAGGACAGACTGACAGCAGCCAGAGGGAGGGAGGCTGAGGACTGGGTGAAAAAGGTGAAGGGATTAAGAAAAAAAAAAAAACCTCATAGACTCAGACAACAGAATGGTGATTACCAGAGGGCAGGGGGTGGTGAGGGAGGTAGAACCAGGTAAAGGTGCAATAAGTGGTGACAGAGGAGACTTGACTTTGGATGGTGAACACATGATACAACATACAGATGATGTATTATAGAATCGTATGCCTGAAACTGATATAATTTTATTAACCAATGTCACCATGATGACGTCAATACATTTTTTAAGATTTCATTTATTTGTTTTTAGAGAGAGGGGAAGGAAGGGAGAAAGAGAAGGAGAGAAACATCAATGTGTGGTTGCCTTTCGCACACCTCCCACTGGGGACCAGGCCTGCAAACCAAACATGTGCCCTGATTGGGAATCAAACTGGTGACCCTTTGCTTCTCACTCTGGTGCTCAATCCACTGGGCCACACCAGCCAGGGCTCAATACATTTTTTTTTTAAATTTAATATACCTGGATCACTATAGGGTTAATTCGAAATTTCTCTACTCCCAATAACTCTGAAGGGTTTCTCTCTCTTGTTAGACATCACATGGCATCACGTGTCTCTCTCTCTCTGTACTCAGTTTCCCCCCAACTTCCCTCTCACTAATCTATAAACTAAAGAACAGAAACTGCACTTCTTTTGCTTTTGGGTTTCCCAGCATCTAGCAATGAGACCAGTGCCTGACTGGTGACTAATTGACCAAGTAGGAAAAAGAAATGAGAGTGAGTGAGTGAGTGAGTGAGTGAGTGAGTAGCAGCATGAACCCTGTGGTTTTAGTCTGTGTAGACAGTAGTACAGAAAATGGCCTGGTCTCTTCCTCTAGTACATTAACAACCCACTTGTCAGTCACTTGCTGGGTCTCAATCCCATATATACCTTTCTTATTGTTCCTTCCACCAATAGCTACATAAAAAACCCTGGAATGTTCACTCACAGTTCTAGAACTTGTACCTACTGCTACGATGTTTGTGTTTTACTTTAGAATCTACTGTAACTCCAGAATAACTTAGTTTTGATACACAATTTCCAGCCAAATGTTGTTCTAATAACAAAGTTCGTCAGACAGAGACATTCTTCAAAGGTACAAAGAGTTAACTGTGTAATTTTCTTAATGAGACTGAAAAGGCAATGCATCATTTTTTCTAACTATGGCATGCTCTGTGACACCATGTAATTTTGGGGGTATCTACACTTTGCTTGGAAAAGAGAAAACAATGCCTAGTTTCTTTTTAAGACTATTTTTGCTGCCAGGAAAAAAAATAATTTCTTCCATCACAATTATGGCAATAAATCTTACAGTGAAGACATTTAATGATGGCGACAAAGCTTCCTTTATTTTACCTTACGGAGAGGAGCTTTAACCTTACTAAGCACGTCACTAAAAGCAAAGAATGGGTGCATTTTAGTTTCACAAATGCATGTTTGAGAAATATGTTGTTAAAAAGAAATAGTTTTCAAGCCCTAGGTTTGTGTGCCTTCTGTATATAATAAGTTTAATTACACGGAGAAGTAAATGACTTAGGTTCTCAGTTCTGGGTTACTGAAGTCTTTAAAATAAGTTGGATTTATGCATTTTCTGGTTTATTTGTGACTTGAGGTTCCATGTGCTTTAAAAATTTTTAATTCATGTTAAATAGGAAATAGGTGATCAGAGTATAAAATTCAAAAGGTCCCGAAGAGAATGTGGTGAAATTCCCCTCCCATTGGGGCCCCCTGCCTTACATGACACCTTCCCTCTGTGACCACTCACACTATCTGCTTCTCTGTCATGGCAGAGGTGATACATGTAAACCAAATATAAGCATGCGGTTTTCTTACTTCATATCTCTTTGCGATCATTCCATATCAATACATATTGTTTGTTTTCATAGTTGCATAGTATTCCGCAGATAGGTAAACAACGTACAATTAGTTGCATACTGATAAACAAATGCTATTACAAATATTTCATTGAAGACGATTGGAACATTTGTCCTTCCACATCTGTGAAATCATGTACGTAGCTGAAATCTTTACAAGAGGAATTACTGGGTTGGAAACGACGCACACTTTTATTGTAACGGACACAGCCAACCACTTTCCAGAGGCCTTGCACCCATGCGCACCAGCGCCAGCTGAAGTGTGCCTGAGCCCTCACGTTTTCGCCAGAGCGTGTCACCAACACTGATCTTTGCTGAACATAAAGGTTAAAGATGCTTCCAGATATTATAACATGTGGTGGAATTACTCTTTCAAGGCACTTGAAAAACTGTCTTAAATATGAAGTTTTTCTTATTCAGAACATTTGACCTAAATGGATGATGGAAATCATCTGAAATGGTTTACTACTCATCCAAAAGGAGAATTTCCAATTCTCCTATATAATTCTCCTATTTCCTAATTTCCAATATAGAGAATTCATTCATAAGGGGTCTGAAGCATAAGCAAAAAAGGAGGAAAAGAGAATTCACATTCTCTCACCTTTTGTTTTTCTGGCCAAATCCTCACTACCCTGACTTGTCCTTACTTGTTGCTCTCCTATTTTTCCTATTTAATAAAAAGACAATTTAGTTTAAAGGGTTTTTTTCTTTCTCTAAGTGTGGTTGCTCAAACTAGAGTGACTGGGTAAAGCTAAATGTTTTTGAAATTCAAGGGCAAACTTAATGAATGAGAGAGAGGACGCTGATGTTTTCTGTTAACCAGTTTACCAGATCACCGTCTGTGGTCATTCTCCTCGGAGCTGAGCCTTTACTAATTCCCTTCTTTGCTTTCTTAGGTGGGAAACCTGGTCCCTGAATCTGCAGAGCCAATGTAAGTGCTTGCTTTTCTGAAGCAGAGGGCAAAGTAATGTAATCTTGTGACGCGTTACTCACTGTGTTTGTGGTTCTGTACACACAGCACAGACACAGCACTTTTCAAAGGCACGAATACACACCAGCACACATATGCACCAACAAGCCAACACACATGTGCCACAGTTTCCCTTGGATGACTATGGCAAGCTCTTCTTTCCTCCACAGTTGTAAAGAGCATAGTCTATTATAACAAGGAAAATGCAAGTATCCATTTCATCTTCTCAATTAAATTAAAGCTAAAGCTTCATGAGGATCCTTATTCTTGGCCATATATTTATATTTGAACACCATTTAAAAGTTATTTATATGTGGCCATTTGGGCAGAATGGGAGATCCAGTTGAGAGAGTATTGCAAATTGATATTTAAATACATCAATTTGGCCACAAAGGTCTAAATTAAGGTTTATGCTATCAAAACAGAAAAAAAAATAAAGTTTTAAAAGGCAACAAAAGTTTTTATAGGTTTTCAGCACCAGTATCCCTTGATGTAAGCAAATTCAGCAGCAAAATCTTTAATGCCATTGATAAGGAAGCCAATTCATTGTACATCACCTACAGCATCCATGGCAAGTGCTGGCATTTGAGTTTTAGTTTTGTTTTTGGTGAAAAATGTGTGCTGGATGGTAAACCTATTCTGATATAGAATACTATTACAGTTGGCTCTATTAGATACATTTGTGTTCTGTATACAGGAAAAGACATAGTAACTTTGGGGTACTCTCTTGGGCCAAAGGTGAGAGCAAAAGAAAAATTTCAGTTATAAAATAAGTAAAACTTATAATACAGATAGAGCAGGGGAAATGCAATGTGAAGACTCCAAAGCACCAACCGAAAGCATGCTGGCAAATTTCCGGAAGGAGGCTGGCGAGGCAAGAAAAGTTGAAGAGACAAAATTGCCAAGAAGGAAAAAGGACAGAGAGACATGTTGATAATGTGGGTTGAAAAGTCAGGGCTTGTAAACAGAGGGTGTTCCAAGAATTAAAGAACATTTCTTGAATAATACTAACCACTCAGCCAGAAGAGCCTGCATTTTGAAAGTGTTTCTAAATGGGGAATGACCTCACGGCTCTAAAGCTGTGGTTCTGAAAGTGCAGTCCCGGCGTCATTGGCATTACTTGTTAAAAAAGTAAAATATTGGCCCCATCCCAGACCTATGAATCAGACACTGTGGGTCGAGGTCCAAAAATCTGTGTTTTATAGGCTCTCTAGTGATGCAATAGAGGCTCAAGTCTGGCCCCCACTGTCCGCAGAGTGAAGCTGTTGTCTCAGGTCTTCAGAGCATACCTACCAGAATCAGAGCGCCTCAGGCAAGCCCTCCGCGTTCCCCATGAGCTCGACCTCCACGGCCTGGTGGCGTTCGACTGGCTTTCTATCAGGACTGGGAGGACACTCCCCATTCCATGGCACGTCTCTAGAAATCACAGTTCATTAATTAATTTTGGTTACTCATCGTCTCAGAAACCTGTTCTCATTATTTCAGTGGAGGTAAAAAGGCTTTTTCTGCTATTTAAAAAGGATTTTAATTATTCCTATTTCCTCTTAATTATATGACTTTGAGGCAAAAACCATAATGAACACAAATTGCATGTGAAAATCTTGGAAGATAGGTGTCTCTAGATAGGAAAGCATTTTGGAAGTTTAAGTATCCTGTACATAGGACCACCATGGATTTTTTTTAAAGATTTTATTTATTTATCTCTAGAGAAAGGGGAAGGGAGAGAGAGATGGAGAGAAACATCTCATTGGTTGCCTCTCACATACCCCAACTAGGGACCTGCATGTGCCGTGACCAGAAATCAGACCAGTGACCTTTTGCTTCATAGCCTGGCACTCAATACACTGAGTCACACCAGCTTGAGCAGTTTTTCTATTATTAAGTCATGTAATTCTTACAATAACCACTATTATTTATTAATTCAAGGAGGCTTAGCATTATGTTGAGAAAAATTTTATTTAACCCACGGGGTAGGTGCTGTTGTAATTCCCATCTTACAGATAGTGAGACTAACTTGAAGAGGTTGAGTAACTTGTCCAAGATCGTCCAGCTCATAAATAAGCGGTAGAGAAGACCTAGCTAGCTCTGGCGCCAAACCCTGTGCAGTTAATCCCCACAGCCTCTACCTCCCTGTGCCTGTTACTTGGCGCCAGAGACCGGCAGGACCGGTGTTCTGTTCTTGGTATCCCCCAACTCCATCCTCTTCTGGGGCTTTGTCCACAACCAACATCTACGAGTAAGACATCATCTAAAGAACCTTTTCTCCGCATCCGTTCCTCCTCTTACGCAGAAAACAAGTATGGACAGCAGATTGCTTGAAAGTTTCTATTGCCCTCACAATAAAACCAGACACCTAAAACTAGCAAACATGGGAAAGGTAGCATCCTATAAAAAAATATATGTACGTGTATACACATATATGTATGTGTATATATACAGTATTTATATTTTGTCATCCCTGAATTCCTTACCATATTACAAGATGAATCTGAGGGGGTTTCTTGGGACTTTGTACACTTTGAGAGAAGGCAGAGAAAGGGGGCAAGAACAGAATCAGAGAAATGAGCAGTTATTTTCGTAGTGTGTCTTTCCATGATCTCCCTCATCAGTCCCATCTTTAACGTCACCGCCGATGCCTCCCTTCTCAACCCCCTCAACCAGTCGGATACCAGTTCCTATCAATTGCATCTTCTGCACCCTAATACCTGCATCTTCCTGCTTCCACTGCTGCTGGCTTGAGTATCACTGATGAAGTTTTTGGATTATACACTGAAAGCAATAGAATTATACAAAAAGCATTTTAGGTGAGGAAGTGGCATAATCAGATGTGGACGATAGAGCCATTCTGCAGCCAGATATGCAGAGGGTAGATCGGAAGGGAGACCAGCGGCATGGAGATGAAGGAAGTAGGCGTGAAGTAAATAAAAAACTTAAATGAGACCATTGAATATGGTGCCAGGCAAATGATGGAAGCCTACCTATTAGCTTTTGTTCCTGCCAGCCCTTTAGGGAAAATATTCCTTTCTACCAAATTACAAACTCATTCCATTCATTCAGTAAATATTTATAGAACATTTAGCATGTGCGAGACATGATGCTGGCTATGGCATTGCCCTAGTGCGGAAGCAATGCAAACACAGGTCCAGAGAGTCCATGCTCTGTGTTGCTAACCGCCAGTACACTTTGACATGAATGAATGCTCTGAGAGACAGTTTTTCTAAAGGAATGAAGGAAAAAGAGTATTCGTGTGTAGGTCACTGGTTTGGGGGGTGAAGACAGCACCCAGGGAGAAGTAATGAAGACAAACTCCTCTATCTCACAGTCTACCCTAGGACTTCCCTCAGATAGAAAGGAAGTAATTGGCCACTAGACGCCATTAAATAGAGACATATATTCAGATTGTTTAGATGAGCTGTCATCCAGCACAGAGTCAGCTCAAGAGTGAATAGGATATTTATCAAATCCAAACTTGAAAAGAGGAAGAGTGAAAACTCTTAGCTCTAAAGAAATGTAGGTAGAAGCCCAGGTAAAAGCTAGGTCACCTCCAGGAGGGCCATGAGGTCATGATCCTTGAGGACGAACAGGTATCCAGGGGGAAGCCAGGGGTTACAGTAGATGAAGAAGTACAGGAGAAAAACAACCACGGCCAGGGGACAGTGAAGGAAGCACTGGGCTTGGAGGCCATGAACGCGAATTTGATCCCCTGCATCGCCCAGCCTGAGTTTGAGCACGCAGGCGCCTCGGAGCCTGTTTTCTCACCTGTACAATGGACGCAGTGACCTCTGTCCTAATGACAACACAAGGTTGGGTGAAAGCCAAGATTAGAGAGATGCTAATAAAATGTTCTTCAACATAAGATTTTTAATGATTTTATCTTTATCTCATTGTACTCCAAGCAGGGTGTCCAACATTTTGGCATCTCTGGGTCACATTGAAATAAGAAGAGTTGTCTTGGGCCACACATTAAATACACAAACACTATGAGCAAAAACTGATGAGCAAAAAAAAAAAAAAGGTTTTAAGTAAATTTACGATTTTGCGTGGGGCCGCTATTCATAGCCACCCTGGGCTGCATGTGGCCCTCGGGTCGCAGGTTGAACACCCACTTCCAATTCTTTTTTTTCCAAAAGGAAGGATATAGATATGTGGATAGAGAGATAGATACATAACAAATAGAAAAGAAATTATTATTACACACTATCACGTGAGCACCTAAAAACAGAGACCACGTCTTAATGAGATTTGTATCCCAAGAATCTGGCACAAAGTTAATTATCATTAAATGCTGGTTGGATGAATGAATGAATGAAAGCACCAATAGTGAAATGGTACTGATTTCCCTAGGGCTGACTCTAGAGAAAAGATCGGTGGCTTTTCATATCTTTCTAGGGATGAAAATAGGGAGTCATAGAATTCACTTGGCCTATTTTATAGTAGTTAAAAACTGGGTCTGGACTAGCCCTCACTTCTAACTTGTAGATTGCCTAGTTTCTTGCTACTCAAAGTACTTCCAGAATAATACCAGTCTGTAAACTGTTTGCTACTTGTCTATTATAAGTACAGAAATTAAGAATAAGCCTTTAGAATTTTCTGTAGCAATTTGACAGTATAATTTTACATCTGTTGAATCTCTTCTGAAGTTGGCTTGTATTTTTTGTGGCTTTTAAATGTATTTTTCCATTAATTTATTTTATTGCATGTTACAGAAGCATTGGTGTATGGCAGACCGGGGTCGGGGGAGAGATCCTCTCCTACAGGTGTCTGAGAATCGCTGGCCTGGTTTAGTGCTCGAGTGCTCTCATTAATCTCTCCTTTCAAACATTATTGGTGGCAATGCTCAAGATCTCATATCTGTGGATATCCTGAGACTCCATAACCTCTGTACATTAGGTTAAAACTGGCTTATGAGCCTCAAAGCAGATCCTGGTTTAGATCATTACCACAGTGTTTAGTCCAGGGGTGTAGGGAGCTGGTGTCTCATGGTATCATGGGGACCGTCCAGAAAAGCCAAGATTTTACCCCGATACCTCCACAGAGAGCGTAGATTGCTGGGCCCATCCCCACTGTTTCTGATTTAGTAGGTACTGGGAGTGGCCTGAAAATGTTAACTTCTAAGTTCCATTAGCATCAGGTGATGCTGCAAGCTACTGGTTTGGGAACCGCACTTTGAGGACCATTGCCCTGGGCTATGAGGCAGAAACTTTGGCTTTTTCATTGACCTTCAGCAAATGACCTGACTTGCCTCAGTTTCCTCATTTATAAAATGAGAATAAACTGCCCTGGTTGGTGTGGCTCAGTGGACTGAGTGCTGGCCTGTGAACTGAAAAGTCGCCAGTTCAATTCCCAGTCAAGGTACCTTACAGGGTATGGGCCAGGTCCCCAGCTGGGGGTGAGGGAGAGGCAACTGATCGATATATCTCTCCCTCTCTTTCTCCCTCCCTTCCCCTCTCTCTAAAAATAAATAAATAAAATCTTTAAAAATAAATAAATAAAATGAGAATAAACTGGATGATTTATAATTTTCCTTCTAGCTCTAAAGTCTATCCATTCCTATTGACAGTTGTCTCAAAATAAATATGCATTAGCAATTGTGAAAACCATGTAAACACATTTTTACCAATAGAGCTTTCTTTGTTCAAAAATGACCAACAATGACTCAGGAAGGTGTACCTAGGAAAAACACTTATCAGAAACCTTTTTTTTCTCTCTCTCTCTACAAGGATGTGGTAAGGTTGGTTTGGGCTGATTTTTTTTTTAAACTAGAGCCATTGTTTTCAGAGCCTGGAGGTTCTACTGACCCTTCCGCCTACTGTCCTTCTGAGCAGCCCAGCAAAGAGCTCATCTTTTTTGACTCGGAACAATGATTTTCAGCATTTTTCATCTCATGGCACACATAAACTCATTACTAAAATTCTGCAGCACACCAAAAAACATATTTTTGCCAATCTAACAGAAAAAAAATAGATGTAATTTTGATTCATTCACACCAGATGGCTATTATACTTGCTGTTGTCATTTTTTTATTTGAAAGTCAAAGGGAAAAGAGGTCAGTGCTCCTAACTAAATAAATGGTCAGGGATTGCATTTAAAAAAAATTCTTGTGATGCAATGTGAAAATCACCGACCTAGAATATTCCAGACTGGTCTTAACATTATCACATAGAAACTATACTAGTACTCAATGTGGGTTATTTTTTTATAGCTCTCACAACTTTCACATGAGATAGTTATCTATCTCATTTTTCTCCTTAGCACGCTAAGGCTGAGACAGTTTAGGTAGTAAATTCCCCATATTCATCCAAATGGTAGCGATGGGGCCAAAATTAACTCCCAGCCTGAGAGATGGCAGGGCCCACACTCTTAACCCCTGAGCGGTGATGATGGAGAGCGGAGCAGACCAAGAAAGAAGGAGGGGGAGGGGGAGGAAGGCCGAACAGCGCTCTCAGGGTCACTTCTCCGGTGTTACCCCAACCCTTGCAGTCCCAATAATGGTGGACGGTGACAGAGTCAAAAATGGCACTGAGTTTGAAAGATCACAGACACAAAAGAGTACAGATCTGTGATTTCAGATATATATGAAGTTCAAGAACATTCTAAAGTGACTTTTGGTGACAGAGGTCAGAAGAGTGGTTAGCTCTGGGGGGTTACGGACTAGACAGGGCAGGAGGGAACTTTCAAGGGTAAAAACAAGTCGAACTGGATAATGGTTTCAAGGGTACATTATGTATATATTATATATATAGATATATATGTATGTATATGCAAAAAATCAAATAAGATTTGTGCATTTAACTGCACGTTAACTCTACCTAAAAAGGTAACTTTTGATAAAAAGATTACTGATATATATATATATGCATATGTCTATATTTTCTAATTTACATTCAACCATTTATCAGTGACTCCCCACATGTTTTCAAAGGTCACTCAGAATTACTACCCCATTTCACAGGCACATTAAGTAAAATAGAAAGAGAAATCTATAGCACAGGATGAATTCTCTAGCACCCAATAATCTTCATAACTTTATATTAATTACAGGGACAATGCAAGCTTTTATGTGCCTGGCCAGACACATTTGTAAAAAGGCAAAAGGACATGTAACCTGTAGGTCCCAAACCATAAGTGACATCCTTTTCACCAGCATGTGATTTTTGTGTCTTATGTTCTGGATGATTCTAAAGGGAAAGCTGTTGTTTTCAGAGAACTGCCTTGTTTACTAAACACATCAGTTCACCTGTACTTTGCTGGCCTTGGCCTGTGATGCTGTGGGGCCCTATTTCTTTATAAGATAATGGAAGATAATTCCCTGAGAATCCCATTTGCTTTGTCCCTCCATTTGCAAGGTCACTAAACTTAGTGTCCTCGTTAAGTACCATTCTAAAGTTTCGTCCTTTTGCTGGAACCTGCACTGTCCCATTTCTCCCCCAGTGCATTTTGTGTAATTTATTCTTGTTACAACTCATCTCCCTTCATCTGCCCATAAACTGCAGTCATGATATTTCATGATATTACCAGCACCATGTAATTTACAAACGGCCTGCATACCTAAAGGTCTGTTTAGAAAGAAAGAATAAATTGTTGCAGAGAAAGCCCAGGGAAACAAGTGGAATGGGGAAGTTTCATTAGAGACAGCTCGAAGAAAAGAGATTTTTATAGTGGTAGTTTCTTATTTGTAGACAAGAAGCAGACGCTTGCAGAGGAGAAATAAAGCAGGCAGCAATTTTGTGTTCCTAATTAAATTGTTTGCCACCAGTGGCAAAACAGAAGCTGCTGCTATTAAACAGGCAACATTGAGGTGACTGGCATTGGCATTCTAAGAATATTTCAGTGCAAAGATTAATAAGAACTATTCTCAGATAAAGAACTGCAACCTTAAACTAACAAATCAAAAATAAATGCATACCGTTGAAGTCCTTTTTGTGTATGAGAGGTCTGCCTTGCATGTTGAGATGAACAAAAGCCTAGAATTTGAAGGAAGCAACATTTTTAACCTGTCCCATTGTATCCAGGTGTCAGGGAGATTCTGAATAGTTAGTAATTCTCCACGCCACTGACCAGGAATCCACTTTCTGTCCCTACGCTTTCATGTACTGTTCCCATTCAATACAACAGGAGTTACAAACCATAAAAGGAAAACACAGATCTGTCTCCTCTATCCCCTTTAGAATTGTGAACTGAATTTTCTATTCTCACTACATGGGGTTGCACTGAAAATAACTGTAAACATACTGGAAAAATAGTTATCTTCATTAACTATATGTTCCTCCTTTCATTTTCTGTTCTGGAATAGGGCAATCCTAGTATTATGTTAAAATATTTTTAGAATTATAATTTGTATATAAGGTGTTAGAACTGTTGCACGTCTGTCACGGCATTAAAAGTGCCTCCCTGGTAAAGATATGGCTCCTTAATCTGTGTTTTTTCTATTCACATCATCACTGGGAAATAATGAACAAATAACACTGGGGTTTAAATGGTATTCAGAGATTTCCTATTTTAAGACACCCTCATACCCTTTGAGTGTTAAATAATCCCAACCACCCCACTACCTTGAAATTGCAGAATTAAGTTAGGGAAAAAATTAGACTTACTTCCTGTAGGTTTAATTAAATTTAAACTCCATAACATTTGCTTCCTAGTGTTGTTGCCTGATTTCAGATAGATGGTAAGCTGCTAACCTCTGGAAAAAAGCAAATAAACACCCCCCTTCATGTTAACACAGGAAGCCCCGGTGCTTGAAACTGAAACCCACGACAGGGTCTCACCCACTTCAAATCTGCTATCGTTCTCTTACTCTCCTATAAGGGGCAAGTAAGACAGAGCTGAGAAATGTGATCTCTGCTGGAAGAAAAGAGAATGGGGTCCGCTCCTCCTAGGAAGGCAGGAGAAGCCGGTATAGCTTTAGAAACATTGACGTGATTGCAGGTTAGCGAATTTTAAGAGGCTTCTCTTTAAAATGGTTTTATACCATTCTTTGATAATCCAGTTCATTTTGTCATCTCAGGATGCTAAGGGGACTGGAATTTTTTCCTGGCCGAGTAAAGTAAATGACATCACACAGGCAGCAAGCCGCAGGAACAGATGTAAGGAGCCACGTCCGCAGAGCAGGGGCGCCGGGGGACCTGGGCGAGGAGGGGCCGCAGAGCTCCCTCCGCGCACAGGGCTTTCGCTCTCTGCGTGTTTGTGATTTGTGTGTCTATTTGTTTTTGAAGAAGGACGGCTCTGTCTTGGAGATTCTGGGAATTAATAAAGGGTTGTTTTCTGCTTTGCCTGAGAAATGTGAATGCAAACATCACTTTCCTCTACCTTCAGTAGAGGCTGGCATGAAGAGACTGTATCATGATCCACAAAAACCCCAACAGTGCTTTTCGTTTGCTGGCCGCTCTGCATCTAAAATGATACGTTCATAAAGACGCACACAGATAATTCTAAGTATGACTTAATAATCACCCCAGTGCATGTGCTACTGAAAGACATAGTACTTTAAAACTACAGTATATTCCCATTTTCCTAAGAAAATTACGGAGTGTGTTTAATTAATTAATGCTGAAATGCAATAGAATTCCTATGGAAGTACTTATGACAGCCACATGAATACCAAATGAGTTCATTATGATCTGTGTTATTACAGTGAATACCAAATGAATTAATAATGCTGGGACACTCAAAATGAAGTGTTACCAAGTGTTGTGGTATAACAACTGTGGTTAAATATTATGTGATTAAAGTTATTGTAAGCCGAGTCTCAAGCAAAGAAAGCAAAATTCCATCTCTATTGCAGGGACTTAAGAGTGGAATCAAACTGTTGTTTCTAAGCACTGGGATTCTTAACTTTGAAAAGTCCCTTTGAGCCTTGCTCCAAATACTATAATCATTTAAATTACCTTGGTTCGAAGTGGCAGAGCAGGTGGGTGGGGTGGATAGAGTGATGGGGTGGGGGTGGGAGATAGGTTGGTGGGAGGAGCAACTAATATTCCCCAAGGATTCCGCAAAGTTGAAAGTGTACATATGATTTTCCATAGTTTGCATGTTATGAACTTGAGTATTCAGTTTAATTATTCTCCTCCAATGAGGAGCTTATTAAAATAATTATTTAATATGTATTTCAGGATAGTGAAGCAATGATAAACAAGGACCGTTTCTTCAGTTTTCCAGCTGAAGTCCTACATTTATATGTCAGACCTTCCACAGAAATTTCTAAAATACATTATTTTTAATAATGTAGCCTGACTGTATTTGTGTAAATTATCACTGCACGTTCTATTGTTAGAAAGCCAGGCTCTATCTACATCTGCATTGGATTATTTACGCACTTAGACGGAATACATTGTAACAATTCATATCTATTATAGATGTAGTAAGACAAGGAGGCATAAGTGGATTTAATCAGACATGTAATTATTTTTATGCCTCCAACTCAAAAATATGTGTAAATGAATTTATGGTTATTTGGCAATCATGGGAAATGGTCTTTATAAATGTTTAAACAGCTGCTGGTGAATATATTTGAAAAAGGTGGAAAACAGCTCTTAAATTCTAGCTGGGTGGATGATAAGGAATTGTTAGCCATATGCAGTATCCTAGCTGTTAAATATCTGTTTCATCATCTTTACTATTATGTAGACATACATTTAATATGAGAAAACCTTGCATTCCTTTCCTTTCATGATAATGGAGCACATTTTCTTGTAAGAGGATTTTTAGAACAGATCTGTATCCTAAAAAGATCTTTTCTCAAATCTGAGTAGTTTCTGTCATGCTGTTTGACTTTTACATTCCCATTTATTCCATTATTTGTGGTACCGTTCCAGTTCTTGAGATAGAATACTCTCATTTAAAATAACAGCCACGATAATGCACACACTTCTGTCAAATATGTTGATTCTGGTGTCTATTAGGATTCCTCACTGTTGCTTGTACAATGGCTTGAAGACATTTGTAAAACTTTCTGCCACTGAGAGTAAAATGCAATCCTTGCCCTCTCTGACTGTGATTACTTCGTTGTGCTGAAGCAGCTAATAAATTACATATCAGTACATGTAGATCTTGGACAAATACCCTGAGAAAATCTAATTTTCTTCAAGTGCATCTTTTTTCATTCTTTCAGGTTTTCAGTTTAAATTTAGTGCCTTTGACTGGTGAAAAATTAATAGCACCTGCACCTGAAAATTTCTCTATAACCTTTTTCCTGAGAAAAAGGCTAGAACCTCTCTAATGTGTCAATTATGACCTAGATAAATTACCATATGAGAAATCATTCTATTTTTCTTGGGTTGAATATAAAACGGCTATAATATATTGAAGTCGTACTGAAGCAGGAATACCGAAGACATTCCCGCACACAGTGCGAGGGCAGGTGACATAAAGCTGTCACTCCCTTTACAAGGTGAGCTCGTATTGGAGCATGCCTCTGGGTTTTATTCATATGATGATTTCCAAGGCTAACCATTTGGGTGATACTCAAATAATAGCACACCACCGATGTAAAAGTCACTTGCAACTGACTTTTGTAAATCACGGGGTTCTCTTTCATTCAGGTATGTTGTTTCAATGATCAGTAGCATTTCCAATAAATTATACACTGACCAGTTGGAAGAGCTTCTGCCTGTTCCTGGAGCAAACTCTGTGCAAGCACCCTCTGTCAGATGCTGCACGCCCAGCCTGCAGGCAGCCTCTCACTGTAGCTGAGCTCCTTGGCAAACGACAGAGTGCCCTCTGTTGATGGAAAACAGAATGTGCAATGTGGGACACAGAAGCTTTCAGATCAGAAGTCGCAGAGCGGCAATTAACCAATATACATTTGTGATGTAAAAACTACATTTTATACTACAAAATTATTGATTTAATAGATGTTGATGGAGTGCAGGCTTATTGCTGGTTCAGAGTCAGTTGTAGGATTATACATATCTACACACACACAAACACAAATGCTAGTTACCTCATACCTGGAGATGCTAGGTGAGATGACTTTTCACTCTGTGTAGATACAGATTCACCTACACACGTGTATTCCCATTCAAATATGTCTGGAACCCGAACGGAAGACCCGAAATTAATAATGATGCTAAATGCTCAGGATCTATCATTTAAATGATTTTTTTTACATGAAAAACTGTAACAACAACTCAACCGAACACAGAGATTTCTAATTCCCTCACGTTCAAGGGGGTGGGGTGGTGGACAGAAAGCTGACCGGCTGAAAGCAGCCTGTAGCTCCAGGCTGTCTCTGCAGGGTGACAAAAAATGGAAACCCTACCAGGAAATCAGGCTGAGCCTTTATAAAACAGGGAATTTTACTACAATTTTAAAGCAGCGGTTCACTGACGGGTACTCACCTCTTCACTTCTGTATTTCTACTTACTTTGTATTGGGAGGTGGGGAGGAATCAGACCTCACAGGGGTGACATCTTTACATTTTAAAGCCATTTCATATGTTAATTAGTTTTAAAGCAAACTTGAAAACTGTTAACTTGTACCAAAATCCTAGCAGGTGATATTTTTAATTGTGTGACTTTCTTGACTCTTTTTGGAGAAATACACTCTAGTTGCTATTGCATGTCTCAAATGTCTTCTGTTGAAGAGGCTAAATTTGGGGCAACTATGTGTACTTAGATGCTCATCTAGCTGTTCTCGTAGTTAAACCTGAGTATTTGCAATCACAGAATTAACCTAAAGTAGAAATTTGATTGCAGTCTTTGGTTCCATTGTTACAAAGGGAGAATTTTCTTTTTAAGGTTCCATTTGCAAATGCTAAATGAAATTGAGCATTGATAAATTAATCTTTATGACATTGCCCAGAAACAGTGCTACCAGGAAAAGGATGTTAAATTGAATTTTACAGATATGTTATTGGTATTGATGAAATTGACCAGATAAATTGCTCAGTACTCTTGTTTTTGTTTTGTTACAGAGATTCTTGACTTCAGGGTACCCTATCTTTATCTATTTGAAATAGCTTTGTTAATGTGAATTCGAATGACATTCACAAGATTTGTTTGCATAAGTGTGAGATGTGTGCAGAAGAAATAATTGAAAACATGAATCGGAATTCTCAGTGACAACAGTCTGACAAAATGAGCTTAGTGATGCCTCAAAGATGTTAGTAGACACAGTCTAGGTAGCTGGAGGAAACCTAAAAATTCCGTTGCTTGGGACGCCTGAGGTTCCAGCCCGTTGGAACCTCTGCATTGCGGGGAACTGCAACAGAAGAGAATGAAATCCTGTTGTGTCACGGGGTTGGCAGTGGAGTGTTCAGGGTTCTGCAGTGACTCACTGATGTGCCCTAAACACACGTTCTCCTGTTCATACCCATCTTAGCACTTATACTATGGTGTGGCATTTTTTAGCCTTTCTTTCCCTGAGTCAATATAATCTCTCTCTCTCTCTCTTTTTTTTTTGGTCAAGAGTATAATTATCTCATTTCTATTTCTTTTTTCAAACAGTGAAATTATACTTAAACAGTCTCAGAGAACAGAACCGAAGTATGGTAAATACTTTAATTTTTTCATTGCTTAATAACTGAAAAAATAACCCCCACAATTATCAAGATGTAGCAATGTCAGAAATGAAAATGAAGGGCCAAAAATTATCTGCTTTGCTTCTACCATTTTACTGAAGCTTTGGCCTAAAGTAAATTTATACTTAAAGGGAAAACAAGATTTAAAAATTAGAAACTAGCTAAACCGAAGTTATAATTTGCCTTTACATTATTAATAAAGAATACTGAACTTTTCAAAAGTTTTCTCCTTTGTCCAAATCATTTTTTATTTACATGAATTGAATTGCAAAATAATCTCATGCCATGTACAATGTTTATGAAGCAATTCAGTTAAGAGGTGCTAAATATTTTAGAAACAGCCCACCAGAGGGCAGTCAGCTTTTAGTCTAACAGATTTGAAATAGATAAATTTATTGCTACAGTTGAATTGCAAATAAAATATCTATTACATTGCTTTTGCATCTAGGAATTGAACAAAATAAAAGTCATAACTTGAGACTGAGAAGCTTAAGGCTCCAACCATTTTGAGTGAAAGCCACCAAAGCACTAACACTTCGAACTTTTGCCCTCCGACTCCCTCACGCCCATTTTTTCACTGTGATATTTATGTTTGGTTATAAAGTAAGATTTATTTTGATTTGAGATGCCTTGGGACAGTAATACTTTTTTAATTCCCAAGACTTTGAGACAAACCCTTCCAGGGAGATAGAGCAACTTTGTTTTCTCACTCATCTCTGTCTCCTGTGAATTCCAAAGAAGTCTAGTGTGGTTTTAATGGCGAATAGTGTGCTTAATGATACACATTGTACCAGTGATGCAGAGAAAATCCTGGAATACGTCACTGAGGACTGACGAAACCATAGCGTATCTCCTGCTACAGACACCGGGGGTGGGGGGTGGGGGCACTCCAGTCGTCTCAATAGTTGGAGATAATTTTATCCATTTAGAACTAGATTTCAAAAACAGAGATTCTTACACAAACAATTTATTTAAAATAAGTAGGAGCCATTAGAGTTTAGACAACATTTTATCATTATTGTTATTATTATTTGCAAAACTCTGGTGTCACAATTCTAAGTCCTGGAGACAAAATGCTCCTTTGAAAACCCGAAGACGAGGCCGTGAGGGACAATTCCTTTGGAGAGTTTATGTGCTTTCAGATGTTGCTCATGGGGTTTCTCATAGTGACCCTGCAAGGTATCAAGACCCAGGTTAAATGACTCGACTAAGGCGGCAGAACTGGGACTTACGTCTTGTCATCTTCCCCTTCACCAACTCAGCTTGCCCTGGAACTCAGAACCCAAGGAAGAAACTGGAGTTGTGGGGGGCGTTTCCCCCTGCCAAGGGTTGTTTATTTATTTTCATTGTATTACTTTTGTCAAAATGAAACCCAGTTTTTTCCAATTATAAAAATCACCTCTGTTCATAAGAAAACAATGATTGCACCACTGTGGAGATGAGCTCTCTCACGCTGTGATGCGAATGCTCCCAGATATTCCCGATACTTACGTGCACATTTACGAAAATGGACTCACACTGAGCACCCTGTTTCACAGTCAGTTCCGTTCACGTGTCAGTATATCGTGGACACCTTTTCACACCATGTAGACAATAAAAGCTAATATCTACTGAGCGTTTACCATGTGCTGGGCACCCTTCCAAGCGGTGATTCTCACCGCATCCCTATGATGTAGGTACTGTGATTTCTCTCATGTTTTAGGAGAGAAAAGATTTTTAATAACCATCGGGGGACACACAGATCCCATATCTTAACCCTTCTGTCTTTTAAGGACCGTACAGGGTTCTGCTGTATGAATGCGCCATATTTCATTTAACCACTGCCCCCTATGGGCAATTCCATGCTTCTGGAAAGGAAAATTTCCAGAAAGAAGAATTCCTGTATCCATATACCTTAAACTATTCTGGTTTTCTTATCCCACTTCTTTTTATTTTTTAATTTTTATTGATTGATTGATTTTTTTTTTAGACAGGGGGAAAGAGAGAGAGAGATTTATTGTGTATTCATTGGTTGACCCTTGTTTGTATCCTGACCAGGGATCAAAGCCACAACATTGGCGTGTTGAGACAATGCTCTAACCTGCTGAGCTACCCAGCCAAAGCTTCTCACTATTTTCTTTTTTTTTAAGATTTTTATTTATTTACTTTTAGAGAGAGAGGAAATGAGGGAAACAGAGAGGGAGAGAAATATCTATACAAGAGAGAAACATCGATCGGCTGCTACACACCCTGATGGACCCGGGACTGGCTTGCAGCCCAGGCCTGTGCCCTCACCAGGGAGTGAACCAGAGACCTTGTGCCTCATGGGGCGACGCTCCAACTGAGCCGCACTGGTCAGGGCATCATTTTCTTCTTAAAGATCCTGTTTTCTCTCTTCTCATTCCTAAAAATGTCTCAGATCCATTTTGTCTGGAAGGTTTATTAGTATTTTGTTTTATTTTTAATTGGATCTATTGGGGTGACATTGGTTAATAAAATTATCCAGGTTCCAGGAGTACAACTCTACAGTACATCATCTGTACATTGTATTGTGCGTACACCACGTCCAGTCTCCTTCCATCACCATTTATTTCCCCTTTCACTTCTTGTACCTCCCCCTACCCACTTCCTCCTAGTAATCACCATACTGTTAATCTTCATCCTTGTGTCTTTCTTTTTTTTTCTTTGCTTAATCCCTTTACCCTTCTCACCCAGCCCCCAACCCAGCCAGCAGGAGGGAGTTTTCAGGACTTTTGAACCTGTCCCTTATCACTGCTCCTGAGAGACAGGAGCTCCAACCCCCAAGTGAAACGGCCAGAGTTCCAGCCTAGGCACGACAGCAGTCCGCCTTCTCTGTGGGGGTCTGTTCCAAGACCCCTAGCATATGTGTCACCTTCAGTAGTACCAAACCCTATGTATATGCTATGTTTTTTCCTATGTACACATAACCATGATAAAGTTTAATTTATATAAAGTAGACAGAGATTAACAGCAATAACTAATACTAAAATAGAATAATTATAACAATATCCTGTAGTAAAAGCTATGTAAATGTGCTCTCTCTCTCTCTCTCTCTCTCTCTGATAACCCGTCTGATAACCCAGATGGCTACAGAGTGGCGGGGGGCAGGGCAGCACATCCAGTGTGGATTCACTGGGCAAAGGGCTGACTCCCTCCCCGGGTGGGACTGAGCAGGACAGCATGACATTTCATCATGCTGCTCAGAATGGCATGCAATTTAAAACATACCAATTGTTTATTCCTAGTGTTCCATTTTACATTGTCTGACCGAGATTGGCTAGGGTTAACTGAAACGATGGAGGGCAAAACAACAAATAAGAGGGAACCACTATGCTTAATCTCCCTGGACTACATTTTTCTCATCAGCCAAGTGAGGAA
Source organism: Tonatia bakeri (assembly GCA_004024845.1). Taxonomy (NCBI): domain Eukaryota; kingdom Metazoa; phylum Chordata; class Mammalia; order Chiroptera; family Phyllostomidae; genus Tonatia; species Tonatia bakeri. The sequence continues at coordinate 157,241 of PVIA01002743.1, forward strand.
AAACTACTTACCTCCCAGAGCTGTTGGGGAGTCTTAAATAGGAAGGTGTATACAGAGTGCCTGGCAAATGGCAAGCTTTCAATAATTGTGGGAGGGAAATACTCCCATTCTGGACTGGAGATCTCAAGGCCAAAGGGAGAGAAAATCATATAACCTACATCGGTATAAAAGGCAAACTAGAATTTAAATGCTAGACTTCTCTGTTGAAGGACTTTGAGAATTCCAAGATGCTGGATGCATCTCCAACGGCTCCCGGTCCCAGTCAGGAGCGTGTGATCCAGGGGACACACCCGAGGCTGGAGAGGTTTGCGCCTTTGAGCCCAGAGAGCTCTGCATTCTCACCTGCCTCACCCTGTGCACTTTTCCCAAGGATCCTTGGAATCTGGCTTTTATCAGTGAGGTGGTTAAGGTGCAGGTTAAGAAATTTGCCCAGGCTCTCAGAGGTGTCTCATATGGTAACATAATTCAGTGAGGCAGAGCTGGTGCTCAGACCCAGATCTTTGTCTCCAAGCTCAGCACTTTTTCAGTGATCCTGGAGCAGCTTCCCTCCTGTAGATTTTCCAAAAGCTGCCAATTAATGCAAATCCTGTAGGGTCTTGGGTAAGGCAAGGAACTTCCATACGAAGAGCCTGCTGGTTTCCTCCACTGGGGATGATCAAAGGCACTAAAACAGACATCAAAACTGACATTTATAACTCTTATTTTTACTGCCTGTACTTCAGGAAGTGATAAGTATCCATCTAGCTACCGGCATTTGGGGCTGAAAAAACCCTCAGGTAATCTGATGGCCACATTCTGTCTTTTTTTTGTGAGTACTGCCACACCTGGACTTAAATAAGAAATGTCTAAAGGGCCCCAATGTCCCCAGTGTTGCAAGAACTGCATTCCATTACTAACCTATTAGGTAAAATTGTTGATTTAACTGGTTCTGAGTGCAAGTCGAATAAAAGCCGTGGGAGACATGCCTGTAAGTTTTCCCCTGTGGTACTGCGGTCGCAACTTGGATCTGCTTCCTCTTCTAACCTCACCGCATTTAAATTTCACTCTGGCTTTAGAGAGATGGTTGATTTTCTTGTGCTTAGTGTTCAAGTTTCTAGAGTTCAATGACTGTCCCTCATTAGAGTCTAGGAGGCAAAGTTTGTTCCAGAGTGTCAATCAGAATGATGACTGTATTTTGCAGAGATTAATGTGTTCCTGTGTATACTGCGAACCCACGATTTTGGCCCAAACTTTCAGAAAAAAAAAATCTTTCATTTTAATTTTTTAATTCAGTTTTTTAATTTGTATTTAGATATACTTATTTTTTGTTTGTGTTATAAAGGAGTTTAGCATTTATTTTTGAATATATTACAATACAAGAAATTTTATGTAACAAATAATTACAAAACATAAGAACAGATACGCAGTATTTCAGGAACTACCCATGTACAATGCATATCCTTATGTTTCCCTCAAGAATTCGGGCAAAAAAAGTGTGCATTATACACGGCAAAGCACAGTGTGCTGTAACTCCATAACAGACAATGCCCCACTCTCAGTGACTTCATATTAGACAGGTTAGTTGCTCACTGACAGAACTCTTCCAGCTCCTGTTGACTGGAAATTCTGTTTCATGTGGTTCTCACGCTGACACCCGCCTGTCAGAACAGCTACCGTCTGGAACCTTCCGGTCACCGTGTCTGGGGGAAACAAGCTCTTCACGGACTCACTGCAATAATATTCCAGTTTTGAAGGGACAATGCGTTACTTCTTTTTTTGCTTTCAGTGAGAGTTGACATTCAATATTATTTTATATTAGCTTCAGGTGTACAGCATAGTGGTTAGACATTTACATAATTTATGAATTGATCCCCCAAGAAGTCTAGCACCCACCCAGCACCACACATCGTTATTACAACACTATTGACTGTATTCCCTGTGCTGTACTTTACACCCCTGTGACTACTTTGCAACTACTAATTTGCGCACCTTAATCCCTCCACTTTTTTTACCCAGTCCCCCAACCCCCTCCCATCTGGCAAACCTCAGTTCTCTGTGTCTATGAGTCTGTTTCTATCTTTTTTGTTTGCTTATTTTGTTTTTTTAGTTCCACATTTAAGTGAAATAATTTGGTGTTTATCTTTCTCTTACTTATTTCACTCAACATAACATCTTCTGGGTCCATTCATGTTGCCACAAATGGTAAGACTTCATTCTTTTTTTGTGGCTGAGTAATATTCCATTGTGTATATGTACCACATCTTTTTTATCCAGTCATCTCCTTATGGGCACTTAGTTTGCTTCCGTATCTTGTGTTGTTTTTTCTCAGGTAACATTGTTACAGAACAGATGACGGGGGGGAGGGGAGGAGGAGGTAAACAATATATTATTACCAAAGGGACCCCCTTTTTCTCTGAGGGTTCCCTTCACCGTACTAGTTTTGCTTTGCCGGCCACCAAAGGAAAGATGTCTCTCAATGCCAGAGATTGGTGAAAAGGAAAGGAATTATTATAAAAGTTACACAGACTAAAGTTTTTTAGAATACCCACAAACGTACACAGTCCTTCCTTCTCCCCTTTGCCCAGTCCAGGGTACCGTATCTCAGGAAAAGAAGTAGAAGTCCATGATTCAGGCAGCCCCTCGGTTCTGGTACCATCTGCAGTGTCGCTGCCACAATCTCTAGTTAATCCAAAACTATGTGGCACCTTCTCATGGCCCACCAGCAAGAGTCCTTTTACCCATTCCAGGCAAAGTCTCTCCTACTGCTTAAACCACCTGGCAAAAGGGAGCACCCCAAAGCCATATGGTCCTGCCCTCTGCCCAAGCCTCGTGGTGATTCCTGTCATGACTGCTGCATCTGGGTTTAAATTCCCATGCCAGTCTTCCTCTGCAGCCTCACTTCTGACTCCTCCCACAATCAGTTACACTGGCCAGCACTCCTGTATCTTTCCAGCTTTATTGGGCTGCCATAGTAAGTCTGGGCAGATATGGAGCCAATCATCTCCAAGTTCTCATACAGGTGCTATAACCACAGGGAGTTGCTTCCCATTTGCATCCTGGGTTGAAGTCACTCCCATCCCCCTGGCTCCAAACGTGGCCACAGCTATTTAACATATCTGTGAAACCAGTTAAAGATTATAGATATGTTAAATAACCATGCCAGAGGTTGGCTGCAAAGCTGTTTCTATGCAAAATGCATATAGTCCTGCTCCATGTGTCCCATCCCCCAGCTCAAACTGGTGGGAGTGAGGACATCATCTATATATTTTTCTCTAATATGTCCTGAACACCCTGAGTTCTGGTCCCCATAATAAATCCCTATTTGGGCCGCCCCCCTTGGCTGCACCCTGTTACAATGTGACCTTATCATGCCCCACTACAGAAGGGCCAGAAATGTGGTCCCAACGGAGCAGAGAGCTGGAAGTCAGACAGTATACCCTACTCATTGAGGTTGCTACTCAGCTTCTATTTATTTACATTTTAGGAAAAAAATAAGACTATTTTGCATATTCCTGCTCACATGAAAGCAGCTTTAAATATTATAAAACATGTAGATTGAAGGAAATTTGGGAAAGAGGAACATAGAATTTGAGTGGTCAATGATCTGCCACCATCCACAGCAGAGCACCCGACACCCATTCTTCCATCCACACGTCCAGTCGCACAGGTTTACTGAGCAGAGCAGGGAGAGAACGATGAGCAAGCACACGGCCGCCGTTCATTCATGGAGTTGACAGTAGTGTGTGGGAGACAGCCCCACGGCCACCACCACACAATGTGCTAGAAACGTAGAGAAGGGCCCCCAATCCAGCCGGAGTGTCAGGGGAGACTTCCTGGAGGGTGTTACTTCTAGGCTGCAGAAGGAAGGAGGACAGAGTACGATGTCTGGTGCAATTTCTTTCAGCCTTTCCCCCAACCCTGGTTGATTTTTGCATAACTGTAAGAACATTGTTTAGCCAAGTTTGTATCCTGCTTTTCGGTAAGGAAATTATGGTAGGTCAACTCAGTAGACTGTGTAGCCATCAAAGTGATAGTGAGGAAAATTGAGAGAGAATGTAGAAAACATTGTATAAGGTTACATGAAAATGAAGGTTAAAATGACTTCTTCCTTATTAAAATCGATGAATGGACAAGATCTGAGAGACAACATGAAAAATGGAGACAATTCAGACTTATGGGTGGGATTGTGGTTACAGTTTTTTTGTGTGTGATTTTGTTAGTGTGATTGAAATGTTTGTGTTAATGTTAAAATGTTAAGGTGATAGATACATATACACACACAATACAGTCCTTTAAGTGTGTCCTAGTGTCCCTGTCAGAACAGATTCCTGAATCTGTTTCACTTGGGCATTTTTATACTTTCAATTTCATGCCCTAATATCTGCATCTGTTAAATGTATGTTTTTCTGTACAGAACCCATGATATAAGGATTAAAACTCGAAACACAGTTTTAAATATCTCTTATAAACCAATGACTACAAATTTACAAATCTAGCTTTAGTCTCATCTATATCCAACCCTCTATTCAATGTCTCTACTCACACCTCCAAGAGAAGTTGGAGCTCATTGAGTCCAAAGCTGGACTCCTGATTTCTGCTTCCCTCCAAGCCCGCTCCCCTGTGACCCTCCCCATTTCAACTGGTGTCAACTCCTTTCTTCCTCTCAGCCCCAAACCTTTGGAATCCTCCTTGACCCTTCTCTCTCAAACCTTCACCCAGTAGGTTAGGCAACCTTGTGGCTCTACCTTCAAAGTGCACCCAGAATCTGACCTCTTTTCCCGACTTGCACTCTGGTCCCATGTTGGAAGCACCATCACCTCTGCACTAGATGTTGAAATAGCTTTCTATCTGGTCTCAACTGCTTCTCCCCTCGCCCCCTGCAGGCTACTGTCAGCACCACAACCAGAGTGAGTTTTGCAAAGTCTGTCATGTCAGTTTCTGCTCAAAACCCTCTGATGTCCGCCCACCCCATGAAAACCAACATTTTTACAGTAATTCCATGTCAGCTTTCATTTACCTTTCTGGCTTCTCCTCCTCTTTCCCTCACTCACTTTGTTCTGGCCACAGTGGTCTCTCTGCTCCTGTCCCTTGAACAAGCAGGCATACTTCTGCCCTAGGGCGTTGCCTTTAGCTGTTCTCTTTTTCAGGAATCCTCTTTCCCTTAAATATCTTCTTAGCTAATTCCCAGGCCTTTGTCAAATCTTTCACAACTTTCATCCCAGTGAAGCCTATACAGAGCACTTTTTAATTTCTTACTGAGACTATTTTATACTGTACTCTGCACTTCTTCCCTGCCCCAACCCCCCTAAACACTTAACCTACACAGTCCAACATATCAACCACATAATTCGCTCATGTGTTTCCTATTTATTGTCTGCTAGAATGTAAATTTCTCTTGCATAGGAATCTCTGTTTTATCCATGCATTATTATCAAGTATTATTCAAGTATGTAAAGCACATAGTAGGTGTTCAATAAGTGGCATGAATAAATGAATCAAAGAGTAGAGAGAATCTATACATTTCCTGCAAAAGTAATTACAGGCAAATCTTCAAATTAAGACGCCGAAAAAAACAATTTATTTTAAAAGGGTCTTTTCTAGGATGTAAAGCCAGAAAAGCTAAGCAAAGCACATAAAACTGGGTGTTTAGAGTATTATTTTTTAACTCAGAGAAATTCATATTACAATAATTTGTTACTTCCAATAAAACTACAGTATATGGACAAAATTCATAAAATGCAGAATGTTATGGTGCTGACACAAAAAGTGTATGTTAATGAATAACAAGCTGATATTTTTATTTCTCAGTATTTTATTGCCTTAGCCAGCCTGTCAACTAACTATATAAATTTCAAACATTAGGAGGTACAAATCAACCCACTAAAATATTTGTCAGAGCTTGCTGCATTAATCAAATCTGATGTATTATAACCTACATGGAAAAAAAAATATTTGTGACAGAAGCTCAAAAGTACTTGAATAAGCATAATAAAAAGTATAGGTTTGAGTTATTACTTAAGCTTAAATAAAAAGAAAGAGTAGGAACTCAAGGTTCCTGTCGTGCTTTTACATTGCTGTTTATTCAAAATTCATTACATATAAAATAGATGGGAACATATCCTTAACATAATGTTAATGTGTCCAATGACGTTTAAGCTCTTTCATAAGTAGCACGTGAAAATTTCTATTACTGGACACATTCAAAGTATATGAAAAATGTGCTCCAATTTACCTTAATTGCTTTAAAAAATAGTTGTAAATTCAACAGTACTCATTAACTTAAAAGAATTCTTTAAATTTTGACCAAAAAAGGATAATTCTTCATTTTGAATAAGTAGTTTTTCTCTTTAGTCAGGAGCCAACCTCATGTTAGATGGTGAGTGCCGAAGGCATTTTCACTGAAATAAAGAAAAAAGAAGAGTATGCTGCCTCAGGTATCACATAACATTTTTCTGGATATTCCTGCCAATTTACAAGACACAAAACAGAAATAAGAAACATAACTACTGGAAGGAGGAGAGGAATTATTATTTTTGATCAATAAAATGATAAACTTAGAAAACCAGTGAAAATCTTAGAATTATTAAGAATTTCACCAAAGTAATGGAGAAATATGAGATCTACTTATATGACTACTATTTTCAATAAATATTAAAATGTTTAAAATGTAGAAAGCTAGCATTATATTCATATTTATGACGCTGTATAACAGCGCACCTAGAATAAACATAAAAGAAAATGTGCAGCAATTACAAGAAGGAAACGGTAAACCTTTCTTGGGAGATTTTGAAAGATTTGCCTGCATGAAATCCTGAACTGTATAAAGATAGCAATTCACCCCAAATTGATTTATAAAGTTAATGTTCTTCCAGCTGAAATAGTCTCTGTCTTGAACTGGACTGCTTGAATTATCTTAGGTTTTTCCTTCTCGTATTTTATCTTCAAATTTTAACAGAGCAATGTAAACCTGTTTGTCTATCAATGTCAAGACTTTCTAAGCTCTCCCCCAAGAGTGGCTCATTTTAATCCCCCACCCACAATTACCAACAATTCCCATGTTCCACTAAGATCATCTGAAATTTTAGTGGCAGATTATTTTTTGTTAGAAAGCTTTTACAATGATCTGCCATAACCTTCTCAGCTGCTTTATTCACACTTAACCGTGAATTATACTAGTGTCTTTACCCACCATAGATTCGTATGAGGCAGAGCAGGCATGTTATTATTATGACTATTCACAGACTTGCCCTGGGTCCTGCCCCAACCCTCTTCAAAAGGATTATTCCATCTTTTCCACCTTCATTACTGATGTCAGTTTATATGCAGTTGACCCCCGGGTACCGGACATGTTGAAAAACACAGAGGAGTGTTTGCCAGCTCCCTTATCCATATTGGAAAAGGCAGGGAGTTACTCTAGAAAGAAAAGGGAAATGAAGTAGACTGACAGTGAGAAAAAAGTTTTGGAGATTTTAGAAGAGAGAAAAGAGGATTTTGCATTTGGGGGCAGCTGGCACATGTGAAACAGACTGGGAAAGAGAAAAACAGGGACAGAAGATTTTAAAAACTTTTGCAGTGCATTATTAATGTAATTTCCCACTGGTATTTTCTCAAGAAACTTCAACAACGATTTTAGTTGACTTTAACTTGACCTGGATACTTGTTTGTTTTTTGTTTGTTTTACCACTGTATCTTTGAAAGTGACCTTGATTGAGACTGGACAGAAGGATATCTCAGTTTGATGTAGGTTAAGTGTGTGCATCATTCTATTTGGAAATTAGGACCCAGGGAGAAAAATCAAATTCCTTTGGCACCTGAGGAGATGTCAAAAGCTTCAATTAATGAATCAGTTACTTTTTATTTTATAACTGATCATCTGGAAACTTAGTGGTTTAATTTTAACAGCATTATTTGACATGATTTTGTGAGTTGGGCAGGAATTTCTTCCAGTCTGCATTGGCTTCACCTTGGCTTAGTTCATGTAATAGCAGAATTCCCTACAGCCTCTACCTGAGTTTTTCTCATTGGCCAAAACAAGCCACCTGGCCAAACCCCAAGTTAGTTTGGGAAATAGAATCTGCCTTTTGGTAGGCACTGCTGCAAATCAGCTTTCTTTCTTTTTCTTTTAAAAAAAAACTTTAATCCTCATCTGAAGATATGTTTGTTGATTTTAGAGAGAGGAAGAGAGAAACATTGATTGGTTGCCTCCTGTACGTACCTAGGTAGGTGCCCTGCCTGTGGATCGAACCCACGACCTTTTGGTGCACAGGAAAATGCCCAACTTAACCACCCAGCCAGGGCTTCAAATCAGTTTTCAAAGAGGCCTGGTTAGAGACAGTGGAGTAATCTGTGGCCATTTGCACAATCTGCCTTTCCTAGTGAGAACTCATCAGCAGGGCAGTTTGGCTAGTTAAAAGTCCTTAATACTTAAAGTGAACCCCTCTAAACTAAAAGCAGTTAACTAAAGGACTGGAACTACCAATGTGTTTAGAAAAAGTCAGGGAACTCAGGAGATGAGGTTTGGGGAGGTTGAGAATGGAGAAGTTGGGGATTTTTTTTTCCTTTATATCTTTGGTTTATCTCATTGTGGCAATAAATACCTGTTACCTTTATGATTTGTGAAATGAAATTTCTCTATTAATTTCCTAATGCTTCTGACACAAATTACAAAGTGAGTGACACAAAGCAACACAAATTTATTCTCTTATGTTCTAGACATGGGAAGTCTAAATGAGCGGCAGGACGGGGCTCCTTCTGGAGGGTCTAGGAAAGAGTGTTTCCTTACCTTTTCCAGCTTCTAGAAGCTGTCCACGTTTCTCCACTTAGGGCCCTCCCATCACTTGGACCTAACTCTGCTACACTCTCATCTGTCCTGACTCTGACCTTCCTGCCTCCCTCTTACAAGGACCCCTGTGATTGCATTTGGTCCTTCAGATAATCAAGGATAATCTCCCCATCTCAAGATCCTTAATTCAATGATCTGCAGAACCCCTAAGGTAACATAAGCACGTGTATGAGGATTTGGATGCGGACATTAGAATGTCTTTGGGGGCCATAATTCAACCTGACACAATGTATTTATGAATTCATTAATTTATTCTTAAGATCCTGGGGGACTCTGATGTTCAGCCAGATTAAGGAATCCTGGTCCTAAAGTATTTCTCTGACTATAGCCACAGTTTGCTCAAGTCATTTTGCCATTCAGAGAGTGCTGGATCCACGAGGAAATAATGCCACAGAGACCTAGCCGTGGCCATTGTTCATTTCTGGGAGTCCCTCACCGCTTCCTACCCAACTATACTTGTCTTCTCAGTGTGTCCATGGCATGAAGACATGTCTTCTCAGAAAAATCTTCCCACAACCTCCATATTATCAGTCCTAAATGTTTACATTTTACCACAAGAACCACAAGGCTGTACCAAGAGGCTGTACACTAAGACAAAGTAATGTTTCAGTTGGCATTTATGGAGTTTTTGTTTCCCCACTCTGGGGCTCATTTTGTCCTTTGGAATCATGGACTTGAGTGAGGCTGACCTTGTGACGGAGCCATCATAGGGACTAGGCCATATCTGGGGATAACCCACCTCCAGACACACAGGAATGTGGTGGAGAGAAATAAGCTTCACATTTGGTCCGCCATTATTATCTCAGCATTGCTGCAGCTCTCTTCTGACTAATCAGCGTTGCACTGCAGAAAGGTTTTCCCACAGATAGTTGGCGGCGCCCTCGCGTGCTTGCTGAGTATGTGGCCATCTCTAAACCCTTTGTCTGGAGGCGTCTGAAGGTAATATATTCTGGTAAAGTGGATTTGGGGATTTAAGTAGAACAAACACAAGGGCTATTGATTCCAGAATTAAGTTGATTGCCTTAAAATTCCATTTTCCTGTTTGAGCATTATCATCAGCGAGGCTGGGGCAGATTCAAAAACCACTATGAGAGTGCTGGCCTCCTAAGTGGCAGCCAGAAATATCCATGTCAGTCTCCTGGGGAAAGTACAACATTTAAGCCTGAGAAGGTGGAATTTTCCTGGTCTGCAATTCAAAATGTTTTAGTTGAAGAAATGAAATTTATACAAATTAAGTATTCATACCTTAAACTGTGATGAAAATCAGCTTTATTACTAGCACATACTTCCACTGACTTTAAACATAACATCATAGTCAGGCTCCCCAAAAAAGGGGTGTTTATTATGTCCTGTGATTGTGTTTCTTAGGTTTCAAAAGTTAACCAATAATCAAGGAAAATACACAAGATCAGCTAGCCCCTGATGTTGGACTTCCTAGCCTCCAGAAGTAATGTGAGAAATAATGTTATTTAAGGTACCTGGTCTATGGTATTTTGTTACAGCAGCTCAAATTAACAAAGACAATTCTTCCAGTTCCATAGAGCCTTTGTTCTAGATGGTCATTCTACCTAGAATACTCTGTCTCTGATCTGTCTCCTGCTGGCTCTTGTTGCTATTCAGATCTCCACTTAAACATCACCTCCTGAGATAGGTTTCTGCTGATACCGACCAATCCAAAGGAACTGTCAAGATTAAACTTTCCCTAAATTAACAACCTTCATATTATTCATTACTTTCTGATATTTTTATTTTTTCAAATTTATACACTTAAATTTATTTTCTTTTATACCCAATTATAATGTAAATCCAAGAGAGCAAGGAGAGTTTGTATATTTGGTTTCCATTATATATGTAGTGCCTAGAAAAATGCTCAGAGCAATGTGATCACTCTGGAAACATATATTTTTTTTGTTTTGCTTCCTTTTTTCAACGTTAGAATACATTCCCTAAAGGCACAGCTTATGTGAAAACAGTAGTCCATGGGGATCGGACATGGTGAGTGACCTCTTTTCTTTAACCACACATTCACTTAGTACGAGGGTTCTTTGGAGTGCCTAACTCAGAGGTCCCCAAGCATTTGAGTTCTAGCCTGAATTTGATTCACCTGCCTTATTTTTGCCTACCCAGCATCTAGTATTGCCAAAAAGAAATGGCTTGATTGATTCAATCAAGTATGGAACCGAGTTTCCACACCAGGGTCCATGCCCTCCCAGCCAAAGACGGCCGGGAACAAAGCCAGAGCTAGACCCACTGGGTCTGCTGGACTGGGAGGCTTCTCACCAAGACAGTGTGAGAAGGGTCGTTGTATGGGATCCGAACCTGCATTAGGTGATTCCGGGGGTGGCTGGAGGGAGGAGGGCTTTGCTCTGGATTGAATGCTCTCTGGGGTAATTTTATGAGCGGCTCTTACACTGCATCTAGAATGAGGGAAGACTACAAGGAGACTGAAGCTGTAATTGTTACAGAAGCAGCAGTCACTTACATTAGCTGGGAGAGAGGACTGTGTGTGTGTGTGTGTGTGTGTGTGTGTGTGTGTGGTTTACCCACTGACCTTGTTTTTGGCTGTGTTTAGATAAGATGATAAAGTTTGCTTTGTTTGTTTGATGTCAATTTATTCCAATCACAGAGTGACCCTACCAAAATACTAGAGTTCTGGGAGATTCTGAGAACACCACAGCCTAGTTGGGACCGACAGGTCAGCTGCAGACCACACGGAGACCCGGCTGCTAGAGTCAGGCCAGTTCCCCCAGTCAGGGCCTGCCTTTTGTTTGTTTGTTTTCACAAGCTGCCTCAGATGATCGACCCCACCCCACGTCCAGTCCCAACGTGGCGAGGTTTGGCTTTTGTCTGCTCACAGGAGCAATCATCGAACAAGGCAGCTTCCCCTCCACAAACGCTGCACAAGCCATTGTAATTTAGTGCGGAGAGACCTCAGCCTCTTCCCTCCAGACGTGGCTGTAGGTGCGGTAGATCTGTGAGGTTTTCTGAGCCTGTGCTGACGCTGTACAGAGAAGCTTGCCGTTGCCTCGGGGCAAGAGGGCAAAGGCGTAGGCTAAGAAAGTGACGGGTGGGCGTGGAGAGCCAGCATACACCCGATCAGTAAAGGGAGGAAGTGAGGGTTCGGACGTGGGTAGCTTAGGAGACGGGGTATTAGTGATGTTATTAACTAAGACTGAGCTCGTCAGCCAACGACAGCTTTTGGGGCTAAGTGACCATTCCTGTTTGGGACACATTCAGTTTGAGGTGCTCAAGGCAGAGAAGACTTGCGGAGAGTGGAGGGTGGGATTTAGTGGAGAAGGTTTAGAACACCAGGACCCACCAACAGGACAGAGTCAGGCGAGCACCTCACATGGCAAGGGAGGATATACAGAATGAGAAGAAAAGCCCAGAATAAAATCGAAATAAGCAACTGGAAGAAACAAAAAGAAAAACAAAGTATGAGTGTTTATCCAAAGTCAAAATCAAAGTTTAAAAAGGGCTAATAAATATGCTTTAAAGCAAAAAATCAAAAGCATGTGGCAAGTCAAAGACAGGGAGAACTCAATAAATAGTGGTCTTTTTCATTCACTTATTTGAGAAATACTTATTGAGCATTAAGTGCCAATAATGGGGGGGGGGGAAGAAAACAGACAAAAATCTCTGCCCTGCAGAGTTTGCATTGCAGTGGAGAAAACAAATAATAAAATGCACAACTAAATAAATGAGATTAGAAGGTAGTATTTTGAAGAAAAGTAAGAGAGAGGGAGGATGGTTTGAGCTGGGGGCATGGGAGGGAGGTTTTCAGATTTAGACAGGCTGTTCCTCAATGAGTAGATGGCATTTGGAGACAGATTTGAAGTAGGTGAAGGATTAGTGATGCAATTATCTGGTCAGATCATTCTGGATAGCAAGGAAGTTCTCACTGCTGACATCATACAGACCAACAAGAGAAGGCCAGCCTTGCCTGGAGCCTTCATAGTAGGTTCTCAGTACACATTCAATGAACTGATTAACACAGTGGGTATTCAAAGAAGCATCAAGTAATTGACTAGTACTAGAAGCTCAAACAATATATAGACATGAGACAGATTGATCTGAAAAAAATAAAAAATATTTAGCAATACCTTTTGATAAAATAAAATACGCATTTAAGCGTTACAACTTAAGAACTTAAAAGATTTTCCTTTGGTTCTTTTCTTTTTTTTCCCCCAAGAGTGGGTATCAAAGAAGTAATTTTCACAATAAGTATTGGACAGATTAGAATGTGGGTGCTTGGTTCAACTGGTTTGAGTTTCTTTGCAGGGTATTTTTTGTTGTTCTTTTGCTTCTATTGTTTCATCAAAAAAGAACTTATTATATAAACATTACAGTCTTATTCTCATGGACAAACAGCAGCACACAATGATTTCTTATGGCTGAGGTATCTGATATAAAGCAGATCTGTGCACACGTGTGCATACGGAATTTATAACAAGACCCTGTGTTCGCCGTTAAATGTGTCTTCATTTTCGACAACTGAAATATTTGCTTTCCCGCCAGTGCCATGGAGAGTTCATAAATGATGGAAGTACTTTGGCTTTCAGAGAGATGCTATTTCTTTGCAATGCTTCCCCTTTGGGGAACCAATATGAAAAATAAATGTGTCATTTTACATGATACAGAGTCTTTTTATTGTCACCTTCCTGGCTTTAAAATCAAATGGGACAAATCATAAAAAGACATATTGTAGGTGCAGGTACTGCCTTAAATTTGGATATTCTAATGGAGTGCACAATTCAGGGAGTCTTCTTCCGTGTCTCTTATTTCTCTCACTCCTTATCCATGGGCAGAGTGACCTGGTAACAAAGCAGTGAGCTGTGAATAGGATGATTTATTCCTGGCCGGCAGGCTTGCTCAGCTTATAGCTCTTGGAGATGATGATTCTCTTACTAACTTACTGCACACGGGTGTTGTCGAAATCCATCAGATTGAGCCCTGAGAATTTAATAGAAGTGAGTGTGTACACCTATGGCTTTAAGGACAATTTGCCAAGTTTTCAGAGATTGCAGTTGTAATACTTAAAAAATTCATGAAACGACAGAGATTACTTCACACCTTCTAGTAGGGCTATAATTAAAAAGAAGACAAACAATAGCAAGCACTGATGACGGTGTGGAGAGATGGGAGGCATTATACACCACAACTGAAAATGTAGTGTGGGGCCGTCACTATGAAAATGTTTGGCAGCTCCTCAAAAAGTTTGCCATCAAGTTACCATATGACCCAGCAATTTCATGCCTATGTACATAACCTAAAAGACTTGAGAGTAGGTGTTTAGACAAAACATACACAAATATTCAAAGCACCATTATTCAGAATTGCCAAAAAGTAGAAACAACTGAAATATCCATCAACCAATGAATGCATAAATAAAATGTGGTGTATCTGCACAGTGGAGTAACATTCGGCCACAAAAATGAGTGAAGTACTGATACACGCTATAACATGGGAAGCCTTGAGAACATGCTGAGTGCATGAAGCCGTAGAAGGTCAGATATTACATGACTCCACCCACATGAAATGTCTAGAATAAGTAAATCCATAGAGATGAAAAGAAAAATAAGTGGTTGCTTAGGTCTGGGGATGTTGTGAGTATTTAAGAGTGATTAATAATGGGTTTTGGATTTTTTTTTTTGAGTGATAAAAATGTACTGAAATTAGATAGTGGCAATGGTTGAACAACTTTGTGAATGTCCTAAAACATCATTGGATTGTTTTTCTTAAAAGGGTGAGTTTTATATGTAAATTACATCTCAACGAAGTTGTTAATTTGAAAAAGCTTTAAATCATTTGAAATTTGATTGAATAATCAGATGCTGTTATAGGCATTATTATTAATTTTTGGTGTGATAATGTTTTTTTAAATGGCAATTTGGGTTACTTCTTTTAATGATCTGTGATAATGTACTAAAAACAGGTCTTATAAAGATGATCATTAAATAGTTATGAATGAATTTTTAAAAATTTATTGCAAGCTCCTCTTGCTACATCCCTATTGCTGGATTTCTGTCACCTGGTCATGGTAGTTGTGAGCCCTAAATCTAATATTAGCGCTATGAACTTGAGAAAATAATTTAGTTACTGCAAGGCTTAGTTTCTTCTTCTAAAAAGCAGAGCTTGTAGCCCTGGCTGGCGTAGCTCAGTAGATTGAGCGCAGGCTGCGAACCAAAGCATCGCAGGTTTGATTCCCAGTCAGGGCACATGCCTGGGTGGCAGGCCACGGCCCCCAGCAACTGCACATTGGTGTTTTTCTCTCTCCCTCTTTCTCCCTCCCTTCCCTCTCTAGAAACAAATGAATAAAATCTTTAAAAAAATAAAAATAAATAAAAATAAAAAGCAGAGCTTGTTTTAAGAACTGAAAAAAAACCTACCCTGGCTGGTGTGGCTCAGTGGGTTGGGCGTCACCCTGCAAACCAAAAGGTTGCCAGCTTGATTTCAGGTCAGGGCACATGCCTGGGTTGCAGGCTAAGTCTCCAGTTTGGGGTGTGCAAGAGGCAACCAATTGTTGTTTATCTCACACATCGATGTTTCTCTAGCTCCCTCTCTCTAAAAGTAAATTAATTAATTTTTTAATAAAAGAAAGGATTCCCAGGGCATTTGTAAAGCCAGTAGGAATTAAGAAATGGTGGTGGTGATGGTGGTGGTGGTGGTGGTGGTGGTGGAGCAAGAGAAGGAGGGCGTGGTGGTTAACTCTACTGTTAATACATTGATTCTAACACATACTTTTTCCATGTTAGTAGCTCTAAAATTAGGATGCACCTCCTGACTTACGGCATATCAGAGCTTCACTGCAAATGTTTTTCTTGTTTAGTGGTACATACAGTAAAAGAGCATCTGACACTCAGCAGCTCCTTAGACGATGAAGTAAGGGAATTGCTAGTACTATTGCCACTACTTTTGGGTGGTTTTCATTTCTACCCTTTGACCCAAATCCTCCTCGTGCCACATCTGATCTTCAAAGAACATGATTTATTTCTCTGTCTTCTCCCTGCTCCACTTCTTGTCTCCTGTTGTGCCATTTACTATCCCTTGACCCAACAACTGCAGTCAGTGAGACTACAGGCAATCGATTCGAGCTTCTTCAAAAAAGGTAAGTATGGGAGGTGATGGATAAGATAATTAACTCAATGGGAATCCTTTCACAATGTATACATATGCAAGTCATCATGTTTTTACATTTCCAATATCTCACCATTTTATTTGTGAACTATACCTCAGTAAAACTGGAAAAAATTCTTGGTTAAAACCCCAATGAATAGATAGATATACAGATAAAATACTAACTAAATTTTTTTTAAAGATGCTTTCTTAGAAACCAGACCATAGCTTTGAAAATGATGGTTTTCAAAAATGACATTTATATAGGAAAGTTTAAATGTGTAAGCTAGTCTTTTTTTCCAAAGGGAAAAAAAAATGACTTACATATGTCAAATAAAACTCCTTCCACTTAAAAAAAAAAAGGTTTTTTTTTATCTTGGTTTCCTTAGTATCTATAGAATGGGTGTAGGAGTAGATCTATTAATCTTAGATTCCGAGCAGGGTTCCGGGCAGTGAGAATGAGGCAGTGAACTGTAGAGACTGAATCCCTATGGGGACCTTCCATTCTAGGGGAGTGTGGAGAGAGGGACCATACACCAAACATTTACCATGTCAAGTAGTTATATGTGCTGTAAAGTTGAATAAAGGGGTTAGAATATAATGAACTTTTTTAATATAGGGTGTTTTTCATGTCAGGTGACACTTGAGGAAATAAGAAGATAAAAATCCTTATGAAAATACTCTGTAAACTGTGAAGGTAAGGAAGCAATTTTCTCTCATTGTGCTATAAAGTCAATGTGCCCTGGCTGAGCCCCTAAAAAAAGACTCTCCGTCATGAAGTTCATGGGCTCATCTGAGAGACAGACATGGAAACAATTACCATGCGGTATGAAAACTACCAATATAGGAAAGTCTAACACTTCCATGGAAACATATAGGAGGCAGACCACAACAGAAGGCTTCACAGACGAAATACCATTTGAGCTGAATCTTTAAAAATATTTTTAAATTAAAAATATGTCAATGTAAGAAACATCCAAACCTGTAAGGATTTTTTAGTTTATTTGAGCCCAACTGATCACAATTGTCAGGAAGCAAAATCTCAATGGATTGAGAGAAGGCTCCAGAAAATGGCAGTTTTATCACTTAATTTATACATCAGAATCAAAGGGGAAGCCGTCAGGGCTTACACAAAACCCATTCGTGATAGATGAGGAGGCAGGAGAAAGCAAAGTGGGGAAACCCAGAGATCGGGTAAAAGGTAAAATGGGTAGACACATACTTCCTTCACATTGGTGGGTATAGGATAGTTAACAGTTAATAATGAACACAGTGGCAATAACAATGAGGGGTTCTGTATGTCCTGCTGTGGTGGGAGATTGTGCCCTGACGGGACTGGAAAAAGGAAGTTGCCCTGACATTACGGTGTTATCATAGATGCAGAAAGACAATGGACAGGCTCAGCTAAGCTAAGGCCCTTTGTCAGGGAAGATACCAACCTAGGACAGGACTACCAGCCATGACTTGCTTTTATTGGGAAGTCTTAATTTCTGTGTGGTTGCTTTGGGTCTCTGAGTTTGGAAGGCCCTCCCTGCACGCCTCCCCTGGGCTTGTCAGGCGTAGTAAGTGGCCCCTTTTTTGTTCACAGATAGGATTTTAGAGAAAATTCTTGTAACACAGAAAAGCCCACAAGAAAACAGTATCACTGCCATCCATATTTTTAGTTCTGTTGGCAGGTGTTTTCTGTAAAGGGTGATATAGTAAACATTTTAGGCTCTGGGGCCAGACAGTCCTTGTCATGGCCACTCAGCGATGCCAATGTAGCACAGAAGCAGCCACAGAATGAGCTTGGAGTGGTGTCCAGCAGGCCATAGGTGCTTAATCAACATTAAGCTCCTTCATCCTCGTTAATTAATGTGTATACCTATTTGCAAGTTTAAATATAGCTTCATGAACCAAAAGATGAAAACTCAGTATTCATCTGCTAGTGTAGAATTATTTGAGGCTGAAAGTGACTTAAATAGTTTGGGTTTTAAAAAATTAAAATAACATTTAAATCATCTTGAGGGGAAAAAAGGCAGGGAGGAAGGGGGGCGGGTTGAAGGAGAAATTAAAATAACATTCCTACCCTAGCTTCTCTTGATTTAGTATTTCATCCTACACCTTAACATGCTCATAATTTTTAGTATTTATTCCTAGCCCAACTTTTTCTCTCCTCTTTCATTGTGACTTTAACTCATGTTTCTCATTGTATTTTGTGTGCATCTGTAATCTCCCTGAAATCCTTTCTGGAACACAGTGAGGTATAAATAAAATAAAATATTGTGTGTTTGAGATGACAGTCTCAGAAAGACAGGTCAAGGAAATCGATAATTCTTAACAATGCCTGAAACAGCCTAGTCTCAGCCTTTAGTCTGGGGCCTTTTGGGTAATAAAACAAACAGCTTGCATTTCTTTGAACCTGTTTGACTAATTTAAAAAATTAAAGTAGCTAAAATTTATCAAGTGCTTAGTATCTGCCGAATATTAGTCTAAGAAGTTTAACCTGTTTGTTCATTCAATTTTCCCAACAAGTCTAAGAGTCAGGTATTGTTTATTATCCCCCAATGCACCACTGAAGACATGAGTGACAGAGAAATTAAGTTAAAGTCACACGCCAGGTAAGTGGCAAGCTAGGGTTCCACTGGAGGCAGCCAGACTCTAAACCCCTTGCCCTTAGCCTCTATGTCATCCTACTCACAGAGGATTTATAAAGGACTTAGAAATCCTTTTACAATGCCTTTCTTTATTTGGTTTTAGTCTCATAGATATTTACAAATGATGTAAAACACCATTCTCTTATAAACCAGTTTACTGTCTGTCCTAAAAGATTTTATCTCTTGGTTTTTTCTTCAATATATTTTTCAAAAAGTTCAATAGATATTTTTCATGGCTAGGAGAGAGAGGGAAGAGTGAACCTAGCCTGCCCTTTCAAATAGTCAAATCAATTTAACAAGGTATTAAAAAAGATATCACTGTATCAGACATGCCTGATCCTGAGGTTACACGGAGCTGGGTTCTTTGGCTGCACAGTGTCTAGATCAGTAGGAATCCAGATATAAAACATGAGGTGATCAAATTGTGATGAAGGATAGGATGGTAGGGACATGATACTCAGACAGCATGGGGGATGGGTCCCATACCCAGGTGGGTCATTAAGGAAAGGCTTCCCACACAAAAAAAATTTGCCTGTGTTGGAGTCTTAAAAGATGGCAGGAGAAAGGTGGTGGTGTTCAGGGTATGGTGTATCAGTCTGCTAGGGATGCCATAACAAAACACTATGAACTGAATGGTTTAAGTAACAGACATTTATTTCTTACAGTTCTGTAGGCTGGGAAGTCCAAGATCAAGGTGCCACTCAACTTGGTTTCTGATTAAAGTTCTGTTCCTGGCTTACAGATGGCTTCCTTCTTGCTGTGTCCTCACATGGGATGTGTGTGTTGGGGTGGGGGTGGCAGTGTTACTATAGGTAGTTAGCTAGTTATTAATAACGGAAGGAAGCAAACAGGAAGCCCCTCACTGGGTGCCATTTGTTGCCGGTGGAAGTAGGGCTCTTTAATGGGATCCCCACAAAACCATTTCATAGACCCATGCACAGGAGACTGTGGTGTGGCCAGATTTATTTGGGTGGAAATAGAAGGCTGCGTTTGGGTTGCCAGTGTCCCATCTTTGTCTGCCCCACCATGGAAAAAGTCCAACCATGTCTTTAGCAAGGCCAAAACAAAGGCCAGTGTCTAGAGTTTCTGTTTTATATTAAAGCTTAGTCCTTTGGAGCCTGCAGTGACTGCTAAGCAAGCAGTTTCAGTCCCTATTCAAGTAGCTTAGCCCTGTTCCCAGCTGTGCTTCTGTACCTAGCCTCCTCCCTGGAGCCTGCATTTGGAGTCCGTGTGGCTGCCAGCCACATGGCTGCTAGAGCCACATGGTTATGCAGAGAACGTGTGAGTGAATGAGGTGAGCCCATATTCCTGAGAGAGTGAGAGAGAGCTTCTTTGTTGTGCTGGGTTATATTATCTCAGACTTGGGATGGACCAGGTGCTTTTTCAAAGTAACCAATCAACCTCTCAAGCTTTTATGGGCTTGTAAAGGGTCTACCCTCCAGCCAACTGATCCCTTTCCCATGTTAGACTGATAGGCCTTTCTCCTCAAATACCTCCCCCTGTGCCATTTTGACTTCTATTGCACATGTGCCATAGATCCCACTGATCCCACCAGCAATCCAGTACAGAGGGCAGACAATGTCCCTGGGGATATCTCCTGTCTGCTCCTTGGTCAAGTCTCCTTAGCAGCGGTCCCCTGGAGTGTGTGAATGAGCCTGTAAGTGCTGTAGCTTCCTGGTGAAGTGAACAGGCCCATGCTCTCCAGCTGATTATGCTCAACAATGTCTGATTCCCTTTGCTTCCTTCCTCATTAATAACTAGCTAACTACCTACAGTAACAGCAGAGGGGAAAAGAGAGAGGAGGGAGAGAGGGGATAGGAGAGAATAGAGGAGTGGAAGAGTCAGTGTGCTCTGGTGTCTCATCTGATAATTCTGTTGGACAAGAGCCCCACTCTTATGACCTCATTTATCCGCAATTACCTCCTAACAGCCCTATGTCCAAATACAATCACATGGGGGGCTGAGACTTCCACATATGAATTTTGGAGGGACATTCAGTTTATGACACATATGTGGGGAGTGGAAAATGGTTTGAACATAAAGAGTGTTTGAGGAAGATAAAGTAGAATGGAGAGCCCTACTTCTTTCAAGGATTTGAGGGAGAGAGAGAGAGAGAGAGAGAGGGTACCAAGGTAAGCTGGAGCTCAGACTTCATCCGAAGAACAATAACAATGACAGACCATTAAAAGACTCACCACAGAAAGGTATGATAGGACTGAATTCTTGCAAAACCTTGTACGGAAAACAGACTGAAGAGGGGAGAGACAGAAGGCAAACAACAAAGGAAATTGTAGTTTTAGGGTGGTGACAATGAGGACAGAAAGAAACAGATCAGAGATGTTTAGAGTCAAAACAGTAGGATTTGGAGAAAAATTGAACACTGTAGAAGAGGGAGAGAAAGGTGTCAAAGATGGTACCCAAGCTGGTGGTGTGAGCTTTTTCAGCACTTGGCACTGGAGGAGACAGGAGCTATACACAGAATACAAAGACGAAATTGTCACTGTGCCCCAGGCATGGCAGTGAGAAAACTCTCCCCTAGTTGCTAACTGCCCCCAAGCATAGCAAAGTCTCTGACAGCCAGAGGTGAACCTGCCCTTTATAGCCACCCTTAAACTTTAAAGGCTAGTAACACCTCCTTGGTGTTTATCCCCTTTAATTTTCACATAAGTTTGTGTTCTGAATATCCCTTTTATCTTTGGTTTATTTTCTCAAAGTACATGGGGACTCTCGGGCTGTGAGAAGCAGACCTCTGTGATCCTGTCAGTGTGTGTTGACTGGCTGAGCTCTCCTGAAGCAAAGAGATCTTAGATTTCTTTTCTAAAATATATTTAGATGAAGGAGTAGTTAACTATTATATCAATAATGGTCAATGTTATTGAGGGTTACCAAGTACTGGGATAAGACATGTAAATATATGGCAGGTGCAATCCTAACATCCACCTTCCTTCGTAGGTACTATTATCTTATCTTATAGGTAAAGACCCTGAGATTTTGACTTGCTAGTAAACTATCAGCTCAGAGGTCAAACTCTCCAATCCTGATGTTTTTTCACCATTTTGTCTTTCCAGTTTTATCTCTGATGGTTTAACATTAAAGTGTAATTTAAGCATTTTATTTGTCTATAAATTGTTAGCATTTATACTGTGACTTAAAGTAACTTTCTTGTTATTATAGTCATGGAAGCTTATTGTGAGAAACTTGAAAAATATAAAGGAAATAAAAATAATCCATAATCCTACCACCTAGAGCATTATTATCATTTTGATGTATTTCATGCCAGCGTTTTACAATAGGTATTTTTTATAGTTGAGATCAGTGCTTATACATTTTAATGATGCTTTTGTCATTTAAATTATAAGTATAACCCTGTTTCCATGCTATTAAACATGAGTTACAAATGTTATTTTCAATGGCTGCAAAATATTTCATTATATGAATATATTATAATTGAGGTAACATTTCAAGCTTTTTAAAAATTTTAAAAATGCATTTCATTTATTTATTTTTAGAGAGAGGGAAAAGGAGAGGAAAAGAGAGGGAGAGAAACATCGATGTGAGAGAGACATACTGATCAGCTGCCTCTTGTACATGTCTGACTAGGGACCGAACCCACAACTCAGACATGTGCCCTGAGTGGGAATCGAACCAGTGACCTTTTGCTTTGCCAAAAGTCGAAAGCAACCCAAGTGTCTGTTGACAGATGAATGAATAAACAAAATGTGGTATATAAATGCAATGGAATATTATTTAGCCTTAAAAAGGAGTAAAATTCTGACACATGCTGCAGCATGGATGAGCCTTTAAGACACACTATGTGAAACAAGCCAGAAACAAACGTGCTAGTACTGAATGGCTGTACTTACATGATGTGCCTAGAATTGGCAAGTTCATAGAGACAGAAAGTAGGGGCTGGAGGGAAGACGGGGAGGAGTCACTGTTTAATTGGTACAGAGTTTTAGTTTGGGAAGTTAAAATATATTTGGAGATGAATGGTGGTGATCATTCAACAACAATGTGGATGTAATTAATCAAACCGAACATTTAAAATTGCTTAAAATAGCCCTGACCAGTGTGGCTCAGTTGGTTAGGCATCACTCTGCAAAGCGAAAGATTGCCGGTTCATTCCTGGTCAGGGCACAGGCCTGGGTTGCAGGTTCAGTCCCCAGAGATGCAAGGGATCGATGTTTCTCTCCCTCCCTGCCCGTCCCTCTAAGCATAAATAAATAAAATCTTTATTAAAACAAAAGTGGTTAAAATAGTAAATTTTATGGTATTTTGCATTTTACCAATTTAAAAAAATCATCCAAGGGAAGCCACCTCCAAATTTGGGACCTCTGCTCAGCCAACATTTCTGCGGTCACTTGTGCAGTTACTTGCCTGTGTGACTGCGATGACCTGACTTTTGCTTTTGTGATTCAGTGGGTGGAATAGGCTGAAAAGAAAATGTATCAATGGAGATAAGAGGAACTCTAGATCAGGATGTTACAGAAGTTGAAATGCTGACTTGATCTGGGCTTTTCCATGCACCAGTGAGGGTCCTTGGAGTCCTATTATTCTATGAGTATATTTGATGGCATACAGCCTTTCAGAATAATTTGCCTTCAGAATTCCATTTCTGTAACTCTCAGTGATTCTGTTTGAAACCCTAGGGAACATGCCTAACTTCTCAGTGGTTTCCTGTCACCACTAAAATAAAGACTATTAATTGCAAACAAAAGGAACTGGGTGGGGCTTTAAGCTCCTTGAACTAATACTGTGTAAGTAGAAAAAATAATTATTAATCATACTTAACACCATCTCATGCTATAAAAGACTCTCAACTGGGTACAAACTGAAAAGAAAAATCCATGAAGGCAATAAAATAATACGATTTATTTTTTAATTACAATGAAGATTAAGGTATCAAGCCCATTAAAATTTCAGTTTTGTTTTTCCAATACTCCAACCAAAAATCTCAAAGTTGGTATTCCCGGAAGCAGGGTACCCACTTTGGCAAGAAAAAACAAGTAGAAATTAGTTCAAAAGAATAATTAAAAACGGTCGATTCTGAGTTCAGTTGATTTAGAAAGAAAGAAAAACAAATCTGACAGATTACAATAAATTGGAACAAGTTCCAAAAAGGTGTCTGAAATTTTATCTCCTTTTTCTCTCCTGTTTGCTTCCCTTCAGAAATACCTAGTTATAGCTGTCAGCAAGAAAGTGCTGCAAAGCTTTAGAAAATCAAATACTTCGTACTGAAGACAGTCTCTGGGAAGAATGGAGCTAACAAAAAGATTAGATGGAATTTAATTTTTAATCCAGAAATGTATTCTTAACAGGAGTCCTTTAAATAGCAGTCACCATTCTTTATGATTAATGTGGGTGTTAAGAACCCTAAAGCATGACGCCTCCAGGAAGAGCTCTATCAATGCTTTGGCAAGATGGTGCTAAGCAAAGTCAGCCTTTGTCTAAGCTGGCCCATGGGGCATTTGCTGAGTTAAAAAAAAAAAGTTGAGAAAAATATAAATTTTGCATTCTGTGGGAGCCAACAGGTAACAGAGACACTTATCTGCCTTTTCTTTCTTTTTAATGCCATTGATTTAAATAGTTTAATAGGCAGGTGAAATTAGATTGTTTCTTTTCTGCATATTGGTGTACCTAGTCCAGTGGATCTGGAGCCTCTAAAACAAGGAAAGATGACCAATTCTAAGATTGAAAAGGCAAGTATTCTAAGTCAGGTTTATGGCTTGTTTGCTAAGGTAGGAATTAGAAATGCACCTAAAACTGAATAAACTTCATCAAATTCCTTTTTAAAAAAAAGATTTACTTACTTTCAGAGAGGGGAAAGGAGGGAAAGAGAGGGAGAGAAACAATGTGTGGTTGCCTCTCACATGCCCCCTACTGGGGACCTGGCCTGCAACCCAGACATGTGCCCTGACTGGGAATCGAACCTTTGGTTCTCAGGCCGGCACTCAACCCATTGCACTGCAACAACCAGGGCAGTTTTCCAAATTCTTTAACCGAAGGAGGGAGAATAAACACCATGTTTAAAATTAATAATGTGATACTGAATCAAAACACTGAACATTTCATTCAAGTTGCTTATGTATTCTCAAAGAGAAAAGAAAAAAAAATAGAATCAGCAACTCCCTACTTTCCCTCTGTTTTTACTCCAACCTTTGAACAGTATTAGGCTGAGTCATATACAGGGTCCAGCAGAAGTAACGCCTGCTTGAATGTGGTTGGTAGGGTAATAATACGGGTGTAATAATTTATAGTTTTAATTTGAACATTTCACTGTATGGTATGCTTGAGTGTGATATTGTTATGCTACAGAATTAAATGCTCACAATTTTGTAATAAGAGATTCTGTAATAAAATGGGGGCATTATTTGTGCCGGATACTGTAAATTAGCATTTTTTAGGTAAAATATAGTTAACACTAGCACTTCCATGTGGTTCAAGCTTCACATTGCTTTCTCAAGTCATGAAACTTTAGAATATCTCGACTAAGGTAGTTCCCACATTATATATAGGTGACCAGGTGTCCCGATTGTGTGGATACCATAGTCAACTGTAACATTTAAGCTATGGGCTTTGTGAAGAGCCATAGATACTCTTGGAAATATGCATGTGGAGAAATATTTCTTGTTAAAAGAATGCACCATTGTCTTGTTCTGCTAATACAACCACCAATTACAGTAATGTAGGGATACGTAAAAGCCAAGGGGTGTATCCAGATACAAAAGGATTCTCCACGTTTCATTTCAAAGGCCTTTGTAAACATTCTGGCTTGTTGTGTGGCAGACTAGAATCCACAAACCTACTAGGGGTCAGTCTTGCCCTGTCTCACTTGTGTCTCAGTGAATCTTGGAGAACGTGCTCCGACTGTTAGCATATCAAAGGGAAGGCTCAAGCCCTTGGCATTACTGTGAAATGTAATTTGCACACCACTTTGTACGGTAGTAGAATGCAGCAGTGTGAAGTTCAGCAAGCTGAGCCTTCCGTGAGGAATGCTCTCGATGAGATTCGGGGCCTGCACTCACACACAGATGTTCTCTGTTGTTAAGTGATTTACTTTGCAGATCCTTTCCATTTGTCGACCATTTGAGAATAGGCTCTCAGTCTTTAGGATCCTAATACCGATTGCATAGCTAAAATTAGAACTCCTAAACATGTGCTAAATGCCTTAAATTTCTATGGCTAGAAAATAAAAAGGATCCAGAAGCATTAGGAGAGAGGATAAAGTCCTCCCTACTCATCATTTTTGGTTCCTGCTTCTAGAAATTAGATAGTTTGGTCACTTACTTATGCATCCTTCAATTCTGCCACGTAGGTGGATAACCAAGTCACTCTTAATTTGTCTTATTTTAGCAACATGGCTAATTTGTTCCTTAAGAATTAAGTTCCAAGTCAAACATCTTCCTCTAAACCTAGGTCCATGTTACGCCCAAACATCTGGATAAGTTGTGGGGGGGGGGGAGGAAATTTATCAACTATCTGGAGGATGTATCTCAGACAGCACATCATCCAAGCAGGTGGAAACATAGCATGAGTCAGAAGCACCAATCTGCCTGTGAATGGACCATTTATGTGCATTTCCTCATCCTTGAGAAAAAAGTTCTATGTCAGTATTTTTAATTTTGAGAGCAATGTGCATATCTGTTGATATTTAAAGAAAAGAGCTGCACACACCCAGGCATTCACATCCCTGTGCTGCATAATTGTTTCAAAATAGAAAGGTAGCAGCTAAATTATTCACAAAAGGTATTTCCACACACGCATTTGATAAAGTGATTAAAACACTGCAAATATCTATTCAAAGCTTTTAATAAATTGATGGATATGCTAAACATTAAATGACAAGAGGAGTCTAAAAGTTTAAATTGCATAAAATTCAGAGTCGCATTACTCTAAGGAAATAAGTGGGCAAGACTGCCCACATGGCTGGTCCAGCATTCTGTGGGTCCAGCTGCATGAATCAATGCTGTTTGGCTCCAGCTGATTTTGTGCCACTAACCTGGTGGTGATTGTCTGATCTGGTTTAAATATCCACAGGAACAGTTCTGGCTCCTGCGGTGGCCTGGGACTTTCTGAACTCAGGCATCATTCTGAGAATCCCCACTTTGGCTGATGCCTCGGGCCTTTATATGACTAAGGAGATTGGGTAATCATAATACTGGAGATGCAAGGCTCTCCTTTTTCCTACCATTTCTCAAGATTGAGTTGCCTGCTTTATCATCCCATTGGAGAATGCAAGCTGGGCAGAGAATGAAAGCCAATCACCAATTGCATAAAATCCAAATTCTCATACTTTAAGATTTTCCTTTATTACTATTATTGTTGATATTCTTGTAAGAGCTTTTAAGCCCTTTGGGCACCAGATTTGTACTCAAAAGTATGGTATATTCTTACCTTCATGTCACTTTTTTTTATAGGCCAACAGTCAGCTTTAGAAAAATAGCTAACATATTTGAATTTTTGCTTGGGTTACTTCAACCTGACGAGGCAAGTAGGCTTGTCATTCCTATTTTAAGTGTGAGAAAACTGAGGTTCAGAGAGGTAACTAAATTGATCAAGGTCACGGTATTAGTTTTCTGCAGCTGCTGTACTGAAGTTCCACAAACTTGACGGTTTAAGACCACAGAAATTCACTGTCTCCCAATTCTGGAGGCTAACGGTGGGAAACTGAGGTGTCAGTGTTCGAAACCTGTAGGGGAGTTCCTCCTCATTTTGTACTAGCTTCTGGTAATGCCAGGGGTTTTCTAGCTTGTGGATATATGACTCCAACCCTCCTTCTTTCCACTCATCATCCCGAAGTGTTCTCACTCTGTGTGTCTGCACCTTCACATGGCTGTCTTCTTACAAGGACACCAGTCATACTGGATTAGAAGCCCAGCCTACTCCAGCTATTGTTCGAGCAATACTTTAGGTCAGTTTCATAACATTCCAGTGTATTTCTTTTCATACCTTTAGGCCTAGGAAGGGACAATGAACATGAATATTACATAAGATGAATGAAAAAACCCCATAAAATTAACTCAGACAATAATGATAGGGGATTCTCCAAACATTTACTGATTCATACTTTTGTTTCTCTCCTTAATGATAACAACTAATCTTTATCTAGTAGTCACTGTACACAAGAATTTTACTAAATACTTTAAAAATAAAAGACTTGGGCCATTTGGTTATTACCATAATCTCATGAGGAAGGGAACATTATTGCTCTCATTCTGCAAATGTAGACACTCAGATTTAGAGACACCAGTTGGCTTACTCAAGGTCATAAAATGGAGTTCCAGGCAATCTCCAGAACCCGGACTCTGAACCATCTTGATCCTTGCCTCTCTCTTCCCAAGATTAAAAATATCAATGACAGTGTTAATCAACATGCCCAAACAGTTGAAAGAAAGAAAGAAAGAAAGAAAGAAAGAAAGAAAGAAAGAAAGAAAGAAAGAAAGAAAGGAAGGAAGGAAGGAAGGAAGGAAGGAAGGAAGGAAGGAAGGAAGGAAGGAAGAAGGAAGAGAGGAAAGGAAAGGAAAACAAAAGAAAAGAAAAGAAAAGAAAAGAAAAGAAAGGAAAAAAGAAAAGAAAAGAAAAGAAAAGAAAAACGAAAACAAAAGAAAGGAAGATCCCTGAAATCCAATATCCCAATATTTCACTGGGGTTCAATTGAAGTCTTATTTTATCAAGATTATAAGAATGTTTTTCTGATTCACACAAAATTATTCCCAATTACAGAAGAATTCTGTATGCTGTCTTGTCTTAGCTCTGTCTAATCACAAAAGAATAATGAACCTAGGTGTTTAAAGGCTGTCTTTTACACAGGCCTATAAAGGTCTAATAAAATAATAACTACACACCCTGAAAAAACTGTACACGGTTACACTACAGTCGTATTTAATATGGCAGGATAATGAGCTTGCATTAACTTTCTCTCCAACACGTCGGTATAGCTCTTAGCCGCCAGTGCGTAAATGTTCAGGTAACATTTATCTGGGTCTTAGTCTTCCTTTTCTTACTGAGCCACCTTCCTCTGTATCATAATGTGGCCTCCTCCCGATACTCTAATTGATAACTTGCTTCTGTGTCAGTACTATAATACTAACTGCAAGAAATCTTCATTCTCTCTGCAGCTTCTCGAATTCCACTAACAGTATGTATGGATAGTCTGACTTAATTGTGAGCTCATCTACAGCTAGCGATCTTTCTCACCTATTTATATCACTTCTGCTGTTGCAATTACATTGATTTTATGCATCCTCCCCTTGCCTTCTGGGCATTAAAATATGCTCCAAGGGTATGCTGTCTTTTTGGTCACTGACATTGAAAGAAAGAGTCTCCTTTGGACACATAACCACCTTGACCAAATTCTACTCTTTTAGTCTGCCAATTCTCACTAGTTTTTATGTATGAAATATGAAAATTATATACAAAAATTTTGTATACAGTTATTTTTGCTGGTTCTTTGAACAATGGTTGATTAACTTAAATTAAATAGACCAAAATCCCATTATATAATCAGCTCCATTTCTAAACTTGACTATTTAATGTGGTTATATATTTTAAATTGTGTTTGGTTACATTTTTTTCTTTTTATTGAATTTATTGGGGTGATACTAGTTAACAAAATTGTACAGGGTTAGGGTGCCCAATTCCACAACGCATCATCTGTACACTGTATTGTGTGTTCACCCGCCCAAGTCTGTACTACAAATATCTAGTAAGACAAACTTAAAACTTAACAAGCAAATCTTTCTCTTCTAAATATAATAAATTAAATTTTTAAATAAAAATTTCAAGTTGTCTCACACATTCTCATACTAATTATATGCTTAATAAAATTCCCTGACACACTTTGCTTCAAAAAAGTAAGACTTTTAATATGGCTTCAGATTATTAATACCCTGATTCTTTCACCTTTAATACAAAGATGCCGCACCATATTCTATTATCTCTATACTTGTTTATTTAATGTAATTAAGGAAACATATTTCCCATAGAACATGGAGAAGGTTAGCTATGGTTACTTCTCAGTGAAAGATTTAAGACTGAAGCATGGGATCAAAGAGTAAGTTTAGGATGCTTTTATCTGAGTCACACGAATCCAAAAACTGTTTTTAAAGGTCATTGTGCCAACAGGAGACTCCAGGTCGATACCGTACAGTTGGAACTGACTTTAATAACCTCTGCCTCCTGAGTGTTTATACCATTCATAATTCATTCATTCTTTCATTCTTTCATAAGCTCTTTTAATTTTAGCACCTGATATCTGTTACCAGAATTCTGTACTTTTATTCAGTTTGCAGATAATTTCCTATAGCCCTTATTTGGGTTCTGTAAATTTCTTCACTGCCTGATTGGGGTCTATGCTCTGGCCATGCTATTTTTGTCCGATGTAGGTCTTGGCCACAACTTTATGTTCATCTTTTTTATTTTTACCTCTTTATCAAGATATAGTTTACATAGCATAGAACTCATATATTTAAAATGACAAATTCAGTATGTTTAATATGTTCACAGATATGTGCAGCCATCACCACAGTTTTGAGTATTTTAATCACATCAAAAAAAGAAATTCCCCCGGTTGGTGTGGCTCAGTGGATTGGGCACTGGCCTGAGAATCAAAGGGTCACCAGTTCAATTCCCAGTTAGTGTATATGCCTGGGGTGCAGGCCATGTCCCCAGTAGGGGGTGCATGAGAGGCAACTACACATTGATGTTTCTCTCCCTCTTTCCCTCCCTTCCCCTCTCTAAAAATAAATAACTAAAATCTTTTAAAAAGATGAAAGAAAGAAATCCTGCACCTTTTAGCTATCACCACCCCACCCCACGCCCACCACTCCTTCACACTCCAACCCCTTCCCAGCCCTGAGCAACCATTAATCTATTTTACGTCTATAGTCTTTCACATTCTGGACTTTCATACGGACTGAATCATATAGTACATCATCTGTTGTGTCTGGCTTAGATAACAAGAATGCAACATTGCCAGCCTGGGGCAGCCTGTAAAAGAGAGAAGCGTTGCTGCCAGAGAAGGCTAGACTTGATTCAAAGTAAGACAAAAATACCATGACTTTTCCAGCTAAAAGTGATGGCATGGGAATGGAATGAACAGGTTTGCTGGAACAAGACTGCAGTTTTAGGTTGGGTGAGTGACTAACCAAAAAACTGAACGGGGAGATCCTGGAAATAAGAGAGCCATAGATAGCTTTATATAAGTTCTCCATTGTGTCACTGAAATACTGTGGATGCACCGAGAGACTTGAGAGAGAATGGCGTAAAGTGCAAGCAAATGAAGAGTTGAGAACCGACTGCAAATTTGAAATTAGGTATGTTACAGCCCACACAAAGATCACTTCAGGACAGGATAGAAGCCTTATGGCCTTGAGATGTTGACAGCAGATTTGTGATGTTAGAAGAAAGAATAAGTGACCTTGAACCTACATAATAGGAATCATCCAATCTAAAGAAATAAGAAAAATAAACAAAGTATCCAAGATTTTTGGAACATTATAAAGCATCCCAACATATGTATAACAAGAGTCCAAGAAAGAGAAGAGAACATAGTTCTGAAAATGCATATGAAGAAATAATAGCTGAGAACTTCCCAATTTGCTAAAAAATCAAACAAACATTAACCTACAGGTCCCAGAAGCCCAGTGAATCTCCAGAAGGATAAACACAAAGAGACCTAGGCACAGACATATTATGTCAAACTGCTGAAAGCGAAAACATCTAAAGTAGCAAGACAAAAGGATGCATCACACACAGGAACAATACAACAGGTGCTTACTCATGAGAAAGAGTGGATGTCAGAAAACCATTGAATAACATATTCAAAGCACTGAAAAAAAACA
Organism: Tonatia bakeri; assembly: GCA_004024845.1. Taxonomy (NCBI): domain Eukaryota; kingdom Metazoa; phylum Chordata; class Mammalia; order Chiroptera; family Phyllostomidae; genus Tonatia; species Tonatia bakeri. Next base: position 188,656 of record PVIA01002743.1, read on the forward strand.
CTAGCAACCAGAAATTCTACATCAAGTGAGATTTTCCTAGAAATGAAGGTAAAATAAAAACATCTTTACTTGAGAAAATCAGAGAGGATTTGTTTATCTTTACTACAAGAAATACTAAAATATGGCCTTCAGGTCAAAAGGAAATAACACCAGATGGTAACTCAAAAGAGCACTAGAAATTGTAAATATGTAAGCCAGTATATTTTTAAGACTGCATATGCACATATCCTTTTTTCTTCTCTTAGGGCCTTAAAAAAATACCATTGCATAAATCAATAACTAAGACGATATTGTTCAGCTTATAACATGTACACACATAACATATGACAATAACACCATAGTTAGAAAAAATCATGGAACTATATTGAAATACATTTATTATATTTACTAAACAACATATATTAACTAAGTGCATTTATTGGAACTTTCCTAAAATAGATTGTGATAGGATAAATTCACATATGTTAATGCATAGAATATCCACACAAATACAAAAAATAGTTAAAAATTCACAAAGAAAGTAAAATAATCCAGTAAAAAATATTTGATTAAAATAAAGTAGGAAGTAAAGAAGGAACAGAGAAACAAAAAGACATGAGATAACCCTGGCTGGTGTGGCTCAGTGGATTGAGTGCCGGCCTGCAAACCAAAAGGTCTCCAGTTCAAATCCCTGTCAGGGCACATGTCTGGGTTGTGGGCCAGGTCCCCAGTCCGGGGCATGGAAGAGGAAACTGATAGATGTTTATCCTGTGCATTGATGTTTCTCTCCTCTTTGTCACTCCCTTCCCCTCTCTCTAAAAATAAATTAATAAATTTTTTTAAATACATGAGATATATAGAAAACAACAGTAAAATTGAAGATGCAAATTCAACCATATCAAATAGTTACATTAAATTTAAATGGGCTAAACACTAATCAAAAGGCAATGATTATTAGAATGGATTAAAAACAAAAGTTTGACTGTATACTATTTACAACAGACACATCAGTAAATTCAAAGATACAAATAGGTTGAAATTAAGAGGATAACAAAAGGTATACTAAGCAACAGGAACAATTAAAAAAACAGAAGGAGCTATGTCATTAAAAAACAGATTTTATGACAAGTAATATGACTAGAGACAAAGAGGGACATTTTACAATGACAAAGAGTTCAGACCTCAAAAAGATATAAAAATTATAAATGTATGTGTACCTAACAACAGATCTCCAAAATACACAAGGCAAAAACTTACAGAATTCAAAGGAAGAGTAGGCAATTCAACAACTAGAGTTGGAGATTTTAATACTTATCACAATAAGTGAGAGAACAACTAGAAATAACATCATTAAGGATATAAAAGACTTCACCAACACTATCAAACAACTTGACCTTGTGCTATGTACAGAACGTGCCATGCAACAACAAAGATCACATTCTTTTCAAGCACACAGGAACTTTCTCTGGAGTCGACCATGTGCTGAACTGTAAAAAAAGTCTCAAATTCAAAACAACTGAAATCATACAAAGTATGCTCTCTACCCTCAATGGAATTAAATTAGGAATCAACAACGGAAAAACATTTTGGAAGTCCCAAAATAAAATGAAAAGTAAACAATATATTTCTAAATACTCACGCTCAAAAAGAAGTCATGAGGGAAATTAGAAAATATCTCAAACTACATAAAACTAAAAACACAAAATATCAGAAATATATGGGATATAGCATTCGCAGTGGCTAGCAGTTCTGATGAATAGCCAGAGACCTGGAAAAACAAAGTTGGAGAATCGGTGACAGAAATGATCGTACACTTTCAGGGTATTTGGTACATGTGATTGTAGCTGCAAGGAGGGTGGCCATTATCAAATAATCAGGTAGCTACAGCTCACCCTATGATGTCAACTTCTTTTTGTAGGCACCCCCTTCTTACAAAGAAGAGTTTATAAACAAGTTGACCAGGTTGCATCAATAGAGGTCACCCTGGGCTCATGTTCATATATTCTCTTTTTCCCCAATGAATCATTTGCTCTTGAGTTTACATATGGTGTCTTTTTTTTCTAAACCCTCACTCAAGGACATGCTTATTGATTTTAGAGAGAGGGAAAAGGAGAGAGAGGGAGAGAAACATCAATGCAAGAAACATTGATCGCTTGCCTGTTGCACTCACCTGGTACAGGACCAAACCTGAAAACTAGTTATGTGCCCTGACTAGGAATCGAACCTGCAGCCTTTTGGTTTATGGGACAATGCTCCAACCAACTAAGCCACACCCACCAGGGCTCATTGGTTTCCTTTGACCTGTAACAGGCATAAGACTCTATGTTACCAAATCTAGTATTTTCCTTTCTTTCTTTGCATGTGTGAATATACAGTCTTCTCCATCCTCAAGGTCATAAAAATAATCACACATTCACTTAATTTTCCTTCAAGTTTTATAATGGCTTCATCAAAATATTACTTTATGGTTAACTTAAAGTTTAATTAAATACTGTGTCCTGTGGTACTACTGGATAAAAGCATTCATTATTACACGGACTCAAATAAGAATCCAATTTTATTACCCTGAAACACTTATGCATATTTTTAAAGCTTAAAATAGAACCATTAGTCATGCCTTCTGATGTTAAAATTGTAAATAGCTTGTAATACACCACAACACATTGGGTCACAATTTCTTTTACATTGTTCTTTCTTCACCTTTCCTCCATATACTTGTCACATGCCAGATTAATCTCCGAACAGTGTTTCTACTGTATTTAATCTTTACCCCTTGTCACTGCTCATTTAGATAAGTATAAATAATTTACCAGCCTGAGAACTTAGTCTACAACTCACATATGCTTGCAAAGCTGGTCCTTAAATAAATTTTGTGACCATGTTTCCACACTCAGTAGAAATAAGCAGAATGAAAATAATTGGTAAAGTATTTGAGGCATAGGTAAACACGGCTCACCTCCTTGCACAACGGCATCAACATTACAACTGAAATACAGAATCACCATCACTCAAAACTGTCAGAAATCGAGTTGAACAGAAGTCTGACAACTATAAAATTAAAGGAACCACATCCATCAAGACTGGGAGGAGGGGCACAGACTCAGAATGGGCTGATCCCACATCCACATGTGGTGGATAAAAATTTAGGAGGTATATCTTGTGAACAAGGAGTCCTATCCATGCACCAGGACCCCCATGGTTCCAGTCCCAGGAAGGTAAGTCCCCACTACTTCTCAGAAACCAGCAGGGATCGAGTAGGTAGAAGAAACTTCCAGAGTCCCAAGCAGTTCCCCTTACAAAACCCACACATGGACCTATCCAGACTCACTCCCTCTGAGCTCCAGCACCACCAGGGTTGCAGCTTGAAAGACACCAGTGGCATACAGAGAGGAACTGAAGTGTTTGGCATCCATGTGGGAGCTGGGGGACAGTGTTTTCCCAGGTAGAAAGGCTGGCAGAGGTCGTTGTCACTTGTCTGAGTCCTCCCCCAACTGAGCCACAGAGCTAGAAGGTAGGTGTCATATCTGAGACTCCATCAACCTAGCTAACACTCTTTGCCTCACCCTGGAAATCCCCTGATGCTCAGTCCCACCCAATCCAGGGACCACCCAAACTGTTAACTATGACTTTTCTACGTGAATGGCTGCTTGGCTCTTGCTTCAGAACTTCCTAAATGCTACCAAACAGTCAACAGCTAAGTAGCCCCAGGTCCAGCACTAGCAGCAGGCAGCTTAGATTCACAGCCTGGCTTTGCCTGGGAATCTGTAAACCCAGACAAGAAGCAGCCATCTCAGATTGCTTTGTAGCCCTTGCAGGGTAGCCTTGGGCAGAACATGAGTCGGGGCTGACCCTGGTCTGCACCACCTGGGAAACCCCAGGGCCAGCACACCCAGTGGACAGCTACAGACTACATCAAAGCACCAACACCCTGCCCCTGCACAACTGATCTTCCACAATGGGTGGATGTTGGTGGTCAATGGTCACAGCCAGTCCTTGCAGCTGTCCAGCCTGGGTAAATCTCTCCCATTGACCTGCCAACAGCAATCATGGCTCAATTACAAGAAGAGGGTGTACTCAGCCAACATGAAGGGTGCACCTTGACTATGCAGCTTGGGTGATAGGGGAGACTGAGCCACTGGACCCTTCAGAATGCCTACTACATTAGGCCATGCTACCAAGACAGGAAATCACAGCAGCTCTACCTAATACATAGGCACAAACACAGGGAGGCTCCAAAATGAGGAGACAAAGAAACATGGTCCAAATGAAAGAACAGATAAAAACTCCAGGAAAAAGAAGTAAACAAAATGGAGATAAGCAATCTATCAGATGCAGAATTCTTATACACTGGTTATAAGGATGCTCAAGGAATGTAGTGAGGACCTCAGCAGCATAAAAAAGATCCAGTCAGAAACAAAGGATACACTAATTGAAATAAAGAACAATTTACAGGGAAACAACAGTAGAGTGGATGAAGCTGAGAATCAAATCAATGATTTGGAACATAAGGAAGCAAAAAACAACCAATCAGAGAAGAAGAAGAAAAGAATGCAAAAAATGAGGATAATGTAAACAGCCTATGGAACAACTTCAAGAGTTCCAACATCTGCATCATAGAGGTACCTAAAGGAAAAGAGAAAGCAAGAATTTGGAATCTATTTGGAAAAAAAAAAAAAAAAACAATGAAAAGAAAACTTCCCTAATTTGGTGAAGGAAATAGACAGGCAAGTAGGAAGCACAGAGAGTCCCAAACAAGATGGGTGCAAAGAGGCTAACTCCAAGACACATTGTAATTAAAATGCCAATGGTTAAAGATAAAGAAAAAATCTTAAAAGTAGCAAGAGAAAAGACATTAGTTACTTACAAGGGAGTTCCCATAAGATTGCCAGCTAATTTTCCACTTTGCAGGCTAGAAGGGATTGTCAAGAAATATTCAAAGTCATGAAAAGCAGGGACTTACAGACAAGACTGCTCTAGCCAGGAAAGCTATCATTTAGAATGGAAGGGCAGATAAAGAGCTTCCCAGACCAGAAAAAAACAGAGGAGTTCATCATCACCAAGCCATTATTATATGAAATGTTAAAGAAACTTATTTAAGAAAAAGTGGATCAGCCCTGGCTGCTGTGGCTCCATGGACTGAGTGCCAGCCTCTGAACCAAAGCCACCAGTACAATTACCAGTCAGGGCACATGCCTGGGTTGTGGACCAGGTCCCTGGCAGGGGGCACACAAGATGCAACCACACATTGATGTTTCTCTCCCTTTCTTTTCCTCCCTTCCTATCTCTCTAAAAATAAATGAATAAAATCTGTTAAAAAAGAAAAAATAGAAAATTGAAACTATGAACAATAAAATGGCAATAAATAGATATCTATCAACAGTTGAATCTAAAAAACTAACTAAGCAAATAAGAAGAACAGAGACAGAATTATGGATATGGAAAGTATTTTGATGGTTGCCAGGCAGGAAGAGGGTGAGGGTGAATGAGTGAAGAGGTGAGGGGATTAATAAGTACAAATACGTTGTTTAGAGTAACCATGGGGATGTAAAGTACAGTATAGTGAATGGAGTAGCCAAAGAATTTATACACATGACCCATGGACATAAACAATGGTGTGGGGATTGCCTGAGGAAGTAGGCGGTACTGGGTGAAAGGGGACAAAGGGAGAAAAATTGAGACCACTGTAATACCACAATCAATCAAATGTAATTAAAAAAAATTAAAACAAAATATTTGGATTTTCTCTGCCTACAGCTCTGTTCCTACAATTTTTAAAAAGATTTTATTTATTTATTTTTAGAGAGGGGAAGGGAGGGAGGGAGAGAGGGAGAGATTCACCAATGTGTGGTTGCCTTTCACACACCCCCTGCCAGGGACCTGGCCCACAACCCAAGCATGTGCCCTGACTGGGAATCCAACAGGCAACCCTTTGGTTTGCAGGCAGGCACTCAATTCACTGAGCCACACCAGCCAGAGCTGTTCCTACATTTTTTTTTAAAAAAATCATCATCTCAGACAATAATTTGAGAGTTACACTTTTCTATGGAAAGAGTATGTTCCCCCACCCCACCCCCAATTTTTTTTGAAGCTTCCAAAAAATTCATATACAACTTTTTAGATCTCAGAAAAAAAATAAAAAGCTTCCATAGGCACTTTGTTACATTTTGGAATTTCTAACAGCTTGGAAGTCATACTGACTGATTTCTACATCCAGGTACTATTTAGTATGTGTTCTTAAAGTTAAGATTTTGAGCCCTGACTGGTGTGGCTCATTGGGCTGGGGGTTGTCCTGCAAACCAAAAGGTCACTTGTGCAATTCCCAGTCAGGGTGCATGCCTGGGTTGAGGGCCAGATTGTCATTGGGGGCGTGCAAGAGGCAATTGATCACACATCAATGTTTCTCTCCCTATCTTTCTCCCTCTCTTCTCCCGTCTCTAAAAAATAAATAAAATAATTTTTTTTTAAAAAAGTTGAGATTTTGAAAAAAAAGATAAAATGAGAACATACTTCTTTCTTTTCTTTTTTTTTTATTTAAATGAATGTTCAAGTACAGTTTTCACCCCCCTACTCCCATTCAAGTACTCCCACCCCCCCTCCCTACCTCCCACCCAATTTATCCCTCCCACCCTACCTCCCTCCCTCCCTCTCGTTACCACCCTCCCCCTATCTTTTATCCATGTGTCCTT
>PVIA01002744.1:0-171444 GCA_004024845.1 Tonatia bakeri
GGCCGAGGCGCAGCAGACACGCAGGGAAGGGCCTAGAGAGTGTGGGGGGAGGAGAGAGAGGCAGAGGGGCTGGGCAAGGGAGGGGACAGGCAGAGACGGCAGAGACAGAGGGAGAGCACCAGGGAAGAGGAGAGGGAGAGAGGCGACAGAGAGAGGAGGAAAGAAGTCGGGGGCCAGACAGAAGCGCGGACAGAGGGCTGGACGCACAGGGAGGACCGTCGGTTGGCCCGGAGGCACCGGCCGCAGGGAGCACCATGGGGACCCAGCTGGCAGAGGACTCCTGAGTGGCTGCACCGGCTCCTTCTGACCGCTCCTGCGCACCCTTGGGGCCCCTCCAGTTCAGACCGGGATGGCGGACTCGTGCAGGAACCTCACCTACGTGCGGGACTCGGTGGGCCCGGCCACCAGCACTCTGATGTTCGTGGCCGGCGTGGTGGGCAACGGGCTGGCGCTGGGCATCCTGGGCGCCCGGCGGCGGTCTCGCGCGTCCGCCTTCGCAGTGCTGGTCACCGGGCTGGCCGTCACCGACCTGCTGGGCACGTGCTTCCTGAGCCCCGTGGTGTTCGTGGCCTACGCCCGCAACAGCTCGCTGCTGGGCCTGGCCCGGGGCCACCCGGTGCTGTGCGACGCCTTCGCCTTCGCCATGACCTTCTTCGGCCTGGCCTCCACGCTCATCCTCTTCGCCATGGCCGTGGAGCGCTGCCTGGCGCTCACCCACCCCTACCTCTACGCCCAGCTGGACGGGCCGCGCTGCGCCCGCCTGGCGCTGCCCGCCGTCTACGCCTTCTGCACCCTCTTCTGCTCCTTGCCCCTGCTGGGCCTGGGCCAGCACCAGCAGTACTGCCCGGGGAGCTGGTGCTTCATCCGCCTGCGTTCCGCCGAGCCGGGTGGCCGCGCCTTCTCCCTGGCCTACGCCAGCCTCGTGGCCCTGCTGGTGGCTGCCATCGTGCTGTGCAACGGCTCCGTCACCCTCAGCCTCTGCCGCATGTACCGCCAGCAGAGGCACGGGGCGGGAGAGGACGAGGTGGACTACCTGATCCTGCTGGCCCTCATGACCGGCATCATGGCTGTGTGCTCCCTGCCTCTCACGGTGAGTGTGCCCCGCTGCCCGTGCGTGTGCGTGGGGGGGAGGCGCAGCGCCCAGCTCTGTCCTCCCGTGTGTGTCCCTCTCACACAGAGGGGCAGCGGAGACTCAAAGAAGTCAGAGGCTTTGGCTACTGTCATACAACCCCTGGCTTGCTAGAGAGCTTGCTGCTCCTTGGCTTCTGCCCCCTGGACTCCTCTCGACCCCTGGAGTACCCCTCCCCTGTTCCCGACAGGGTCACACGCGCCTAGCCCTCCCCTACCCCTTGATCACATCAGGATCCACCGTTCATCGGGCACTTGCTCTGTGGTGGACAAACCCTTTTTCAGATCCTCTTCCAAATGACCTACACACCCACTCTGCATTTACCGAGAAACAGGACAAGGTTCCTGTCTTGTCACCAGACTTTCCCAGGAGGGGCGATGTCTCTCGGCCACGATGGTGAAGAGCTGGGTCTGAACCTCAGGCTCCTGTGGTCCCAGACTGTGAGCCTCCTGCCCCCAGACCTCCAGGCTTGCCCCCCAGCCCCACCCTCTATTATCCGCAGACCCTCCTGGCCCCGCCCCTTTCCTCCAGGAGCACACTCAGCCTCTCCAGAACTGAAGCAGGGCAGACCCCGGGACTGTGGCACCCACTCACCCCATCTGTGCTCTGGGCCTCAGTTTCTCTTTCTGTAAAATCAAGGCTGGGCTCAATTTGAGAATCGTCAAAACTTTGAGGGGGGTCATGGATGACTCAGGGGCTGGAAGCTGTGGACAGACAGACAGATACAGTCCTAGATGCCCCCACATGGCCCCTCCCAGGCCTCTGTTCTCCGGATGCACTCTTTCTTCGTTCTCATCTTATCTTATTTCCTTCCCCTTCTGCCAGGCCTCCCCTCCCTACGCCTGCAGCCACCAAGTGGGTGAAGGGGAATGAGGGTAGGTGGGTGGGGAGGTTGGCACTCCCTGACGCCCTGCCCCTGCCCTCAGATCCGAGGCTTCACGCAGGCCGTAGCCCCGGACAGCAGCGAGATGGGGGACCTGCTCGCCTTCCGCTTCAACGCCTTCAACCCCATCCTGGACCCCTGGGTCTTCATCCTCTTCCGAAAGGCCGTCTTCCAGCGCCTCAAGCTCTGGCTCTGCTGCCTCTGCCCCGGGCCTGCCCACGGCCGCTCGCCGACACCCCTCGCCCAGCCTGCCTCAGGGAGGAAGGACCCCAGGGCCCCCACCACTCTTGGAGGGAAGGAGGGTAGCTGGGTGCCTTTGTCAGCCTGGGGCAAGGCACAAGGGGCATGCCCGCCTCCCGCACAGGCTTCCGGCGGCACCGTGGAAGCCCCGTCCACAGTAGGGTCCACCGCAGCCTGCTGACAGTGTAGGTTCTCCCAAGACCTGCCACGCTGTCTTCTGGGAGCAGGAGCCAGACAATCAGGGACAAGGCTGATGGTGGCAGGTGGACGAGCAGAGTGAGGAGCCCTGACGCCCTGCCTTCAGGGGGCCAGCAGCTGCTATTTCTCCCCCCACCCCCCGCACCCCGGGTGGCCATGCCAGGCTCCAGAGGAGAAGGGGGGAGAGAGGGAACGTTTGTGCTGGAGCACAAGAACCGTTCTCTCAAAATAACCGATGGCCTGGCTTGGCCCTGGCTCGGCCCTGGCTCGGCCATCCATCTCATTGTCTAAATATTTGGGAGGTGGGAAAGCTCCCAGAGCTCCTGTGCGCTCGGGTCTGGGAGGACCAGTGCTCCTGCGCCGACCCCCACCCCTTAGGGGTGCCCCGACCCCTGGGGGATGGGCCTGCCCTCTCCCCGGCCATTTCAAGAGCTGCCCCCGCTCTCTGCCCCGTGGGAGCCAGGGACTCCCGGCGTCCCCTTGCTTCTGAATCCCCCTCAACCCTGGGAACTCTGGCCCCCCAGGGGAGGCCGGAGGAAGGGGAGCCACCGCACTGTGGCCCACGCTGCTGGGTGTGCACCCAGGAAGCGGGGTGTGGCTTGGTGGTTACAAGACTTGCCCTGCAGGCATGGGTGTCAGGGGGTAAACCCCAGGGATGGCCCAAGAACCCAGGCCTAAGTCCTGTGCTTGTCCCCAAATAAATAGCTGCCTCCAGACACAGGCTGACCTCACTGTACCTGTCCTTGGAGCCCCCACCAAGATTTCATTCATTCATTCATTCATTCAAGAAATAGTGGGCACTGACTCTGCCAGGTACTGAGGACACAGACCAGTCTCTGCCCCACCCTGGATTCTGCTGGGTGATTTCCAGCCTTCCCCGGCTCGCCCTTCTCGTTGCCAGCCCCTGCCTGCCCTCAGAGAGGCCCAGAGTGGAGGGGGCATGGGAGGGAGCCAGGCAGCTGGAGGGAGTGAAAGGAAGTGTACCCAGGGCCAGGGAGGGGTGATGGGAAAGCACCTCCCGCTGGGCCCAGTTCCCCTTTCTCACTTGCTCCTGGAAGAAACCAGCACATCTGGACCTGGGGAAGGGCGGGGTGGGCAGGCGAGAGCCTTCAACTGCGGTGACCATCATCATCGAGTCCTCCTCTGCGGGAGGTGAACCCTCTCACTGCAGCCTGCTACTGCTAGCGGAGACTTTCTGCAGAGGCTGGAGTCAAGCAGACACAGAGAGGGTGGTGACCAGCCCCAGGTCACACAGCCGGAGTGGGGAGCTGATTTCTGGGGTCCGGCTCACCTGTCCGGCCCGTTGCGTTGCTTCTGTTCCTCGGCTTCCTTTTGCTCAGAAGGGCGACCCTAACCCAGCACGACCCTTCGCTTCCAGGGTTGTGCTGAGGGTGACATGATTCCCCCTGAAAAGCCATGTGTGGCAGGGCCCGGGCAGAGCCTACAAGAAACCCCGAAGGTGTTGCTGCTGTGGGCGGCGCTGCTACTGTGGCTCCGGCTGCCTGGGCGGACGCAGTGCAACCAGAACTCGGTGCTTTGCTCCGCCGCCGTCGGGGCTGTTCAGTCTCCGTGTTTCCAGGCAGGCTGAAGGAGAACACGGGGTGTCTGGGAGAGTCACGCACAGATGGAGAGGACTGCATGCTGAGCTTGGGGTCTCCTTCTGGGGTGACGAAGACGTTCTGGACCGGGACGAGGCTGTCTGGACGGTGGCGGTTGCGTAATGCTGTGAGTGACTGACTGTCTCTGAAATGTGCTTTAAGATGGTTAAAGTGATAGCTTCTATGTTATGGGTGTTTTACCACAATAATGTAAAATAAAATGTGATACTGCCCTGGCTGGTGCAGCTCAGTGGATTGAGTGCCGGCCTGTGAACCAAAGGGTCGCTGGTTCGATTCCCAGTCAGGGCACATGCCTGGGTTGCGGGCCGGGTTCCCGGTTGGGGATGTGAGAGAGACAACTGATTGATTTATCTCTTGCACACTGATGTTTGTCTCCCTCTCTTTCTCCTTCCCTTCCCCTCTCTCTAAAAGTAAATAAATAAGATCTTAAAAAAATAGTAAAAAAACATGTAATACTGAAAAAAATGGAGAGCTTGTAGAAATAGCACACTGGTTGAACTTAACAATAAAGTTGACTTGGTACAAAAACCAAAGAACAGGTTGAAGAAGCCTCCAGTGGGGTCCAGTCTTTGTCACTAAGCCTGGCCCAGACTCAGTGTGAACCCACCCAAAGGGACTCTTGGAGGGAGGTGGAGGAGGAGAGGGAGGGCTGCACAGGGTGGGAGAACAGACAGTGGCCTGCCTGTCCCGAGGGACACTTGCCTGGAGTCTGCGCCGCCCTTGAAGGCGGGCCTGCTCCGAGCACTCACTGAAGGCCAGTGCACTAGCACCCACCGCAGCCTGGCCCAAGGTGGGTGCTATTATCATGCCCGCTTTTCAGATGAGGTTTAAGGAGAGGAGAGGATGAATGTTGAAGCTGGTTTTCTGCCAGCTCTTACCCCCCACCTCAGGCTCTATTCTAAGGACCTCCACCACCTCTGGCCAAGATGTCCACGTTGGATGTCCATGCCGCCTTCCGGGTCAGGGGCTTCAAACAACTCCCCGCCGGGGGTGCTCAGGCTTGGTTCAGGAACTCGACTCCTGGCTGTGTCCTGACCCTGCTGCCCGTGTATCCTCTCCACCAGCTGCCAAGGTCCTGTCCTGGAAAGTTCTGAGCGGTCAGACCCTGCTTGCCAAGTTCAAGGGCTCCCACGGCCCGGAGGCTGAGGGCCAACTTCCACTCACTCTGCTCCGCTGCATCAGACAGCCCAGGTTTCCCCACAGAGCCCGTGACCTTTTGGGTCTCCACCTCTTTGCTTAGTGAGCTCATGCTTCCTGGAACAGTCTCCCTTCCCATCTGTCAAAGGCACCCTGGCCCTGCAAGGTCCTGCTCAAACCCCCTCACTAGAGACCTTGTCACCCCTTCCTCAGGCACACTCACTGGCACTGTTTGGGCTCTGAGTGGCACCCACTGTAGCCCGCCTGACCCAGACTCCCGTCGGCTCGCTCAGCAGGCTCTTATGGAGGGCTGACTCCATGGAGGTCCTTGTCCCTGTGGTGCTAGGGACATGGCCATGACAGAGATAGCCCTGCCCTGCCTCCCTGGGTCTCACAGTCAAGTGGGCAGGACTGGGGGGTGGGGGGAGCTGCCTGGAGGGACATCAGGGAGGGCTTCTGGGAGGAGGGGGTGGCTGAGCCAGAACCTGAGGACTGGACGAAAGTGAGCCGAGAAGAGGGTTTCTGTCATGGTCGCAGGTCCAACTGTTGCCTCCAGTGTGTCCCTTCTTTAGCCTCTTACTCACTGATTCAACACAGGTTCCCTCCAGCCTGCTTCAGGCCCAAGGCCGCCGTGCCTGCTGGGAATAGAGCAGGGGCCGACACCGCCGTGGCCCTCCCTTGCTCATGATGCGGTGGGGGGACCACTGACTAATCATAGAAATGTGTATTACAAAAAGCAGCAAAAAGACAAAGTCACAGGCAGTGACAGGTACAGAGAGAGCACACTGCAAGGATCTGTGAGAACACATGCAAGGCACCAGCCCTGGTCTGGGCTGCAGGGCCAGGACGTGACACACTCAAAACGCATCTGTCTCTCCGAAGGACACTCGGTTCATTTCATTTCGTTCTTCCTAGCTTTTGGCTTGACCCACAGACGGAGTTCACAAACACACTCAGCGGGTCACACGGGGGACAACTTCTGTAGTCACTGCGCCACCTGCTGGTCACATTGGAAATGGCACTTAGAAGTGGCCCTAGAGCCGCCACTCCAGCGGGAGCCGCCGCTCTCTGGGAAGTGAGGGAGACTTGGACTCTGCCCACTCGGGCCCTGGTTGGGCACCTCCTGGTGTGCCCTGTCTGGTCACCTTGTCAGGACAGGCCTTGGGCTGGTACCGCCGATCTGTGGGCCTTAACTGGAGGTGATTCCCACTGCCCCTCTTTGCTTTGGGGTGGAGCTGCCTCCCCTCCGTGCCCGCCGGTGTCCATTAGAAGCTCTGAGTGCCATCCCTCTGTGTCTTTGGTTTACAAAGAGAGAGGGGAGTCACGTTCATGGAATAATGTAGCCTGGCCCTGGCTGGTGTGGCTCAGTGGACTGAGCACCAGCCTCCAAACCAAAGGGTCACTGGTTGGATTCCCAGTCACGGCACACGCCTGGGTTGTGGGCCAGGTCCTGGGGAGGGGGACGCTCAAGAGGCAACCACACACTGATGTTTCTCTCCTTGTTCTCCCTTCCTTTCTCTATAAAAATAAATAAATAAAATCTTAAAAAATACTGTAGCCTGTCTGGGAGTAAAAGTCTTTCAAAACACAGGACCCGAGGTGGCAAAGACAGGTGGCAGAAACATGCGGGCCCTGGGCCCTGAACCATCTGGCGTTGTGAGGCCCAGCTCAGCCACTTCCGAGGAGCGACGCCGGGCGCTCTGCCTGCCTGGGCCTCCGTCCCGCTCCGCCAGACCTCGGGATCTCAGGCCCCCTGCCCACCGCACACAGGTGGGTCTCCTGAGGACTCAACCTGGCTGGCGGGAGAATAAACGAGATGCCTAAAAGGTGTCAGCGCAGCCCTCTGAGGTGGGCGTTTTTTTATGGTCCTCCTTTCATGGGTCCCTCACTCTTCCTTTGGCACCCACAGACTGAGGCCCAGAGAGATGCAGGCCCGGCTCCAGGGCTGCTGGGCAGGGTGTAGTGTGGTGAGGTGGCCCCTGGGGCTGAGGGAGCGCAGACTCACCGCCATGCGCCGCCGTGGTGGGCCTGGAGCCCACTTCTGTGGGTCACGGAAGCCTGTCTTCTCCTAAGTTCGAGGCCAGACTTCCACAGGTCTCCTGGCGGCTCGAGGGCGGCACCTATCTCAGGCCCCACCTCAGTGACCCTGGCCTTCCTCCTGGCTCTCTCTGGTCTCCCGGAGTCATCTTTGTTTGATCGATTGATTATTTATTTATTTTTATTGTTTTTAAATATATTTTATCGATTATGCTAGTACAGTTGTCCCATTTCCTCCCTTCACTCCCTTCTGCCCTGCACACCCCCTCCCAACCCACATTCCCCCCCTTTAGTTCATGTCCATGTGTCATACTTACAAGTTCTTTGGCTTCTACATTTCCCATACTATTCTTACCGTCCCATTGTCTATTTTCTACCTACCATCTATGCTACTTATTCTCTGTACCTTTTCCCCCTCCCTCCCCCTCCCCTGTTGCTAACCCTCCATGTGATCTCCAGTTCTGTGGTTTTGTTCCTGTTCTAGTTGTTTGCTTAGTTTGCTTTTGTTTTTGTTTTAGGTGTGGTTGTTAATAATTGTGAGTTTGCTGTCATTTTATTGTTCATATTTTTGATCTTCTTTTTTCTTAGATAAGTACCTTTAATATAATAATATATATGTATATATTATATATTGTATATAATGTTTATTTTATATACAATATGTGAACATGTTTATATAATATTTAATATATACTATATGGCAATAATTATATATTGAAATAATTTCATATAATAAGGACTTGTCGATGATGAACTCCTTTAACTTGACCTTATCTCAGAAGCACTTTATCTGCCCTCCCATTCTAAATGAAAGCTTTGCTGGATAGAGCAATCTTGGAAATAGGTCCTTGCCTTTCATGACTTGGAATACTTCTTTCCAGCCCCTTCTTGCCTGCAAGAAGGTCTCTTTTGAGAAATCAGCTGACAGTCTGATGGGAACTCCTTTGTAGGCAACTGTTTCCTTTTCTCTTGCTGCTTCTAGGATTCTCTCCTTATCTTTAATCTTGAGTAATGTAATTATGATGTGCCTTGGTGTGTTCCTCCTTGGGTTCAATTTCTCTGGGACTCTCTGGGCTTCCTGGACTTCCTGGAAGTCTATTTCCTTCACCAGATTGGGGAAGTTCTCTCTTATTATTTGTTCAAATTACTTTTCCACTTGTTGCTCTTCCTCTTCCCCTGCTGGTACCCCTATAATTCGGATGTTGGAATGTTTAAAGATGTCCCGGAGGTTCCTAAGCCTCTCCTCACTTTTTTGAATTCTTGTTTGTTCATTCTTTTCTGGTTGGATGTTTCTTTCTTCCTTCTGGTCCACATTGTTGATTTGAGTCCCAGTTTTCTTCCCATCATTATTGGTTCCCTGTGCATTTTCCTTCATTTCTCGTAGTGTAGCCTTCATTTTTTCATCTAATTTGTTACCAAATTCAACCATTTCTGTGAGCATCCTGATCATCAGTGTTTTGAACTGTGCATCTGATAGGATGGCTATCTCTTTGTCACTTAGTTGTATTTTTCTGGAACTTTGATCTGTTCTTTCATTTGGGCTTTTTTTTTTTTTTTTTTTGGTCTTGCTCCACCTGTTATGTAGTGAATGGCCAGGCCCTAGGCGTTCACCTGGGTGGGGCAACCCATGTCGCTGCCTTGTGATGCTATATGTGGGGGCGGGTCTGAGAGGGAACAATGTGCTTGCTCCGCTCTCGGACGCATTTCAGTCACTTCCCCCACTCCCCACTAGCAAACTGGGCCCTTCTGGTGCTGATTCCCGGGTGGGTGGGTTTGTGTATGTTCTAGGACCCTGTGGGTCTCTCCAATGAACTCTCCTGTGAGGCTGGGAATCTCTCCCAGCACCTCAACTCCCACAGGTGTTTCAGTCAGTGGTTTGAGGCTTTATTTCCATGTGCAGCAGCCCTGGGTTGTGCAGTGTGTCTTGCTCCCCAGTTGTTTCTCCCGGTTTATCTGTGTGCAAATGTGGGACCACCTGGTCCACAATCTGCCGCCTCGCTGGGTCTGCCAGCCACAGCCTTGCCGCGGGTCCCTTCTGCCTCGGCTGCCTGTCTCCGCCCCTCCTACAGGTCTGGATGAATGTTTCTTCCTTAACTCCTTGGTTGTTGGACTTCCATACAGTTCAATTTTCTTTCAGTTCTGGTTGTTGTTTGTTTTTAAATTGATGTTGTCCTTTTGGTTGTGCGAGGAGGCACAGTGTGTCTACCTACGCCTCCATCTTGGCCGGAATTCCCATCTTTGTTTTAAAATGAACCTTGACTCTAAAACTGGGCAGCTGAGCATGAACTCCTTGAGGTCAGATCTGGGTCAAATGCCAGCCCTGCCACTTTTGACTTCATAACCTTGGTAGAGACTCTTCCCTTCTCTGGGGCCATTTCCTAAGCTGCAGAGTGGGGCCTGATGGTGCCCGGCCCCACAGCGGCTTGGAAGACCCAGCGGCCAGTGACACGGCTCTGAAGGGAGCCTGGGGAGCAGGAAGCGCCGCACGGAGATCACAGGATGCCTGCTGGGCGCCCGCCATGCCAAGGCCTGGTCCCGCGGCTCCTCCTGCCTTGGCTTGGCTCCGGCAGGTAGGTGCTCTCACACCCCCACTTCTCGCAGTCCTCGCCAGAGGGTATTTATTGATTGTGGAGAGGAAAATCGGCTGGGAAACATCAATTGGTGGCCTCCCATACGTGCCCTGACCGGATATCGAGCCCACAACCTTTCGGTGTCTGGGATGACACTCCAGGCGAGGCCCTGGCCAGGGACTGACACCCCCATTTTATAGCTGGGACGCTACGGTCTGGGGACAAGTCATCTGCCTGAGGCCAAGGAGGCAGCTAAGTGCTGGAGCCAGGGGTCAGCTCAGACCCTGAGCTCCTACCCACTTATACTGTCCTACTGTACCAAGCACCAGACCACAACAGATGGCAGCAAAGGGGGCAAATCTGGCTCTGTGCATTTAGTACCAGCCTGCAGACCAAAGAGCCGCCAGTTCAATCCCTACTCCAAGCACATGCCTGGGCTGCAGGCCAGGTCCCCAGCAGGGGGTGCGTGAGAGGCAACTGATCAATGATGTGTCTCTTGCATGTGCATGTTTCCCTTCCCGTTGTTCTCCCGCCTTACCCCTCTCTCTAAAAATAAAATCTTTAAGTTTTTTTTTAAGATTTTATTTATTTATTTTTAGAGAGGGAAGGGAGGGAGAGAGAAACATCAGTGTGCAGTTGCTGGGGGCTGTGGCCTGCAACCCAGGCATGTGCCCTGACTGGGAATTGAACCTGTGATGCTTTGGTTCACAGCCCATGCTCAATCCACTGAGCTATGCCAGCCAGGGCAAAATCTTTAAGTTTTTTAAAGAAAACGGGGCAAAGAAGCTGGGGCTCAGGTGACGGGCTCACAGAAGGAAGATCCAGCCCAGGCCAATCTCTGCCACAAAGAAGGCCCCTGATGTTGGGCCTCAGCAGGCTTCTCCACCCTTCCATGGCCAGGCAGACGTTTACTAGCGGTGCATCTCCTGCGCCCCCTGTGGGGAGTGGATGGCATTGGCAGCGGGGGGCAGGGCACATGTATTTTGGGGAAGGCCCCCACCCCCACAAGGACTGTTACCTCCCTTCGCTGTAGCATGGTGGGCCCACAGGCCTTTCTTCACATCCATTACCTTGGGGAAGGAGCTGTGTGGTCTGCAGGAGCACTGGGCTTTCTGCTTCACTTCTCCTTCAGTCCTGGGCCCTCTCCCCATGAGCTCTGGACCACATGACACACTCAGACCACCTGACATCGACATCATCCCCTTCAGTGAATGCCACACCCCCACCCCCGGCCACAGGGTCTGACATGGCCTTCTGAGTTGTCTGGCAGTCTAACTGATGCCCCCGTGCCCTGAGGGTGGGCTGGTCTCCAGCACACTCGCACATCCCTGCGCTGGCCCGTGGCAAGCACTCAAAGCTGACCACCCCCCAAGGCTGTGCGTTCCAAACTCCGGCCCACAGGTGCCCACTCGGCTGCAGTGACTGGGCCGCAGGGTCCCAGGCCTGGAAACCACGAAGAAGGCAGAGCCAGTCAGGTAGTCACTGTATTTTATTGGAAAACATTGATATATATTTTTCTTCACAGCTTGAACTGAACACAATATTGCCCGGTTAAAAAAAAAAGAACCAAATAAAACCAAAACCAAAACACTCCGAAAATGTCCACAGCTTCACGCCTACCTGCCCTTAACCTCGGCCCTTGGCTGGGTCTCCCACTATGTCCAGTCCCTCCCCTCCCCTCCCCCGGAGGCGGGTGCCAGAGGGTGGACGAGAAGAGATTCTCAAAGCTGGGCAGGTCCCAGGAAAAGCCACCTGATTGACCTGGGGTGGGGGTGGGGGGCAGATGAAATGAACAGAAAAAGGAAAAAGAAGAAAAAAAAAACGATACCCAGACGACCAAACTGCCCACATTGACTTACTTGTCCCAGAGGCAAAAGTCAGAAGCGAGGTCACGGATCATGCTCTCCGCTGGGGGGGCGGGGGGAGCGGGGGTAGGGGCAGGCAGGTGGGTGGGAGGGGGGCAGAGGAGGGCACAGAGACAGCGCAGATGTGAGGGAGCCCGCTGGTCGCCACAGGGTCCCCACAGAGAAGCAGGAGGGGATGCCCGACCAAGAGGCAGAGCTGCCCTCAGCTGCGGGTGCTCCGGGCAGCCAGCCGCCAGGATTGTTTATTGCAGGCGTTTCTCTCGAGGGTGCGGTGGGGCGCACCTCCCCTTTCTCCACCCTTCAGCTAGCCCAGCATGGTTTGGACAAAAATTGGTTTTCAGGGGCATAAAGAAAAAAAAAAACAAAACAGGATAACCAGCACATTACAAAGCGACCTTCCCCACACGGGCCCCCAGGGGAGGGCCATGTGGGGTGGGCGGGGTCAGGAGAGAGGGAGTGGCACGGGACATTAGCACCAAGTATTTACAGAACAGCTGGAGGATGCTTTAGGGGCGCGGGCAGGTGTGGTCTACAGAGCGGCCAGCTGGGCAGCCCCCACCAGCCTGGCGTCAGGAAGCCAATTGGAGGGTTTCGGGGAGCAGCCAGCGGGGTATGGGTGCTGTCCATTCTGTCTGTCCCCGCCATGAGTTGACCTCTCAAGTGGGAAAAAAATGCCAGCTTCCCTGGCCCCTCAACCCCCTCCAGGGCCACATCTGGCCAACACCACAAGACTCAGTCCTTCTGGAACACCTCTCTCGGCCCTCGCCCCAAAGGCTGCTGGGATTTGCACACGGAATCACGGGCTGGTTGCATGCAACGATGAAGGCGTGCTCTTCTGCCCAGGCGAGGGCCTCGTCTCCTCCCTAGCAGGCCCCGGACAGGGCTGGCAGCCACCCCCGCACCCCAAACATGAGGACACATGGAAGGGAGCAGACCGAAACTGGAGCGCAACCCAGGCTGGGGGAGGAGGGCAGAGGCTCCCCCAGGGGGAGGGGCTCATCTCATCAACGCCTCAGGCCCCGGCAGAGGTCAGTGGAGGGGAAGGCAGAGGAGGGGATGGGGGTGTGGACAGGACTGGGAGGGGGAGGAAGAGCAGTCATGCAGCTTGGGACAAATCTTTGTGGCTTTATCAGATTCTCAGTCAACCGACTGGTGTTTGCTAGAACCGGAACGAAGGGGAGTGTCGAAGAGAGTGCGCGCGCGAGGAGAGAGAGATCAGGAGAACGGGCATCGCCAGCTGCCCGGGCCTTCATTTTGCGGTCATCATCTGTACAAACTCTGGAAGGGAAGCGGGGAGGTGGAGGTCGGCCGGGGTGCGGGGGGGCCAGCCAAGTGTGGCCCTCCCCACGGCCCGGCCGGCCCTGCTCACCTTCGTAGTTGACCTGGCCGTCCCCATCGATGTCGGCCTCTCGGATCATCTCATCCACCTCCTCGTCTGTCAGCTTCTCCCCCAGGTTCGTCATGACGTGGCGCAGCTCTGCCGCGCTGATGTAGCCGTTGCCGTCCTGGGGTGCGGGGACAGGCACAGGCTCTAAGCCCGAGGCAGTCCCCTGC
This sequence comes from Tonatia bakeri, assembly GCA_004024845.1. Lineage (NCBI taxonomy): Eukaryota > Metazoa > Chordata > Mammalia > Chiroptera > Phyllostomidae > Tonatia > Tonatia bakeri. The sequence goes on from PVIA01002744.1 coordinate 13,233, forward strand.
TCCTCCCTGGGGGGCGGTGGGAGAGGGTGGCAGGGGTGGGACTGTCTGTCACCCCGACTGAGCAGAGGAAGGGGCTCCCTGGAGCTGCTGCGTGAGCTGGCAGTGGGGCTGGCGCGGGGACCCAGGCTCCCTGTAGCGAGGACTCTGTGCACCCTGGAGCCCCGCCCGCTCTGTCCCTTGGCCGAGCCCCAGGGCCACTCTGGAAGGACCGCTTACCTTGTCGAAGACGCGGAAGGCCTCTCGGATCTCCTCCTCGCTGTCTGTGTCCTTCATCTTCCTGGCCATCATGGTCAAGAACTCCGGGAAGTCGATGGTCCCGTTCCCTGGAAGGTGGGAAGGAGTTGGGAACACTCCTGGCCTGGGCCCTGGGAGGCGACCCCCATCACCCTGAGGAAGGCTCCCAGTGCCCAGGGGGGCCCAGGGGTGCAGCTCACCATCTGCATCCACCTCGTTGATCATGTCCTGCAGCTCTGCTTCGGTGGGGTTCTGTCCCAGGGACCTCATCACTGTCCCCAGCTCCTTGGTGGTGATAGTGCCATCTCCATCCTTGTCAAAAAGGGAGAAGGCCTCCTTGAACTCTGGGGGAAGAAAGGGGATGAGTCAGAGGCCAGGACCACGGGGAAATGCTGGCTCTGGGGTGCCAACTCCTGGCCTGGTCCCCTCGAGACACCGGAACTAGACCTCAGGTCTGGGCCAAGCCTCTCGCTTCCAGGCTTGGGGCAGCCCCTTCCCTCCTTCTGCACCTGTCACCAAGCGCCTCTGGTGGGCCAGGCACAGCGACCGGTTGGGCCCACCTCGCTTGGGGGGGCGGGGGGCAGAGGGAAGAACAAGCTAACACTGTCCTCAGATGCTTCTACATTTGTTCTTTGTCCCTGGACTCGGCCTCTCCCTCAAATGATGAAATGGACCAATGTCATGGACTGGAGCAGAGCCAAGAGAAGTCTCTGTCTAAAGTATGCCAGCCAAGGTCAACTGGCTGGGGAGGGGAAGGGAGGGGAGGGAAGGGGGGGCGGCTGCAGACCAGACAGCCTTTGCCTGGTGCCACGTCCCTCCTCACCGGCACCGCCAGCCCCGCTCCTGGGGCCGACGCTACAAGCTTCCAGAGGAGCAAGCGGCTGCGTGCAGTGTGGGGGTGGCCGGCAGCAGAGCTCGGCTGACGGACGGTGCGTGGGGTGGGTGGGGGGATGGCAGGAGAGGGGATGGCTGCCAAGCCAGGAGGATGAGGAGCTAGTGGCACTGAGTGGGAGGGCCACAGCTGGGGACGTGTCAGGCGAGGGAGAGGAGCACGTGGCGCCTGCCCTCCCACCGGGCCCGTTTTGGCACCCGGTGCTCTCTACCCCCAAACCCTTGGGGAGCAGATGCCCAGCAGCCTATTCCCAGAGGGTGTGGGCTGGGGTGAGGTGGGGGGCAGTGCGCTAATGGGAACAGGGTGGGGCACGGGCTGTTTGTGTTGCTCGAGGTCAGGATGTCGGGCTGCGGATGGCAGATGCAGTGGGAGCCGTGCACGCAGCCGAGAAGCTGTGCCCCGAGCCTCTGGGCCCTGGGGAGATGGTAAGAGCCTCCTCAGGGATGCCAGCACCTCCCTTGTTGTTGGGGGTGGGTGGGGAGGGAGGGGGTCATGTGCACACCCTAAACTCATGATCACTAAGCAATAAGGCAGTTCTCTGGCTTGCCTCAGTGGGTCTCCATAGCCACCTGGGGTCAAAGTTGAGAAGCCGAAAGTGTGACTCTGTGTGCAGGGGGGCAGGGGAAGGAGAGGAGGCAAGCCTGCTCCCACCTCCATCTACTGGGCACCCAGTGCTTGTCACTGGGCTGGGCAAAGAGAAGGGCGGTGCTGCTGTGTGGGCAGCCGCTGGGGCCAAGGCTCTGAACCTCTGCTCCCACCCACTCGGTGCTGGCCCGGCGCTGTGGAGAGAACCCAGGGCTGGTCTGTCTGCAGGCACCTCGGCCTGGGGAGCAGGGGACCTGGAGCCGCACTCAGTCACCCAGCAGTCCCTGAGGTCTGCAGAACTTTCTGGACACAGCACAAAAATGAGTCAGATGGGACCCAAGGGGTCCCTATGGTTTACTGGCAGGCGTGTAAGGGCTCCTTTGTTGATTCACACAGCCCACAAAAACTGCCGGAGCACCTACCAGCCTGCTAGGCTCCGGCACCGACAACTCAGCAGGGATCGGTGAACACTGAGCCCCAGCCCCGAGCATACGCAGCCTGTGGCGGGAGGCAGAGTGGGCAGGGACACCGCAAAGTAATGTCAGATGGTGGAAACGGGTCCGGAGGCCACAGACAGAATGATAGGGTGGACAGTAGAGGCAGGTCTGTCTGGCAGGGAGAGAGGGACGGCCTCTCTAAGGTGACAAGTGGACCACCAAGGTGGAGAAGTCCCTGCCCATGCAGAGACGAGGGGTCGAATTTCTGGTGAGTGCGAGCATATGCGGAGGGGAGCTCTGGATGCAGGGAAGCACAGGGGTGGGCGGCTCCAGACGTGGGGCAGGGACGCAAGGCGCTCACTGCTGAGCCTGTTCATAGGCAGGAGCTGGGACAGACTGTGGGGTTCACCCGGCAGCCACTGGCTAAAAGGCCCCAGAGGTCAGCGGCCAGGAGAACACAGCTTTCGTTGCCAGGCTAGTATGCCTCAGGACTGCAGGGTCTAGTGTCACTGGGGCACCGGGGTGGTCTCCTACATGTCTCATCAACCTTCTGAGCACCAGGCGTTAACACTAGGTGGCGTAGGGGACACACGAGTTCATCTGTCACTCCCAGTCACTCCCAGTCACAGTGAGATTTGGCAGGGGAGGCCTCAGGGTAGGTCTTCCTGAGGTGGGGTGCGGGGGTGGGTGGGGGGGGGGTGAGGCGGGGCGGGCAGTCTCACCTGCGATCTGCTCCTCAGTCAGCTGGTCAGCCTGGAAAAGCAGGAAGGAGAAAGTCAGTCACTGGGCTGGTGGCCGCCACAGCTACCCCGTCATCGCCGAGCCCAGCCCCCTCTGGCAAGGCCAGCTCCACGTGGCATTCCATGTGCATGGGCAAGGGAGGTGCAGGGCAGGGCCAGGGGTCAAGTCTGGTGATTCAGGAAGCCAAGCACTCAGGTGGGCAGGACACCCTGGCTGTGCTGACCCAAGCCCGCCAGACCCCAGCGTTTGGGGTTCTGAGCTGGAAGGTGGGAGGAGCGCTGCCCGGCCCCATACCAGCCACACGGGCACAGCGCAGGGCAGCGGCTCAGAGTCAGCGCGGCCGCAGGGAGCCCGGAGGCTGAGTGAAGGGAGCAGTTGCCCTCCAGGCCCAACCCAGCAGCTCGGGGAGGCTCCAAACTGAAACGGGCTAGTCTTTGGGCAGGGGCAGGGCCAGGGCCGGCGTCTGGGGCTCTCTGCTGGTTTCTGTGTCAGCTATTTGGAGGTGCTAAGTCCAAGTGCAGGGCACCCAACTGGCAAACATGCTCCTTGCTGGTGGCTCTGAGTTGCTCTGAGTGCCTGAGGGAAGTCAGGTCAGCCGGAGGCAGCTGCCCCCCTCCCCTGCGCACAGGGATGGCTCAGGGCATCGTTCTGTTCTGTCTCCTTCGGACTGGAGGGCAAATGTCAGGGAGGGGACTGCAGAGGGCAGCAGCAGCAGTGGTGGTGGCAGAGGCTGCAGGACTAAAGTCAGCTTCCCCAGCAGCGCTGCAGTTTTTAACCCTTTCCAGCCCTGGCCGCTCTGGAGACTGGCCACCAGCCCGTGGCAGGCAGCCCTTGCTGCATGCAGGGTTTGGGGGCGGGGCGGAGGAGAGGCCAAGACTAGCTTTCCTTGTGCTGGTGTGCTGGGAGCCAGCCAGGTACAGGGATCCTCTTCTGGAGATCGGTGGGGGCTGATCCCCACACTCAGCTTTAGGCAGCAAAAACATATACTTTCCTTGGTTTCTGTGATTGCTGCCAAGAAGGCACCACCCTCCCCAGACCACTGTGGGTCCAGACTGGGTGCTCCCTCTCCTTGTCTATGGCAGGGTGCTAGCTTTCGGTCTGAGAGTCCCCCCAAGTGGTGCAAACTACTGTATTCGCACTATCCTACAAAGAGGTTCCAGAGCTTCCATGGAAGCCAGCAACTACCCCGCAAACGCCCACCCCATCCCAAATATGAAGAGATGGTCACGTTAGAACTGATCTCAAATGTCCTTCTCTTTGACATCGGAGGAAAGAGGAACTTGAAGCCAAGCCCCAAACAGGCAGAAGGGGAATCAAAGGGATGGTGACAGAGAAGAGATGGTTAAGTGATGGGGGGAGAAAGAAAAGCACCCCATATGCACGTTCTAGAAAAGTCCAAAGTCCAAAGGGAAGGTTTGGAGGCCAAACAGAGATACTCCTTCACTGCCTTAAAAAGGACTTGGGGCTGCTGGGCTCCCAGCTGCCCACCTAGCAGCCCCAGGCCCACAGGCCCCTTGTTCTACCCTCTTCCTCCAGCTCCTGTGGGCAAAGCAGCCCGGGCTGATCCCCGAGACCCTGCCACCTGAGGAAGCGGCCCAGGGAAAGTGAGAAGAGAGGACGGGCTCTGGTTACCAAGGCCGGGCAATGCCAGGGGAGGAGGAAGAGGAAGATCAGAGAGGACAGCAGCAGCCTGGGGAGGAGGGCCACCACCTGCTTCCCATTCTCTCTCCTGGCCTAGATGGGAAAGCCAGCCTGACCAGGGACCTTCCCACCCCCACCGCACGGCTCTGCAGGAAGCCCAATTCTCCCCCACCTCTGGGAAGTGCTGTCAGGGGCTGGGGCTGAGGCAGTGTCTGCAGCTGCCCACGGCCCCTGAGTAGGTGTGGCTGTGCCTGGGGACCAGCCAATCTCCCTCCAGGTCAGGAGACCCTCTCCCCTGCTGGATGAAGGGAAGGTCTTAGCTCCAAGCTATGAATCTGAATGCATGGCTGCCGCCAAGCAAACTGATCATCTGAGAAGTCATCACTGCTGGGGGGACCCTTCCCAGGGTTCCCTCCCTTTCCAGAACTGAAGATTTTACCAAAAACTGACTCCCAAACAACCCAGCTGGAGTCCTGCTCCCTTTTCCCTCACCTTGGGCTCCAGCATGAGGCTGGACTAGAAACACCACGCGGGGTGGGGTCGGGCTGGGGGAGGGAAAGAGGGTATCACTGCTCTGCTCTGCCCAGCCCCCAGTCCAGGCCAGAGCGCAGTGTCAGATGAGATGGGAACCAGGGCCAGGGCCCCTCACCCGGCCAAGGAGGAGGCACAGCTCTCAGGCCAAAGTCCGTCCAAGGCCAGTTCACTGGGACGTGTCCCACCCATACCTTGCTGATTACAAATGGAAAGAGAAACTACCCGGGGCCCAAGCCCGGGTGCTGTTTGGGAAGTAGGGAGGCCGCTGGCACCTGCCAGTGGTTCGGCGACCCTCCAGCGAGGTTCTGCTGGGGAAAGCGGGGCAGCAGCGAGAGGAGCCATCACGTCTGTATCAGCAAGAATGAGACCTGATACACAGCCATAGTGGCCTGTCCTGCCCAGCCTTGCCAGGGAGGAGGCTGCACTTGGTTCCCAGGCTGAGCCTGGTGGGGCCGGGGGTGTTGTGGGCGGCAGGGAGTAGGAAAGAACCGGTGTGTTGGTTTTCCCTCGAAGTCCTGTTGTGTGAACTCAGTGGGGGCCCTGAGCGCGAGTGGCCCTCAGGCCGATGAAGGGGTGTCTCTGGAGGTCCTCTCTGGTCATGCTCCACAGCCCCCACCCTGAGGCTACAGGATCGGGCGTCTGATCGTCACTGACGCCACACTGTACTGCACTGTCATCTGGCACACTGGAGGAGCTGTGCGTCGGGGAGATGTGCATGGAGATGGAGATCAGAGAAAACAAGCACTCCAGTTTGGAAAAAGCCGCTCTCCTGGTCATAAAGGGGCAGCGAAGGGGCGAGGCTGAAGGCTTAAAAAGCTGGCTCATTTGATGCATCTTAAACTTTGACCCCCCCACCCCCATTTCATGCGGCTTCAGTGCGCAATAGGGGCCTGAACAACTCCACCCACCTGCTCCCACTTCCCGGGGTTGGGGGGCCTCCTGCCCAACCTGTTCTCCCTGGGGAAGGGGGCCTCCCTGCAGCCTCTGCAGCCCACTCCCCATCCAGACTGGTCTTTGTCGAAGCTCTTCCCTGGAGACCTCCAGGGAACTACCCACATCTACCTCCAAACCTAGACCCACCTTGGCTGCCATTCATTCCCTCCTCCCTGCCCCAGGCCTCCTACCACCTCACCCTCGGCCACCCTAGGCCATGTCCTCTTCCACCCCTCACTTTGGAAAGCCACCTTCTCATGGACCCAAACCCAACTCTCTTCCCTGACTCCCCAAAACCCAACCCCCTTCCTAGATCAACAGCCTCAACCCCCTAGTAACCTCAGAATCTTTCTGGCTGCCCTGAAATCAATCACGAGGCCTTGTTGCTCCACCACTGACTGGCAAACACCCGTCTTACCATTATCCTTTAACCACCTCCCTAACCCAATGCTTTTCAGCCCCTGCAGACTTCAAGAGCATCTTCTAACCTTCGCAACCACCTACCCCAGGCCCTTCCTCCCCTGAGCTTTACCCTCCTCCTCCGTCCTCTGCAATGCTGGTCTTCAGAGACCTCCCCCTTCTACTCTCTGCAGAAGTCACCCCCATCACCATCCAGGCCCAGCTACCCACTGCGCCTTCTGGGGGCGCTCCCCAGGAGTCCAGCCTGCCCCTGATGCCTCTTCCCTGCACCCACTCAGGACCCAAAGCCTTCATCAGGGCCCAAATAACCCCCACCTCTGCCAGTGTTTCTTATCTCGCCCTGCTCGGGTCCAAACACCCCATCTCAAAGACCAAACGCCCTAGCCTAGGTTCAAAACGCCTCTAAGGAGGGATCCAAACGCCCCCTCTGAGGGTCCAGATGTTCCATCCCAGGTTCAAATGCTCCCGCAGAGGCTCCGATGCCCATTTTGGGGTCTAAACAACCCATATGGTGCTTAAAGTAGCTTTTGGAAGTCCCCAACCCCTCTTTCGGGACCCAAACGTCCCCCTCTGGATTCAGATGCCCCCAACTGGGAGGCAGCGGAGTCCAGAGACGTCCCTCGGGGCCCGGACTCTCCCCATTTTGGGTCCACTCGTTCTTTCAGGGCTCCTGCCGCGCCGTGTTCGCCTCCGCGGCCCCACAGCCTCACTCACCATGGCGAAGCCGGGGTGTCTGGAGCGCGGGGATCAAGGTTCCTCCGGCGGCGGCAGCAGCTGCAGCAGCTCGAGCTCCGCCGCGCGTCCGCGCCTCCACACTCTTCCCGCAGCGCGCGCCGCCGCCACCGCCGCCCGCCCCAACGGTCCCACAACGGACGCCGCGCGCGCCCCGCCTCGCTCAGCCCCGCCCCGCCCCACCCGGTCCACGTGCCGCCGCACTGCGACTCCCGCGGATCCCTCCGCGCCCCAACCGCGCGGCAGGGCCCGCGAATCTCCCGCTCCCACCCCGTACTGAGACGGGGTTTGCCGCCGGCCGCGCGCGTGCGCGCGAACCAAAGGCGGGACTACTTTCTATCGCCCCCGCCCCGTCCCCTGTTCCCACACCACTTTCCTCCCCGGCGGAGGGACACGCTCGGCCGTGCGTGAGGCGTCCCTGGTGTGAGCCGCGTCTCTATTGGGCCCGGGCCATAGCGGAAATAAGAGCGCAGCGCCGATTGGTTCGGCTTTCCCTGCAATGCGTCAAACTGGGAAGAGCCACTGCGTGGTGGCGGGGAAGGGAGACTGAAATGTGCGGTTGCGTGGAGCGGTGAGGCAGAAAGAGGTTAAGATGGAAACATTGTGGCTGGTAGGGAAGCAAGTACATCGTCTCTGTGGCCAGAGAGTGGTAAGGAACCGGCAGAAGATTCAGAAGGACTTTCTCTGATCTCCCCCCTAAAGCATGGAAGATGGAGCGATCCAAAATGCTGTGGTCTAGAAGCCCCGCCCCCAACTGGGCCTTAGGAGGTGGCGGGGTCTTCAAGGTTTTGTCCGTCGTCTCAAGGTTCCACCCCCTGCCCCCAACTCCCAATCCCGACCCGCAGGCATGTGTCTGCGCCCTGAGATGCACTCCACGGGCGTGCGCGACTCCTATCGTCCCTACTTCACTTCTGATCGGCTCAGGGATCTATGAAATTGGGGCCGTCCCAGATCAGCTTTTGGGAACAGGGAATTAATTCAGCCATTCATTCAATGAGCATGAATTGGACGCCCGCTGTATGCAGGAGCCTATGCTTAGTTGGGTGGTGGAGACCATACTTTCCAACCATCTCCTGTCATCTAGATCACCTGACTTTTGCATTCCTTGTTCCAAGGTTCCGGCAGTAAGAGGAAAAATAATTAATGACAAGGTTAGTGGAACTCAGAAAGTAACCTCCCCCGCTTTGTTTGGAATAAGAGCTGCCATTCACTTGTGTCGCTCTTCTCCTTGCCTTGATTGGCCGAAGAATGAGTCCAGCTGGGCCAATCATTATGTCCCACCATAGAATGTAGGCTGAGCCAATGAGAGGCTTTCCCTCGGTTTTTGGATATGGATTTTGGGGGCAATAAGCCTTTTCCTTATGGGTGGTGAGGCAGTAGAGGAATAGGTCCAGGGCTCTCTGGCCATTTTCCGGCCCCAGAGGAGAGAATAAAACTGACCCGGGGTGAAACAAACAAACAAAAAAGAGATGCAGTGAGAAAGTCCGACTGGGAATTCACTTCGCTGGCTCCAGTACTCTGCAGGACAGCTGCACCCCACCAGGCCCGAATTTTGATTATGTGAGCCATTAGAATTTCTCTCCTATTCTCAAGCTGGTTAGAGTTGCATTTCTGTCACTTGCGACCAAAGAATTCCTGATGGATGTAAGCTGGGCTGAACTTTGTCATCAGCGCTGGCCCTGGAACAGAGAAGGCTAAGGACCCAGCCAACCTTTGCTGAACAAATAAGCAAAGGAATCTTCCTGCTCTCTCTCCCTTTTCTTTTTTTTTCCATTCTCAATTTCGCCAGGCAGATCTTTTGAATTACTCGGTGCTATGAAATAATCCATACGTCATGTTAGTCATAACTACTGCTAATGCCTCCCAGCACTGACTCTGTTCCAACCACTGTGTGCATTAGCTCATTGAATCCTCACAAGCTCCCAGTGGGGTTGTGACTTCCATTTGCTGCCCGATGAAACTGTTTCATTGCCGCTAAAATTAGGTAAGGCCAGACAGGTAGGAAGGTGTGACCCAGGACAGAAAAGTGAAGAAGACTGGTCACACAGGAGGAGGTAGAACCAGGATTTGAGCCCAACGCAAGCAGTTTGACTGGAAGCCCTACACTCTCATTAAATCCTCACCTGGAGATGTGTTTATTGATTTAAGAGAGAGAGAAACGTCGGATGTTAGAGAAATATTGATGGGTTGCCCCTGTATGCTCCCCACCCAGGGATCAAACCTGCAACTTAGGTATGTGCCCTGACCAGGGACCTAACCTGCAGCCTTTTGGTGTACGGGATGACACTCCAACCAACTGAGCCACACCAGCCAGGGCTGAAGTCCTGTATTTCTAGTCGCTAAATCTGGTGACTCTAGTCTCAAAGAACCTTCTTTCCAAGTTTGGGAAATGATCTTAGTGACCACACAGGGAACTCCTGGGCTTTCAGGCCTCGTGTTGTCCTACGCTGCGGCCAGATAAAAGTCTCGGCAGTGGCTTCAAATTTTCTGACTTTCAGGAATGATAAGTAAACTAATGTTCAACCCCATTATAATCATGGAAGTTCAAGTTAAAATGACAACGACATACTGTTTCGTAGCTATCAGCTGGGCAAACACTCTTGCCAACAATATTGTCTGTTGCTGGACACCAAACCTGAGGGCCCTGTTATTTCTTTGACTTCACCTCCCCTCGCTCTCCCCTCGCTCTCCCCTCGCTCCCTCTGTTTCAGCTACGTGGCCTCTGCTGTTCCCTGAACACTTGTGGCTGGCTCCCGCCTCAGGGCCTTGGTCCTGTTTCCTCTTCTTCAGATGCTCTCTCCCTGCTCAGCTTCAAGCCTTTGTTCCAATGACGTTTTCTTTTGAGTCACTGGTGTGTCTTTTAGTATTCCGTTATTCCTCTGTAGTAAAAAACAACTTTGTATTTGGAGCAGTTTTAGGTGACAGAAAAGTGGCAGACAGAACAGAGAGTTTCCACATACCCCCCGACTCAGTTTCTTCTATTATCAAGTTTGTACATTAACATGGTACATTTGTTACAACTAATGAACCAATAGTGATACATTATAAGTAACTGACACCCATTTTTTCTAGTTTTCATCTAATGTCCTGTTTGTGTTTCAGGGTCACACCCAGGACATCGCGCTATATTTCCTTATCATGTCACCTCAGTCTCCTGTGGGCTATGACGATGTCTCAGACTTCGTTTCGATGACTGCAGCAGTTTTGGGGAGTCCTGGCAGGTGATTTGCACCATGTTTCCCACAGGGTTTGTCTGGTGTTTTTCTCATGATTACACTGGAATTATGGTTTTGGGGGGCAGGACAGAGGTAGAGCGTCATTCTCATGACATGATATGAAGAGTACATACCGTCCACGTGACTTATCGCTGTTGCTGTTCGCTTTGGCCATCGTATTTATCAGACTTCCTCAGTGTAAAGTTACTCTTCCCCGCTTTCCCCAGGCTGTACTCTGGTAGGAAGTCACTCCTCACAGTCCGTGCTCACAAAGTGGAGAGCTTTGCTTCCTCTCCTTGAGAGGGTGATATCTACCTCAATTATCTGGAAATCTTCCACACAGGGAATCTGTCTGTTCTTCCCCATTTGTTTATTTATTCAATCACTTTATTTTATTTTAAATTTTAAATTTATTTTTAGACAGGGAAAGGGAAAGAGAGGGAGAGAAACATCAGTGTGTGGTTACCTGTCATGCGCCCCCTACTGGGCACCTGGCCCACAACTCAGGCATGTGCCCTGGCTGGGGATCGAACAAGTAACGCTTTGGTTCACAGGCCCATGCTCAATCCACTGAGCTACAGCAGCCAGGGCTATTTTATTTTATTTTTTAAAATCTTCACCCAAGGATGTGTTATTTGGTTTAGAGAGAGAAGGAAGAGAGAGAGAGAGAGAGAAACATTAATATGACAGAGAGACTTTGATCAGTTGCCTCCCGTATGCGCCCCAGCGGGGGATCGAACCCGCAACCTAGGTTTGTGCCCTGATCAGGGATCGAACCTGTAACTTCTGGTATATGGGATGATGCTTTAATGAACTGAGCCACTCAGCCAGGGCTCAATCACCTTATATTTTATCAGTGTGGACTTGTGGATATTGTGTGCTATGGGTTATAATCCAATGCACATTGTTTATTTTGTTCAAATTGTTCAGCTTTGACCGTGGGGTACTCTTTCAGCTGGCTCCTGGGTCCTTGGACAGACCCTCATCGTGTGCACGCGCGCGTGCACACATGTGTGTTTTAGCACTTCCCGATTTCTCTAGCACATCCTGAGAGCTTGCATGGAGGTTCTAGCAGGGGAGCGCAGCTACCCATGTGCCCTTGACTGAAGACTGGTCCTCTCCTCTAGTGGGAAAGGTCGTCCTCTTTCACCAAGTGCGCAGCATCCTAAGGGATGCACTTGGGTCGGTGAGGGTGGATGGGGACACCCGCCTAGCCAACCTGATCAGCCGAATCAACCCTGGTCATCAGTGGGGTGACAGATGTCACAGCCAGATCGCCCTCACATCCATTTTCCAGCACATCTTGTGTATTTCAGACACATTGCATGCATTTTCTGCTCCATTCCCCAAATCGGTCACTTCTCCAAGGAGCCCTGGCTCCAGTTATTGGGGAATGTTGTTAGAAACTAATCTGGGCTCTGAGTGTGCTCGTTGCTATGAATGCTTGTTTTTTCACCTGTGCTTTTCTTTATGGTTTAGTGGTTGTTCCATGTCCCAGTGATCCCTCTTCTGTGAATTTATCTGAAGGAACCCAAAACACTAATTCAAAAGAATATAATCACCCCTAAGTTCATTTACAGTAAATCAGCATTATTTACAATAGTCAAGATTTGGAAGCAGCCCAAGTGCCCAGCAGTAGATGAGTGGATAAAAAAGCTGTGATACATTTACACAACGGAATACTACACGGCCATAAAAAAGAAGAAAATCTTACCCTTTGAGACAACATGGGTGGACCTAGAGAACATTATGCTAAGTGACATAAGCCAGTCAGAGAAAGACAAGCACCATACAATGTCACTCATGTGTGGAGTCCAGTGAATAAAGTGAACTAAGGAAATGAAAACATTCATAGAAAGCAAGCTGACAGCTGTTGGGGGGTGGGGCTGGGAGGTTAGAGAGATTGAGGAAAAAAAATAAAAGAGAAAATCTCATGGACGCGAACAGCAGTGTGGTGACGGCTGGGGGAGGTGGGGGAACCTGGTGACGGACGGAGACTTGACCCGGCGGTGAGCACGCAGCACCGTGCACAGGTGATGTGCTGTAGAGTGCGCACCTGAAACCTGTATCATTTTGTCAGCCAGTGTCTCCCCAATAAATTCAATAAATGGGGAAAAAAGTATCACAGAAGTAATTCTGGGTCTTCTTATCAGAAGGCAGATGGCAGTTTCCCCCATTACTGGCAACGGTGAGGTTTCTCGCATAAAGTTACTCTTTTTCCATTTTTTAAAAAATCCTCACCCGAGGATGTGCTTATTGACTTCCTTTACTTATGTCTTTATTTTGGACAGATCCTGCTCAGGTTCACCTGTAGAAATAGCACAGGAGGCCACCAGCCCATGCAGACAGCGGCCCAGCGTTCACACCAGTCCTTCTGTTCTCACATTGGCAGGCAGAGGCCTCTGCTGTGGAGCCCCTGTGGGTACCTGGGTGCCTTTGGGAGCTGGAGCCTGAGCCGCAGCTGCATCTGCAGCCTGGGGCTTGATTTGAGCCTTGACCTTGGCCTTTGGCTGGCAGAGCCTGAGGTTCTTGGTGATGCAGGCACGAGAACAGAACCCAAGCTTGGGGTGAGCAATGCAGGCAAATCGACTGAGCTTGTTCCTGCCACTCTTTGGGATCCTGGACTTGACCTCCTTGGACTTGACGAGGCTGTGATAGCCCTGGCACGTGTGCTCATGGCCTTGGCATTGTCAACGTGCAGCTTCTTTCAGCCCTCTCTTGTGCTTCTTGGCGAAGTGCATGTTCCTCAGGAACTTGGGGTCCACCCCCTTAAGAGTCATATCTTTGTGATCGGGGTTTCTCGATACTGTTTTCTGTGCCACTTTTTGGGACTGGCTGTATGTGGCGTACTTCTTGGATTTGGTCATATCCACACCCAAGCCCACAGCTCCCGAAGCACCTGGGACCGGAAGAGAAAGAGCTGCTCATTGATTTCAGAGGGACAGGGGGGAGGGAGGGTGGGGGAGAGAGGGGGAGACAAACATCCTTCAGTTACCTCCTGTATGCACCCCAACCTGGGATTGAACCGGCAACCTAGGTATGTGCCCTGACCGGGAATCAAACCCACAACCTTTTGGGTGCATGGGATCACGCTCAACTAAATGGGCCACTGGGCCAGGGCCTTTTTTACTTATAATTATAAGTAATCTGTGGGAAGACTGCATCACCAGGTGAATATCAGTTCTCACCAAACCTTCACCCATGTGCATTAGATGACTTCATTTTTTCACAGATTGCTACTCCAGAACCATCCAGTGTAAATGAAGGGGTCCCCCAAGGTTCGGAACTCTTCAGAGGAGGGGCTGTCCTCGGTGCCTTTCTGTGTGTAAATTGCAACCCTTGTCGTATCTTTTTCACCCCAGAAATGTGCAACAGCCTGATCTCAATCCCATCACTGGCCCTATCCCAGCACAGAAATGGCAGGGACCACACTTAGCACAGATGCTCCCAGGGCCCCCTTCAGGTCTACAGCCATTAGACCGCGACGCAGGAGGCCATGTGCGCAGATTTCTGCCACCTTCTTTTCCTTCCTGGGAAGGGTGACGCAGACACCGGTTCTCTAGAGGGGATGGCTTTGCCCTCAGCGAGCTCCTTGCCTGTGTCGCTCTGGGTTACACTGATGTAGTTTTTTCCATGCACATGGTGACAGTGCCTGCTGGCAGACGACTCCGATGGGGACAGGGACGGTGAGCCTGGATGATCCAGTTGTGGCAGCTCGAGTCCCCACAGGAGCGGGTAGAAGCTCCAGTGCCACCGATGGAAATAGATCCCAGCCACACTGGCTGTGGCACTCACCAGCAGCACCAGTACTGATTCTTGCTCCGGATCCATCTCTGGCGCATTCACCTGGCACCTCAGGCCTCGCCCGACCCCCACCGGATATTCTCGTGATTTTCAGTTTGCAGATGAGGACACTGAGGTTGTAATGGACCAGGGACATATGAAGTGTGGCCAGCTGGGATTGGGCGCTTCCCTGCCTGGAACCTTGACTTTGCTGCTATTCATTCTGTCTGCAGAATTACCCAGAGTGCCTTAGCTGGGTAGCTCAGTTGGTTGGAACATTATCCTGTACACCAAAAGGTTGTGGGTTTGATTCCCGGCCAGGGCACATGCCTGGGTTGTGAGTTTGATCTCAGGGCGGGGGGTGCATATGGGAGGCAGCCAATTGATGTTTCCCTCTTTCTCCCTCCTATTTCTTCTCTCTCTAAAAATCAACAAAAACATGTCCTTAGGTGAAGATTAAAAAAAAAAAGAGTTACCCATTGAGTTATCTGGAGGGCTTTGGTAAGTCCCTCAATAAAACGCAGGTCCAGCCCTGGCTGCATGGCTCAGTTGGTTAGAGTGGTCCCAGGTTCGATCCCCAGTCAAGGCACATGCAACAATCAACCAACAGATGCATAAATAAGTGGAACAACAAACTGATGTTTTTTTTTCTCTTCCTCTTAAAAAAAAAAGATAGTTAAGGGATCCTTAACTATCCTCTAAAAGAGATACTTTTTGCCCAAATAACACGTTTTGTCCACAAAACAATTCTTAGATTCTTGGCTTCTTATAGCTCCAAGGCCAAGGCTATGCAGGGTCTTCAACCTCCCATTGTCCCCCAGTGAAAACCCCTCCCCCCAGAGAGTGGGCAAAAAGAGACCAACCCAGAGGGCCATTCCGTTCTACCCTACCCAAACCGCGAAAACTCCGTGGTTTGATTCCCAGCCAGGGCACATGCTTGGGTTGCGGGCCAGGTCCCCAGTAGGGGGCGTGTGCGAGAGTTGCCAGTTGAGCTCAGGGAAGGCCACTCTCGGAGTGCACCGCACCTTGCAAGCAGACCTGGATGCTATCTGCCGGAGCACAGAACCGTCACTGCCTTCTCCACGTTGCAGATTTGTGAGCAAGAGAAATGATTGTTAAGCTCCCAGGCTGTGGGGGTAATTTGTTATGCCACAATAGATAAAACTGGAACAACTGGAACAGTTTTCTAATTGGAAAACGGTGGGGCTGTTACCTGGGCCCAGAAAGCGCTTTGTGTGCGGAGTCGGGCCCACGTGCACATCCAAATTCTGTCTTGTGTTCTGAATAGTGTGATAGAGGAGAACAGAAGCTTTGGAGCCAGGCAGACGTGCGTTCATAACCCTGGCTCCAGTACTTGACGACTGTGTGATCTTGGGCACTCTAATGGGCCTCTCGGAACCTTGGTCTTTTCGTCTGTGAAAGAGGCACAATAAGAATTTTTCTCCCTGAACTTGTCAGGGGGATTTAGTGAGATTATTCATCAAAAGTGCTTAGCTAAGACCGTGGAACTAACAAGAGCCCAGGAACTGCTAGCCCAGATTTACCAGCACTATTTAACTGGAGGTTGAAAGCTTCTGGCTGACAAATCCCACGGGCACTGGACAGTCTCTCCTGAGGGTAGATCAGGAGTCTTTGGGTCCCAGCACACTTCCACTCGGAGGTTCTCTGCCTCTCTGAGAGAGGCCTCCGTGTAAACAACTGCAGTGTCTGGCTGTGTGGCCTTGGGAAAGAGACTTAACCTCTCTGTTTTTGGAGTCCTCACCTGCAGACAGCGGGAGAAATCATAATTCCCTCCTTAAGGAGTTGCAGTAAGGATGGACAGGGTACAGGGCATAGCACCGGGTGTCTGGCACACAGTAGGCGCCCAAAGTGGGTGTGAGAGAGTGGGTGTCCCCCCCCTCTGCGGAGTCTATAGGGGTCTCTGTCCTGGCTCCGTCCTTCACCGCAAGCCTGGCCAGTTGGGTGGTGGGGGTGAGCGCTCCTGAGAGGAGTGGAACGGAGGGGAGGGGTCTCCCAGCGGCTACAGCCCTGTTGTTCTCTCATCCCCCACCAGTGGGCGCTCCGGTGCAGTTAAGATTGCAGATCACTGCAGTCACAGTG
Organism: Tonatia bakeri; assembly: GCA_004024845.1. NCBI lineage: Eukaryota > Metazoa > Chordata > Mammalia > Chiroptera > Phyllostomidae > Tonatia > Tonatia bakeri. The sequence continues at coordinate 29,480 of PVIA01002744.1, forward strand.
ACCACAGCTACCACCGTTGGCACGCGGGGCTGAGCGCTTTGGTTTCTTTAAATAAGAGGACTTCCAATGTCTTTGTTAACATAAGAAATCTAGCAGAGTCACAGGCTTTTATTTCCACCTTATGTCTGTGGGAGAAAAGTGCCAACGATCATCTTCCGATTCTAAGGGAGGGATGGAAAACCTACAAGCATTAATTCCTTTTAATAAGAGAGAGAGATGTTATCGCCATGGCAACAAATGATCAAGGAAGACAACCAATCAGAACTGCAGGCGCCTTTGGGAGGTTATTTTTCTCAAGCTGTGGCAACAATTTCTAGGGGACTCTCACAAGACTCTTTTGTTAAAATCCCCTTTCCAAGGACAGTCGTAAATGAACAGATTAAGCTGGCAATAGGATCTTAAGTCGCCCAGGAGAACAAAATGGGGACTCTTGAAAACGTTCTCAGTTTATCCTGCGGGGTAGATTCTTTACACAGGCTTGATTATGCAATATGATATCTCTGTGTAGTGGCACGAAAGAAAGATCTTCACCTCTTTTTTATACTAAAAATTATTTGTATTAAAAATGTTGATCACTTTTTAACACCCCCTTGGTTAGTAGTTGGGGCCTCCAAGTTTAAAGCTGGCTCTGAATTTCCTGGGTTGGCATTCCGGGCAGGAAGGATGGTCGGAGGAGCTCGGTCTTCATGGCGGAGCTCTGCACGTTTTCTTTCAGCTCACAGGTGTCTGTGCAGCTCTTCCTCCAGGTCCTCACAGCTCCTGCAAGGAGCCGTGCTTCCTGTGGCCACAGGCAGAAATGCCGGCCAACGTGAGAGGCCGTGGAGCCAGCTTGGTATGAACCCCAAGCTGTGTGATGTTGGGCAGGTTACTTAACCTTTCTGTGCCTCAGTTTGCTCATGTGTAAAATGGGCATAAAATAGTGCCGACTTATGATAAGAGTAGACCAGGTTCACAGATTCCTTGCGGTGCTCTTATAAAATGGTGGACTCTAATATTCCCATCGTCTTGAATACAGGCCGGCCCTATGGGCTTGCTTCTTGTGAGTGGAACCCAGTGGACATGGTGCTGAGTGACTCTCACTGTCTTAGAACTTCCACCTTGGGACTCCTGAGCCACCACACTGGAGTGACTTCATGGGGACAGAAGAGAGGCCAAGGAACCTCTTGCACCAATATGTGGATTAAGAAAGTTTCAAGATGACCCCTGACCCAGCCACCCTCTGATTGTGGCCTCATGAGAGGTCTTGAGCAAGAATTGCCTCCCTGAGTTGTTCTTCAATTCCTGCTCACAGATCCTCTGATAAATGCTGGTTTTTTTTTTCAAGATTAAAAATTTTTTAAATTTACTTTTAGTGATAGGGGAAGGGAGGGAGTAAGAGAGGGAGAGAAACATCCGCGGTGAGAGATACATTGACAGTCGCTTCCCTGGCCTGCCACCCAGGCATGTGCCCTGACTGGGAATCAAACCAGTGACCTTTTGGTTTGCAGGCTGGCACTCATCCACTGCGCCACACCAGTCAGGGTTAGATGCTTATTGTTTTCAACCACTAAGCCTTGGGCCAATCTCTTATTACACTGCAAGAGGTAACTTTCTACCTCGGGGTCATGGCCCATAAGGTCATACATATTAACTGTCTAGCACACAGGAAATGGACTGAAATAATAGGAATCATTGTTATCACTTTCTGTTTGCGTGAGTATTATAGGTTGAATATTTGTGTTGCTCTTCCTTTCCCCCTGCCCCGCCCCTGCCAAATCCATGTCGAACCCTGAACTCCCACTGGGATGTTACTTGGAGGCAGGGTCTTTGGGAGGTGAGTAGGTTCAGCTGAGGTCGTGAGGGTGGGACCCCCACGACGGGATTAGTGCCCTGATAAGCAGAGGAAGAGAAGCCACAGCTCAGCTCCTTGTGTGCAGACTGGGGACAGGCCCTGCGAGGGAACAGGGAGGGTCCGGCACTCGGCTGGCCAGGCAGAGGCTCTCACCGAGAGCAGAATCTGCCAGCACCTCGTCCTTGAACCCCCAGCCTCCAGAACCGTGAGAAATAGATGTCTGTTGTGTAAGCTGCCTGGTCTGTGGTATTTTGTTATGGAAGCCGGAGCTGACTACTGAGTTCCCTTCGTCTGCCCGAAGGCTCAGCAGCCCACTGACTAACTCACGCCTCTCCTCCACCCCCACTGCCCCACACCGGGAACAAGGGCTTCTGTCCTGAGTCAGCCTGAATGCACAAGGGCTGGAAAAAAGGGCAGTTTTCCTAGAGTCCTTCTTTGGCTGGGGCATTGTCATAGCAACCGCCCTTCATCCTGCCCCCTCCCCAGCCGTGCCCTGCCTGGGACAGAGACTCACATAGAAGCTGACCTCCGTAGAGCCATGGCCTCCTGTGTCTGTCTCCTTTCACTCAGCTCCGTTCCCAAGGCTCACCCACCCTGTCTCGAGCGCCGGAGCATCATTCCTTTGTACGGTCGCATCACATTTCATTGTACGGGCACGCTGTATTCATTTATCTGTTGATGGGTGTGTTTGGGTTATTTCTTTTGGGTGGGTTCTAGCTTTGATGTACATATTTTTGTTTGAACACTTCGTTCTTTTTTTTCCCTTAAGGTTTACTTTATTTTTAATAGAGAGAGGGGGAAGGGAGGGAGCAAGGGAGGGAGAGAAGCATCGATGTGAGAAACATTGATCCTTTGCCTCTCATACGCTCCCTGACCCCTGACCGGGGACCGAACCTGCAACCCAGAAATGTGCCCTGACCAGGAATCAAACCAGTGACCTTTCGGTGGTGGGATGATGCTCCAACCAACTGAGCCACAGCAGCCAGGGCAAATAGCTTTGGAATTTTGTTTTAATTTTACATTTACTTACATAAACTTATGGTAGGAGATAAAATACACGGATTCTTTTCACAACTCCAGGAGTTTCTCGGCCTTTTCTGCTTGAGGTGAGTTCATTAAAACCAGATTAGTGACGATATTGTCAGGGGTTAAATCAGGGGAGTCAGACTCATTTTCACCGGGGACCACATCAGGCTTGTGATTGCCTTCAAAGGGCCAAATGTAATTTTAGGACTTCATAAATGTCACTACTCCTTAACTAGGGGCAAGGAGCTTGGTGCTGCTGGCGGGTAGAAACAAGGTGGTGGGCTGGATAAAACAAGGTAGAGGGCCGGATTCAGCCCGCAGGCCTTGTGTTTGCCACCTGTGGGTTAAACTGTACAAGTTGAAGAATAAGTTCTATCTCCTCTCAGAAGAACTCAACAATGAACACGCATCCCTGTAGCGAACGTGTGAACCCGGCTTTGTGGCCACCTTGGCCTCAAGATTAAGGATAAAATCCCAGCGGGGATAAACATGAATGATTATGGTGAGCAATCTGTTGTCTAAGACACCAGCCAGGAAACACTGTTTTGTCACAAAAATGAAATCATTTGTATAGATCTGGCTTTCACTCATTTGTTCTCTCGAGAAATATTTTTTCAGCAGCTCCAGCCAGGGCTTGAGAAATATTTTTTGAGCAGCTCCTGGGTGCCAGGCGCTCTTCCAGGACAGACTTTCTCCACCCAGCTCTGTGGACATTTGGGGCCTCTATTGGTTTCCTACGGCTGCCGTGACAAGTGGCCACAGATTTACTGGCTTCCAGTAACGCTGATTTATTCTCTTACAGTTCCGAAGATCAGAAGTCCAAACTGGGTCTTCCTGAGCTGAAATCAGGGTGTCGGCAGGGCTCTGTTCCTTTTGGGGGGCTTTGGGGGACAAGCTGTTATCCATTTCCTTGTCTTTTTCAGTTCGAGAAGCCACACACTTTCCTTGGCTTGTGGCCCCTTCCTCCGTCTCCAAAGCCAGAACATCGGGCCAAGTCCTTCTCAATCTGCCGTCTCTCTGCTTCTCTCTTCCTACCCCCTCCCACTTCTGAGGACTCTTGGGCCCACCCACTTGTAAAGTCCAAGATCATCTTCCTATATTAAGGTCAGTTGGTTTAGCCCTGGCTGGTGTGGCTCAGTGGACTGAGTGCCAGCCTGCGAACCAAGGGGAAGCCGGTTTGATTCCCAGTCTGGGTACATGCCTGTGTTCCCAGCCAGGTCCCCAGTAGGGGGTATGCTAGAGGGAACCACACATTGAGGTTTCTCTTCCTGTCTTTCTCCCTCCCTTCCCCTCTCTAAAAAGAAATAAAAATCTTTTTTAAAAAGGTCCGTTGGTTTAGCAGCCTTAACTTCATCGGCAACCTCAGTTCTTTGCCATGAAATCTCACATATTCATGCATTCTGGGATTAGGACATGGGCATCTCTGGGGCCCATTTTTCTGTCTGCAGTAGGGGTGGGGTCATTTGTGTGTCAGGGGAGGGGTTGCCCTGTGCACTGCAGGACATTCAGCACCACCCCGGCCTCTATTCACAAGATAGCAATAACCCCACTATGACCTCCGCTGTGACACCAAAAAGTCTCATTGCCAAACATCTCTTGTCAGGGGGTGGGGATACGAATCGCCCCGGTTGAGAGCCACCGCTCCCGGTTCTAAGAATTCAGAGCTGAGCAGGACAGACAGGTTCTTGATCCTGTGGATTCTCCATTTTTACAGCTGAACCAACCCTTTGACCACATTTCCCTGGGAAACTCTACACCTGCAAACCCCCTATTCCAGCTTCCCGTTTATGCCTTCAGAATCACAGCCTAGGATTTCACAGCATGGTAACCAAGGCCCAGTGGGCCCCAGCGGCAGGGCTGGGCAGGAGACCCATGGGGCAGCCATGAGCAGAGAGGTGACGCAGGGACCTTCCTTTCCTGGGAAGCGGGAAGGCCATGCTGCCTACGTGAGTGACAGGTGTCAGCTCCTGTTCAGGTAGCACACGGCAGGCGCTGCCCTGGGCCCTCCCCAACCCCTTCCCCACCCCACCCCACCCCACCCCTCCCCCACCCCCATCCCCACCCCCAACCATGGCACCTTCACCCTTTTAGCCTGATCTCCTTTATTCCACCATCTCCCTCTAATCACTTCCCCTCCTGCCTGCACCTTTGTCCCCAGGCCAGCTGGGTTTGTTTCCGGTTGTGCTGTGACAAATTGCCACCAGCTTAGTGGCTTAAAATAATATGTGTATCATCTTCCAGGTCTGGGGCACGGGAGTCTGACCCGGGTCCCCTGGGGCTGAAAGAAGGTGTGGGCAGGGCGGAGCTCCCGCGGGAGGCTCTAGGCGAGCACTGGTGTTCCAGCCACTTTCCCCGGCGTCTCCGGACCGCCTGCCTGCCTCTCCGGCCGCGGTCTCTTCTCACCTGCACAGCCAGCCCCTCGGCATCTCCAGATCTCGCGCTCCGACTCACTTCCGCTGTCACTCCCGTGCACTGGAACTGTTCTAGCAAAGCTCCACAAACTGGGTGTCTTGAAACTACGGAAATGTATTGCTTCATGGTTCTGGAGGCTAGAAGTCCAACACCGAGGTGCTGAAGGGGCCGAGCTCCCTCCGAAACCTGCAAGGGAGGCTTATCGGCCTCCTCCAGCTGCTGGCAGCAGCCGCGGCCGTCTGCCTCCGCCCTGGCAGGACACCCTTCCCTGGTGCCTCCTCATGAGGGCACCAGTTATCTCGGGTTAAGAACCCACCCTACTCCACTAGACCCTCATTCTAGTTTAACTGAGTACACTTGCAACAACCCTATGTTCAGACCAGGCCGCATTCTGAGGTTCTGGGGGACAATATGCAACATATCTTTTTGGGAAACAATTTTACCCGTAACACGTATAAAGACCATCGTGTTTGCAATGGGCCGGCTCAGGGAATCCAGAACACTCTCCATCTCAACAGGTGCCTGTTCCCCTTTGCCAGGTAGCACGGCATGCCCACAGGTCTCAGGGGTTGGATGGGGGCACCATGGGGGCCCATTACTCTGCCCGCCATACCAGCCCCTCTCTGAGCTCCTGGCTTGGGGAGCCATAGGCCTCCGGGTGGCCCCTCCCTGGGTGTCCAACGAGTTAATTTTAGTATGAGTATGCCTTCATTGTTGCATGACATACTTATGCTAAAAAAAGCATGTGCCATTTTTCTGAAATTCCCATTTTCACATTTAATTGGGCGTCTTGTGCTTTTTCTGGCCACCCAACTGCGGACTCAGAGCTATTCCAAGTGAAACTTCCACCTTGTCACATACCCTGTTGTGTGCCATCCTCTCCCACCAGATGGAGCCGCGGCACATGTGTTATCCCTTGAACTCGGCCCCTGAAAGGCATCCTCTAGGACGCCCTTCAATGATCCCGCCTCCTGGTATTTACAGCCTTTTGGGACCCAGGCCCCTTTGCCTGTAGGTTGAACAGAGTGATTGGCTTACAAAATATAGTGAAGGGGCCCTAGCTGGTGTAGCTCAGAAGGGTTGAGTGCTGGCCTGGGAACCAAAGGGACACCAGTTCAATTCCCGGGTCAGGGCACATGCCTGGGTTGTGGGCCAGGTCCCCAGTAGGGGGAGCATGAGAGGCAACCACACATTGATGTTTATTTCTCTCTCTCTCTATCTTCCTTCTACTCTCTCTAAAAATAAATACATAAAATCTTAAAAAAAAAAACAAAACCCTGGGACTATGTTACAAAGACTCTGGCTACTCACTCACTCCCTGGCTCCGAGGGGCCGCTGCCATGTGAGCTGCCCAGTGGAGAGACCACCATCCAGGACTGAGGTCCCACCCACGGCCAGCGAGCACCAGTGACCTGTCAACAGCAACCAGAGTGACTCTGGAGGAGGATCCATCCCCTTGAGATGACCACCACCCCAGCCAGCCCCCTGACAGCTGCCTCATGAGGTGCCCAGAGCCACAGACGCCCACAGGGACCCTCGGACTGCCGGCCTCTGGACATGGGAACAGCGAGTGGTGGCTGTTCTGCGTCGCTCAGCTCTGGGGTAGTTTGCTGTGTGGCAGTGGACACCCAGTCCCCTCGGTCACTGGCCTCCTGCCCCCACACTGGGCTGTGACGCCTGTGAGGGCCGGGACCGGCCAGCCATGCCACACCCGTGTCCTCAGACTCAGCACAGCAGGACCCACTGGTGCTGGGCATTCAGAAGCTTTGTGGGACACACGAAGACCTGAGTGATGACAGTCGTTGGTTCCAGTGTCTGCTTTTCAAAGACATGGACACTCAAGGGCACGTGAGAAAATAGTTCATTGGCAAAGTAGAATCTGTCTTCTGGTTCTGCATGTAGACAGCTTCTCGTCTGCCTGAAAAAAAGTTGGTAGGAGGCTCTGTGTGGAAAGTTGGTGTGGCTCATTGGATTGAGTGCTGGCCTGCGAACCAAAGGGTCACCAGTTCGATTCCCAGTCAGGGCACATGCCTGGGTTTTGGGCCCCCAGTGGGAGGGCCCCAGTGGAGGGGATTGCAAGAGGCAACCACACATTAATGTTTCTCTCCCTTTCTTTCTTCTTCTCTTCCCCTCTCTCTAAAAATAAATAAATAAAATCTTTAAAAAAAAGTTGTCATCACAACACTTTGGTTTCCTAGGAGACCACTAAACTTGCTTTCATGTTAGTTTAGCAGGTGACAGGCCAGGTCCAATCAGGGGCACCAAAAAAGTAGGAGTCAGGGCACATGCCTGGGCTGTGGGTCAGGTCCCCTTCCTTGTTGGGGGTGAGCAACAGAGGGATGGATCTCTCCCACACTGATGTTTCTCTCCCGTTATTTCTTCCCCCTTCCCCTCTCTCTTAAAATAAGTAAATAAAATCTTTTAAGAAAAGGACTTGAGACTAGAGTCTAGCCAATTGACACATAAGCCGACCATCACTTTCCTAAGGGATTTTGACCCTTACCCAATTGCAGGAGCTGGGTGAACAGTCTGCGTGAGGCTCTCTTTGCATCTGCCAGTAGAACCTGAAGTCAGTGGGGCAGGTTGTTGGGAAGGGCACATGGACCTGAGGCTGGGCTGACCGGAGTCCCTGAGGGTCAGTTGACTCCATGAAGAAAGACTGGACCCTGCTCAGTGTCTCCTGGCCTCTAGGACTCCTTCTCTGATGAGAGTGTCTTTCAGGAGGAGCCCCCAGCCTTACTGCTGAAGTTCACTGCGCTCCTGGCTTCTGAGCTGGAAAAACTGCTGTGGGAGGAGCCAGTGGGAGCCTGAGAAGCTGTGGGCAGGGCAGCCCCAAGTCAACCAGGAGGCGGGACCGAGAAGCAGTCCCCCAGCCTCACTGAGGCTTCTGCCTCCCAAATCTCCTGTGGAATGTTTTCTGGGCTCTCACTAACATGGAACTACTCAGGGGAAGAATTCTGGGAAGCACACTCCAACCTGACTGAGGTGACACATTGCCAATCAGCTACCAGTGGGACCAGGACCCTGGACACTCCTTTTTTGGGGAGTCAAAGGACCCAGCCGAGGCAAAAACAAATGGAGGTTGTGCTTGTCCCAGGCTGGACCCCTGGGAGTTTGCAGGTTCTAGCCCTAGAGGTACAGAAGATGGTCCCCACGGGTGGGAAAGGAGGGGACAAGCAACAGCTAAAGACACCAAAGCAGAGGAGTGCAAGTGCTGGCTGACAAAGTGGCCGAGACCGTGTTGGCCTGTGACACCAGAATTTGCAAGTTTCAGGGCCCACTACCGCCCCTTCCCGGGACTCGCCTGTCTGCTTCTTTCTCTCATTGGTTTGGGCCTTAATTTTCCTTGGAGCTCCTCTTATCTTGTGAATGCTGGTGTCGTGCAGTCTTGTGATGGCTCTGGGGACACATACCTGTGCATGAGGACACAGTCAGGTTGATCATGCCTCCAAAATCAATCCCAAATCTCACCTGGCCTTCCTTTGGCCCCACCCTCATCCAAGCACCACCATCTCTGTCCTGCTTGAGAACACAACTTTCTCCCCAGAACCCCGTTTCTACACTTGCTCTCTGGGAACCTCCTCCTCACTCTCAACCAGAGTGATCTTTCTAAAGCAAAAATCGGGTCTGGTGACCTTCTTGAAGACCCTCCAATGGCTCCTCATGTTTCATGCAATAAAGAGGATCTCGATCCCTTGATGTTACATTGGCTCTGTCTCAGGCCCCCACGGTGTCTGCTCACCTTCCCCTGGCCTCTCTCAGACCCTCCAGTCCCCCAGGCCTTGCCCTCTGGACCCTCTGCACTTCTTTTCTCCCAGCCTGGGCCTCTTTGCTTGTCACCTCCTTTGACTCTGCAGCTTTTTTTTTTAGATTGCATTTATTTATTTTTAGAGAGGGGAAGTCAGGGAGAGAGGGAAACATCAGTGTGTGGTTGCATCTCGAGCACCTCCTACTGGGGAATGGCCTGAAATCCTGGCACGTGCCCTGACTGGGAATTGAACGGGGACCTTTTGGTTCGCAGACTGGCACTCAGTCCACTGAGTCACACCAGCCAGGGTGACTGTTGCAGCTTCTTTGTGCCATGAAGTCACTGTCTCTAGTTATCTACCACATGTCCCCTGATCCCAGAGGAATGGAAGCCCAGATGAGCCTGCACTCTGCCTGGTGAGGGCGGGGCCTCCAAGGCGAGCAGGTAGGAGAGTGCCCGGTGACACTGCAGAACCACAAAGGGGCTCTCCAGGGCTTGGGTGAGTGTGTGTTTCCCCGTAGGCTTCCTGTCACATCAGTGACAGTGCCGGTGTCCTCAGAGTCTGGGATGAGTCCTGGGGGTCCAGCCCCCCCAGGGCCCATGATACAAGGAGCAGGCCAGGGTGGGGTGGGAGGCCCACCTGTGGTTACCATTCTCCCTGAGGGCTCCTGGGTCAGAACAAAAGGAAGAAATCATAGCAAAGAACCGAACCCTGGTGTGTCGCGTGCTTGCTTTTAGTGTCACCAGTGTGGAGCATTCCAGGGTTCATTCTTCAGGATCCCGAAGACACCAATTAGATGCCTGCTGTCTGACTGTGCACTGAATGAGCCCACATGGCTCTCTGTCTGGTCTCCGAAGGTGCTGGGGACGGTGATCAGGACACGCCCTTCATCCCGATGAGTGTGACTACTCGAGCTCCCTGCTCTCAGTCAGCGTGTCATCTCTGGTTCCTGGGCTCTTACTTGTCCCACCCATCATTGCTCCGAGGTTAAGAACGCAGCTTCTGTATGGCCACCCCCTCCTCTGCCGCCGACTCACAGGAGTCTGTCCTCTCCTGGACCCGTGCCCACAAAGATCAGTTCCTTTTCCATCTGATGACTCCTGCTCACCCAGTGCCTCCATGGGGATCCCTAGGTGCACCCCAGTGCTTGTCACATGCACCCCCAAACCCACAAATGAGTGCCAGGAAAATGGTGGAGCATGGGGCTTGGTGCACTCGGAGATTCCCAGACACGGGTGAGGACCCTCTGGAGCAGATTCTGCCCGGAGACGCTGGAAGAAATCTGTCATTTGGACTCCGATGGATTCCATCTCTTCCTCGAAACACCATTGTCAGATGCCTCCCGCTTCCTAGGAAGCCCCAGCTTTCCCATGTGTTATCCCGACTCCGTCCCTGGCATCAGCCCCCACTGTCTTTGATTAACACCACTGTTAAGGACTTCTCATTTCTTCTCCTATTAAGTGTTACTAAAGCAGTAAGTATACACTCATTGTACACATTTAAATAATGCAGAATCGGAAAGAAGAAGTCTTCATTCACAGAACCCTCAGTCTTTGCTCTTGTGGCCTCACCTGATAGGATGAGACCCCCCTCCTGCACCCTGTGGAGAGTCATCGCTTAACTCCAAGTCAGCTGACATCGTGTTACCGCATGCACAGAATGTCTCCACAGCAATGTCCACAGGGGTGTGTGAGCACCCAGCCGGGCGCCGCACCTTAGGCAAGGTGGTGCGTAAAATTTGCCATCACACCACAGATGCTGATGTTCAAAAGAAAGCATTAGGCAATGGACCCTGAAGGTTGATCAAGCAGAGGAACCATTCATGACCAAGATGGGCATGGCAGGAAATGCCAGCACGGCCCCACCTCAGAAAAAATCTGGTGCTGTAATTCCCCACGTGAGAAAAGAAGAAAAATGAGGTTGCCATTGCAATTGACTGCCACACACACACACACACACACACACACACACTCAGGTTCCTGTACATGGGGGGGGTTACACACCAGGGAAGTGGTGTCACCATCTCGAGGGGACACTGGCCTCTTGAAAGGGCTGAGGGCAGTGGCTCCCCCCCCACCATCTTCAAGGTGACTCAACACATCAAAGACCCAATGTGATAGGTGAAACACTGGAAAGAATAAAAGAAGGATGAGAAAAGGAGGATGGGTAAAATCTTTTTGCCTTTGGAGAAGGACTTTTTAATTCGCATCTCAAAACCTTAATTCATAAGGCTCAGTGGTGATGAGCTGGCTTCTAGCTGAGTTTCAGATTTCTTTCTAATGAATGACAACCCCCTACCCCCAGCCCCGCGGAAGGCGCCAACGGATGCGGCAGAACGTGAGAAGCCGCAGCCGTCCAAGGGTTGCTGCGAAGGGCACTGGGTTTCCGAGTGTGTTCTGAGGAGCCCGGGCGTCCTCAAGACTCTCTGCTGGTCTGCAACATCACAACAGTTTCCCGGTCATCCTTCCAGCCTTTCTCTGTCACTTATGCAGCAGACTGATGCAGGGGCACGTCTAAGAATCTGACTACCTTCTGTGAACCCAAACATTTTGCAAAAATATAAAACAGTGCCACTCTCTCACAGTTTTCCCCCCAAGAAGATACAATTATGTTTTCCTCCAGGTCTATTATTCTGCTAATATAAAATGGATTTACTGTTGTCATTTAGGAGAATGAATCACCATATGTTTCTAATTCCTCTGTTTTAATTTCTATTATGGTAAGTATGTGAGGAATAAATAAATAAAATATTTGTATAAATACAAATATACACAAATAACATGTGAATATAAGGCACATAAACAAAGGTTTTTGGGGGGCTCAATAATTTTTTGAGTGAAAAAGGGTTCTGAATAGATGTGCCTCCCAATCTCCGTTGGGTTTGGGCCTACCGTAAATCTAGGAAGATTTCCTCTCGAGAGCCTTAGTTAATTACATCACCTTTAACACCTTGTTTGCAAATCAGAGCACATTCTGAAGCTCCAGGTGGATGTGAAATTGTTGACTGAAGTCATTTTTTCCCGGGGATATGGGCCACCCTGTTACAAAAACCTCCTTGTCACATCACAATAACTTCGATCTCCTGATTCTAAGTATGACTCATTGTGTCAGTGACTCATTGTGATTTCAGGGTGTGTCTGAATATACCTACCTATACAGGGACTCTATAAAAGGACGCCGCTCTGCCAGGCAGGAGCTCAGAGACATCCAGCCCTGCACCAGCCCTGCTCACCATGGCCAGAGTCCTGTTCTTTCTTGGTATGTGGTCCCGGCTCCAACCTTCCCCACCCCAGGCCCCTCCCCAGCCCCTACCACTACGCCCTAAACCCCTCTCCAGCCCCCATCCCACTCCATCACCCCCCAACCCAGCTCATCCATGACCCCAACCCCATCCCCAAACCAAAACTAACCCCGCCGCCAACCCAGCTGCGTCTCCACCCCATCCCCATCTTAGCATCCTGTCTCTCGCTCCTTCTCCACCCCAAACCCACCCCCATCACTGACCCTATTCTCAGACCCACCTCTGTCCTTGCCCTTCCTTCATCTCCTCCTCACCCCAGCCTCTGCCTTCAGGTCGTCACCTTTTCTCTCCCCTAGTCGGCTTCTGCCTCCTGTTTGCCCCATTCTCTGAGCGAATTCATGTCTGCGCCCAGAGCCAGAAGGAGCCCGGTGAGGTGCTGGTGGTTGTCCGGGGGTGATGGAGGACGGATGGCAAAGTGCTGAATGGAGATCTGGGGGCTATGGGAGTTGAGTGAGGGATTTTCTTTTATTTTTCATTAAAATTTTTACTTATTTATTTTTAGAGAGAGGGGAAGGGAGGGAGAGAGAGAGGGAGAGAAACATCGATGTGAGACAGAAACACCCATCGGTTGCCTTTCATACACACCCTGTAACCCAACCATGTGCCCCGACCAGGAATCGAACCACAGACCTCTCACTTTGTGGGACAACACCCAACCAATTGGGCCCCACTGGTCAGGGCCAGTGAGGGATTTTCATACCCCATTAAAACTGAACTCCACCAGGGTAGGGATTTTGCTCTTTTTCTCATGATTTTTCTGGTTTCTTGGCAATTGATAAGTGTCTGTTGGGTTTTTTATCCTCATCCAAGGACATGCTATTGATTTTAGAGAGAGGGGGAGGGAGGGAGGGAGAGAGGAAGCGGAAACACTGATGAAAGAGAGAAACATTGATCGACTGCCCCTTGTCTCTGCTTGACTGGGGACCGAACCCGCAACCCAGGCACGTGCCCTGACCAGGAATCAGAGACCTTTCAGTTTACAAAACAACACTCCAACCAACTGAGTCACACAGGCCAGGGCCTTTGGATTTTTATTCATATTTAAGACACCCTTCTTCTCCATAGCCATTCTCCTTTTCTTCCACTATACCAGTATCTACCAGTATCGTCCATCATCTTCCACTGCACTTGTGCCCACCTTCTCGGGATCTTCCTGATAATCCTGTTTTCTCACCCTCTTGAGCTCCCATTCCCCACTTACCTGACCTGGTGGTGTGGATAGCGGCCCACAGTATCCAAGGTGTTAAGGATGAGATACGAGACAAATTCACATGGACTACCGAGTCCTGTGGAGGAAAAGGGATGGCACGACTTCTCTCTCAAGAGGAGAAAAAGCCTCAGAGTGCCTTGACCGCCCTCTCAAGAGGAGAGCACCCCGACCCTTGCCTTGACAAGCTTTTATTGGGTTCAATTTGCACAGGAATAAAGCTCATCAATCATTGTCAGGCAGAAATGATTAAACAATAGATAACATTCAAAGAACTCTGAAGGCTTATTCTGAGTCAGGGTCAGATAGTTAAAGGGCCATAAAACTTTGGGGAACAAACTCACTTCCTGCTTGGTCCCGTATTATTTAAATTGAGGGTGTTACAAAGTAGGTTTCATAGGATTTTATGCGTTCTTTCTTCGGCCTTCTCACCCTAGGGAACCCACCCTTTCCAGCACAGGGTGGCACCCACCTCCAGCATTGTTTCAGGCTTAAGTCAGGCAGGGGAAGTAAGACAGCCAAAAGATTAGGAGACTTTTTGGAGACAGAATGAGGATTCAGGCTATGTCAAAGCCAAGGGGTGAGGGTCCATCACCGCCTTTTGCTATAGCCCTCCAAGTCCTTCCCTGGGGCACCCAATGATCACGCCTGTCTTAGGTTGTCCCTCCCTTAAGAAATCTTACCCGTCATTGGCTAGCCAATGAAGCATTGGGGGCCAAGCAGGATGAAGTAAAAGGAGCAGAGGCAGTGCCCGTGCCAAGGAGATAAGCTTTGTCTCCTTAGTGGCTTCTGGTCCCAAGGTCGCTCACTCAACCTTAGCCAGGAGGGGTGTTACAGCTTCTGAAACCAGGCAGGGCAGTTCCCAACAACCTGATACAGGTGGTCTCCAGGATTGGTCCTTGATCTTCTGGTATTATTCTCCACCCTTTTCTCTAGGTGCACTTATCTGCCCCCCTGGTTTTCTTAGCATAATCTTCAAAGTGTTAAAAGTCAAAGTTCTTGTGCAAATAGATCGTGAGAGCATTTAACATTTTGTTGAACTTATTCATGAAAGCCCCAGAAGCTGATCTGAAGAGGATATGAAAGACAGATTTATATAGTCAGTGGGAAATGATGGTGAAATAAGACTGCTGAGTAAGATACAGAACTATTTAATGTTTTAAGGGACAATTCGACTGTATCCCATGGGCTTATCTTCTCTATTAGACAAAAAATTTAAATCAAGTCTTTTTCTTGTTTAACTTTATAGAGTCATAAAACTCCTGGCCCCTCTCAATTGTAAGGAGTAAGTTTTAAAAAGTTATGTTTTTAGAGAGATCCTCAAAAAGGCTCATTATGAAATTCCTTAGCATGACATTGAAAATTATGTTTTTATCTTATTTTCAAAGTTTAAGGTAAATCCTCTTGACAGGACTTCTTAGACCACAAGTTATTTCTAAAAGTAATTATGGATAAAGTAAAGGGCTTGTCTCAATCTGTCTGGTACTCACATCAATAATTAAAATATCAGAAGACCCACAGCTGTCACGGGAAATGGAACCCCAAATGGGGCTCAATTGGAGGCATAAGTTTCCAATCTCAGTGAATGACAATGTTTCTGTATTACTTACAGTAGTGCCCAGATTAAAGAGGGGCTATGTCATGTGGTCTGTGAACTGTGCCTTTATACAACGTGTGACCTAATAATTTACACAGGTAAACTAAGAGGAGGTTAGCACACATAGTATGGCTCCTCATTCTATGGCTCATGAATCTAGAATCACCAGGTGTTCCATGTTGCTAAAGTCAGAGATTTAGCTTCTGTCTGGAGATTGTGTAAGGAGTTAGGGTTGTATATCTGGAGTAGACTCTGTTAGCCTGAAACTCTTTCTTTTACCACCTACAATTGTGGGCAAGTGCCTCCATCTTTGATACTGGAAATATACTGAAATTCCTGGTAGAGCTTCTTAGATTTGTGGATTGGTGTCTTTCATCCATCTGTGGCTGTTACATCTTCCAACATTGTTTCTGCCCCATTTTTTCTCTCCTCTCCCCTGGGGACTCCTATTACATGTATGTTACACCTTCATGTTTTGCCCCACATATTTTTAGTGCTTCTTTCTTTATTTTCCATTCCTTTTCTTTTGGTGCTTCAGTTCAGATAATTTCTATTGACTTGCTTTTCAGTTAGCTAATTCTTTCTTTTGTTGTGTCTAATTGGCGCTAAATCCACCTCATAAATTCTATATTTCAGATATTGAAATTTTTCAGTTTTAGAAATTCTTTCTTTTTAAAAAGACTTTTTTTTTTTTTTTAGAGAGAGAAAGGGGAAGAGAGAATGAGAAACATTGATGTGAGAGAGAAATATTGATTGGTTACTTACAATATGAGCCTGAACCAGGGACCAAACCCCAACTGGGGACTGAACCCACAACCCAGGCACATGCCCTGACCATGAATTGAACTGGAGAAGTTTTGCTTTGCAGTACAACACCCAACCAACTGAGCTTCACAGGTCAGGGCTTCAGTTCTACAATTTCCACTTGAATATTTTTACACATTTGTTATGTAATAAATTTATTCATCTTTTCATTTATTTTCTTTATCTGTTATTTTCTCAAACATATCAATTATGGTCATTTTAAAGTCTTTGATAATTCTAATATTTGGATCATTTGTAAATATTGATCCAAATATTAGAATTAATATTTGGGACTGTTGGGACTGTTTCTAGTATCTGTTTCTTCTTTTTGGTGTTCTGCCATAGTGTTCTTTCATTGGTATATTTAATAAGACTTTCTTGCCCTGGCTGGTGTAGCTTAATGGATTGAGCGCGGACTGCGAACCAGGCATCACACATTCGATTCCCGGTCAGGGCACATGCCTGGGTTGCAGGCCATGTCTTCCAGCAACCGCACATTGATGTCTCTCTCTCTCTCTCTCTCTCTCTCTCTCTCTCTCTCTCTCTCTCTCCTCTCTCCCCCTCTCCCTTCCCTCTCTAAAAATAAATAAATAAAATCTTAAAAAAAAAAGACTTTCTCGAGTGCTGGTCATTGCATGAAAAATTTATCTGAGCCCTAGCTGGTGTGGCTTAGTGGATTGAGTGCTGGCCTGTAAACCAAAAGGTTGCTGGTTCAATTCCCAGTCAGGGCACATGCCTGGGCTGCAGGCTGGGTCCCCAGTGGGGGTTCAACCACACATTAATGTTTCTCTCCCTCTCTTACACTCTCTATAAAAATAAATAAAAATATTTTAAAAATTTATCTGAGAATCTGGTATCTATTCCAAAATCTTCTCTGCTGAGTCAGAAGCTCTAATCTCCATCTTTGAGACCATCATCAGTTCCACATTGCTTTTCAGAGAGATTTTGGCTTTGGTTTTCAACCTCCTGCATTATATAGTGTCTGATGGTGGGAGAATGTGTAATGGCCACTGTAATAAGAAGGTACCTTAGACCAAAGAATGATGTAGGCAACTCCACAGAATACAAGTATAACAACAATTACTACTGGGTGATTTTCTAGTAGAGAAGTAAGGTCAGAGGGGACAAATGACCCAGCAATTGTGTGTAAATTATTGTCTCCTAACAGACCCACATTACTGCACTTTTTAAAACAGTATAACTCAGGTACTAAAGATTGACAAGACAGGGACAAAGGATGCAGTAGCATCAAGGCCCATACCTCCTGGTGGTCTCTTGATAGGTGATTGTTTATAATCGATGCTATTACCAGTTTGATTTTTACCTCAGTTGTCACACCATTCCAGCCATCAGCAACAAAAGCATGTGTATTTATGGCTAAATTTTGAGGAACAGAGATAATCACCAACTAGCAGGCTTTGACATGCTTGCTAAGGACAGTGAGGTTGGTGAAAGAGCACAGCATGGAACTTACAGAGGAACAGGTATAAAGGACCCCGGACATGGACAACAGCGTGGGGACTGACTGTGGGAGTGGGGGTGGGCGGGGCAGGGAGAGCATGGGGGGAAATTGGAACAACTGTAATAGAACAATAATAAAACATGTACACAATCATCAAAATAAATAAATAAGAAAGGAAATAAAGAAATAAAGGAAATAAAATCTGGGACACAAGGAAGAAGCTGGTTTTATTCACATCTACGCCTGTACAGAGATCCAGGCTTTGCGAACAGCCTGAGGGGAAAACACTTGCCCTTCAGGCTTCCTAAGTCTGCCACCGCGTCTGACCCCGGTCTGCCACCCAGTGGTGCTTCACTGTTGGTGCAAAGCCCAGATTCTCAGCCTCCTGCTCACTCCCAGAATCAGCAAAGGCCCCGGTAAACAAAGCTGCAGAGGTCAGCTTGCTTTTTGGAGATTCTGAGCAGTTACAGCTGTCTGTAGTCCAGGCTTGCAGTTTCTTTTATAATAAAATTCTTTCAAGCACTTAGTGAGTTTTGGGTCTATTTGATTTTAGTCAGATCCAGGCATTAATCACACACTTAAAGGTCTCTTCTGTTTATAATTTTTAGGTGTTCAGGTTTTTCTTCTGTTACAAAAATTTTTAAACTATCCAAAAATAGGGGGGATGTATAAGGATATCCATCAGCCAGGTTTGACAATTGCCAATACATGTCAGTATCACTCTACCTATATTCCCCTGACTTTCCCTTAGAGCAGATTATTTTAGAGCAAATCCCAGGCATAATAATCAATCCTTAAACACTTCAGTATGTATCTCCAAGAGTTAAATATTATTAAAAATAATGAAATACCATGATCATGCCTAAAAATTAGCAATAATTTTTTTAAAGATTTTATTTATTTATTTATTTTTAGAGAGGGAAGGGAGGGAGAGAGAGAGAGAGAAACATCAGTGGCTGTTGGGGGACCTGGCCTGCAACCCAGGCATGTGCCCTGACTGGGAATCGAACCTGCGATGCCTGGTTCGCAGCCCGCACTCAGTCCACTGAGCTACACCAGCCAGGGCTAAAAATTAGCAATAATTTTTAATATCGCCTACTATCTAGTCAGTGTTCAAAGTTGTCCAGGGTCTCATAACTGTAAAACACTTTCAATCAGGACCAACACAAAGTTCATATATTTCATTTGATCCATATGTTTCAAGTCTTTTTTAGTCTAATGTTTTCCTTTTCTTCTTTCCCCTCGTGCTTTAATTTTTTTCCACATTTTTAATTGTTCAAGTATAGTTATCTCCATTTTCCCCTCACCCTTGTGATTTATTTTTTAACAATTTTATTCAGCTAAAGCTCATATACCTTATAATCCACCCATTTATTTTTTAAAATATATTATTTATTTTTAGAGAGGGGAAGGGAGGGAGAAAGAGAGGGAGAGAAACATCAATGTGTGAGAGATACATCAATCGGTTGCCTCTCGCACACCCGCATCTAGTAACCTGGCCCACAACCCAGGCATGTGTCCTGACTGGGAATTGGACCAGCGACCTGACCTTGTAGTTCGCACACCAGCACTCAATTCACTGAACCACACCAGCCAGGGCTCTTTTTTTTTTTTTTTTTAAGTAGATAGGAGCAATCAGGGTATTGCAAGTCCTGATTATACAGACACGCTAATCATGACTCTTGTGAACTCCAATTATCATGTTCCCACCTGTCCCCAAAAGGAGGAACAGGTAAGGATTATCCTACCTGACAATATATACGATTTCTTTCAGGGGTGATGAGAATGTTCTGGAATTAGGTAGTGGTGATGGTTACCACAACATTGTAAATGACATTAATGCTACTGAACTATAGATGTAAAATGGTTAAGATGGGAAATTTTATGCTACACATATATTACCAGGATCAAAACTATTTCTAAAAGGTCCCCTAAGCCATGAACTCCATAGGAACACGGACTGTCTTCCACGTCAGCACAGAAAACTGTTCTCCCACATGGTTTGCACAGCCTCAAAGGGATCGTCTACCTTCCAGTCTGCAGTCTCTGTTCGTTTTTTAACTCTCACCTGAGGATATATTTATTGATTTTAGAGAGGGAGGAAGGGAGAGAGAGAGAAAAAAACACTGCCGTGAGAGAAACATGGACTGCTTGCCTCCCGCACATGTCCTGATCAGATACTGAACCCGCAACCCAAGTATGTGCCCTGACCAGGCACTGCACCTGCAACCATCCAAGTACTAACCAGATCTGACCCCACTTAGCTTCTGAGATCAGATGACACCAGACGCGTTCAGGGTGCTATGCCCGCAGACGGCCACCAAAGCATCGGAGAGCTGGCGAGGGAGCCAGGAGTTGGGAGAACAGAATCCAAGATGAGGGGCAATAGTACGGAACTGTGAGATAAGTCAACACTCTGTAGTCCCCCCTTCAGGGCATCTGATGCTTCTGAGCGTGAGGCAGCAGACTGAGGGCCTGGGCAAAAGCGTTGGACAGAAAAACACTCCCAAGGGGCAGGGAGCGCAGCAGAAGTTTGGACAGTGCATAGGGCTGCAGAGACAGAATTAGAGACGGCTTCCATTGAGAAAGGGGAGCGAGCGCCAGCCTGAGGGCTCTCTTTCAGACATTGCAGACATCTTAGACTCTGCCCAGAGAGATCACTGAGAACGGCTCTGAGAAGCAGACGGGTTTTCTGGAGACCGTGATGCCGAGCAGCAAGGAGTGGAGTTTGAGGGCTGCCGGGGCCTTCCCTGGAGCCCCAGTGAATCCTCCAGGCTACGAGTTGGAAATCCGTGACCACGTCTGAACGAGCTCTGCACGGAGCCCTTCCAAAATGCAATCTAGGGTAGATTCGGCCCTGTTTTTTATCGGATTAAAATAATATTTCTCGCTTTTTTTTGCCATCTTGAAGCCTGTGGAGCCTGCCAGGAACAGGCCTTCTGTAACAGCAAACATGCTGGAAGGCTGTGGTCCAAGGCCATTTTTGCTGGCTATAAACGGTGTCTCTGGAACCAGAGGGAGCACACCGCTCTTCTTAAAATTGGAGGTGTTTATGCTCGAGATGAAACTGAGTTCTATCTAGGCAAGAGATGTGCTTATGTGTACAAAGCAAAGAACAGCACAGTGACTCCTGGAGGTAAACCAAACAAAACCGGAGGCATCTGGAGAAAGGTAACTCGTGCTCATGGAAACAGTGGCATGGTTCATGCTAAATTCCAAAGCAACCTTCCTGCTAAGTGCATTGGACACAGAATCCGTGTAATGCTGTACCCCTCCAGGATTTAAACTTATTGATAAATAAATAACAACCCTGACTGTGTGGCTCAGCTGGGTGCCCTCTGGCAAAGTGAATGATTCCAGGTTGGGGGATGTGGTTGGGGGCAGGTTCAGTCCCTGGTCAACATGCAAAGGGGAGCCAACTAATGAATGTTTCTCTCACACGTCTATGCTTCTCATCTTCTTTTTCTCCCCTCCCCGCACTCTCAGATAAGTAAATAAAATATATTTTAAAGAGTAAAAAAAAATTCACATTCTATTTGCATAGAAAAGAAAGTATATCCTCCAGAGCTTATAAAAATTTTCATACACAATGTCTGGCATTCAATGACCAAGCAAGCTGCCAGCAAGGTCAACTGACTGAAAATCAAGAAAAACAAATGGATAGAAGGAAGAGACCATGGGTAATCCTGATATTGGAGTTAGCAGACATGAATCTCAAATCACTACAGTTAATATGTTCAAAACAAAAGAGGAAACATGCCGAAGTTAGAGGGAGGGGTGGGTAATTTCAGCAAAGAGCAGGCAGTTGTAGAATGGAAACGAAGAATAGAAATAGAACAACAGAACAACAGAAATGAATACCATAACTGACATGAAGAATTCCGTGCAGCCACGCTTAACAACAGTTTAGACACAGCAGACGACAGGATCAGTGAACCGGAATTCAGGCCATGAGAAAATATCCAGGCTCCAGCACAGTGTAAATAAAGACTGGAAAAATACACACACACACAAAAAAGTGTAAGACAGTGAGAAAATCGAATGAAGTGTTGTGACTTAACTAAGGTAACCTTTTTGCCTTCTCATCTGGGGCGGGGAGACTCCTCATGAGGTCGTTTAGTGAACTGGCTTTGATATGTTAGCAAATGGCCTTGGTCTCTGCATGTGCTCCTGCTGCAGTAACTGTTTCTCAGCCAGGAGAAGGTAAGAAGGAAGAAATCAAGGGCCAGCATCTTCATTTAAAAGAAACGGTACAGCCCTGGCTGGTGTAGCTCAGTGGATTGAGCGCGGGCTGCGAACCAGGCATTGCAGGTTCGATTCCCAGTCAGGGCACATGCCTGGGTTGCAGGCCATGTCCCCCAGCAACCGCACACTGATGTTTCTCTCTCTCTCTCTCTCTCTCTCTCTCTCTGTCCCTTCCCTCTCTAAAAATAAATAAATAAAATCTTAAAAAAAAATAAAAGAAGCAGTACAGATCACTGGAGTTGATGAGGGCCTGACTCAGGTACAGAGCCACGCCTAACAGCTCCAGAAGGGAGGCTGGCACTTGTTGGTGACTGGGCTCCTGTGAGTATCTTATTACCAAGGCAGGGAGGGGGGTGGATCTGAATGAACAGAAAGCACTTTCTGCCCGTTTGAACTGCTGTGCAGAAGCTCTACATTACAGGGCTTGTAGCCACAGGGAACAGGTGTGGATTTGAGCCAGGGAAGGAAGAGCTCAGAGTTCTAGCAGAAAAGACTCACGATCACCCGGATTGGCAGCTCGCCCCTTGGGTCCCCCATTTCCAGGCGTGGTGCTGGCGGTCAGCTTCCACAGTTGGCGTCCCTGTAGAGGGGTGCCCCTGGACTCGAGCAACCCTGATGTCAGCTGCTGTGGGTCGGAGCAGGTCTTTCACAGACCCATCCAGCGCTGCTGCTCTGTGAAGAGGGGCTTCTTCATCATCCACAAGGACCCGGAGAAGACTGAGGCTGAGGACTGCCTGAGCTACACTGCTTAAATCTCCAGGTATGCCCCTCCTCCTCTTAAAGGGCCCACAACATCTCCCTTTCAGGCCCGGTGCCTCCTGCCTGCAGGACTCTCGTCACTGAGTGGAAAAAGCGGTTTTAGGTCACCAGGCCTTGAAGGATCCCTTGACTAGGCACTGGGAGGTGTGGATTAGGACTCCTGGTACCTGGAAACTTTTTATTTCTGCTTCCAGGTAACTGGGGAATAGCTTAAGACCCTCAAGAGTAGGATTGCTGTGGCTGTGCACCGAGAGCCTGTCTGCGTCTCTCCCAGAGCTGCCTGGCTGGGGACTACATTTCTCAGCTTCCCTAGAAGTTGGCTATGGAGACAGGACCACTACTTCCATCCCTGATGGCAGATTCCGTCAAACACCTTTGGGGCTTGCCACCAACAGCTTCAGCCTTTCTAATAAATTCTGATAAGTGCTGCATCTAATACTAGAGATTTATTTTTTTAAATTTCTCCAAGGGGCCCTGGCTGGTGTGGCTCGGTGGATTGAGCGCCAGCTTGTGAACCATAGGGTCACTGGTTTGATTCCCAGTCAGGGCACATGCCCAGGTTGTGGGCCAGGTCCCCAGCAGGGGGCGCACGAGAGGCAACCACACATTGATGTTTCCTCTTTCTCCCTCCCTTCCCCTCTCTCTAAAATTAAATATATAAAATCTTAACAAATTTCTCAAGCAGACGGGTGCTTCATTCCCATGCATACAACCCAAGTTTTCTGTTGACTGTTCTATGAGTAGAAAGTACATGCATCCTATACTCTTGAAAAAGTCCTTCTTTGAATGATTCTCAAAAGGGTTCTGGATTTTCCAGCTTCCCTGGGGCATGGTGTGCAAACATATACTGTTAATTCCTTCAGCCTTTTGACACAAAGGGGTCCATTTGAAGTGGGGCCCCCTTTTTAAAAAAATATTTTATTTATTTGTTTTTAGAGAGGGGAAAAGGAAAGAGAAAGAAAGGGAGAGAAACATCAATGTGAGGTTGCCTCTCTCACGCCCCCTACTGGGGACCTGGCCTGCAGCTCAGGCATGTGCCCTGACTGGGAATTGAACCCACCACCCTTTGGTTCACAGCCAGCACTCAATCCACTGAGCCAGGGATGGCGTGGGGTTTCTTACTCCCTGTCAAATGTTATAGTGGGGTGGAGGGTGCAAACTCACAGTGCTTCAGTTTCCACATTTACAAAACAAGCATGCTGTGGATGTCTCCCTCACAGACTTATTCTGAAGGTTGACTGATGGCACAGCAGCAGCTCACGGTCACTGTACTCTCGGTGCTGCTTGTTTCTGTTCTTTGTTGCTACATTAAAACTAATGACCCTCCCAAATGTTATCGTTTAAGCTATGATATTTTTTACTATCTCTCATGATTTGGGGGGTTGACTGGGCTAAGCAGGACTGTTTTTCTGCTCCATGGGACGTTGGCTGGAGCTGCCATTGTGTGGGGGCTTGAGTGGGCTGGAATACCGGACACACGGTGGCAGCCGACGGCGACTGTCAGCTGGGACCGCAGCCAGGAGTGCTGGCTGAGGCTCCCGTAGCCTCCTGGGCTCCCAGCCAGCAGCCACGGGCCTCTGAGAGAGCAAGTGAGTGTCTGGTCCTGAGGGCAGGCACTCCTGTTTCTGCCGGCAAGCAGCAGCCGGCAGCCCTGATGCCACTTGCACTTCCTTCTAGTAAATTCCACCTCTATTGACAATCTGCACTCACCTTGTTTCAAAAAAATTTTTTTTAAATCCTCACCTGAGAACATCATTTCATTGCTTTTCAGAGAGGAGGGGAGGGAGGAGGGGGCTGAGAGAAACATCCCTGTGAGAGAGAAGCATCATTCATTGGCTGTTTCCCATACATGCCCGGACCAGGGACTGAACCTGCAGCCTAGGTATGTACCCTGACAGGGAATCGAACCCACAACCTTTCTGTTATGGGACGATACTCCAACCAACTGAGCCACACAGGCCAGGGATAATCTTTCTCTTTAAAAAGACTTTTGAAATTTATTTTTAGAGAGAGGGGAAGAGAGGGAGAAAGAGAGGGAGAGAAACATCAACTTGCTACCTCTTGTGCCCCTGACCGGGGACCTGGCCCACCAACCGGGTCATAGGCCCTGACCAGGAATTGAACTGGTGATCTTTCGGTTTCCAGGGCAGTACCCAACCCCTGAGCCACACCAGTTAGGGGGATCTATGCTTATCTTTAATTCATCTCCCTACTCTAGTAACTTCACACTCAACTTAACCCTCAGACAACTGCACGGTGTCATCACTGTGGACGAGACAGCAGCTCCATAATAAATCTGGTAAATCTTGTGTTTCGTCCAGCGACCAAAACAGCATCGTCACGGGGGTCGGACAAGAAATTCCTAACTGGACAGATCATGGTGGGTAGTCACCCCTCAAGGTATATAACTTCCTTCGAGAAGGTTTACCTCGGTCTCAAGCAAGCCCTGTCCATCATTCGTGGGCATCTAGGTGCACACACATCTTTAAAATGCCAGAGTAACCCTCTTTTTCAGACTCCTCTGAAATATAACCGCCCTCACAGGAGCACGTAATCTCAACTATGCTGTAATCCAATCCCCGCCTTGCTTCCTCCCACCTTCACGTAATCTTCTTTACCTTCCTCCCTTAATTCCAAATGTGTACAAGAAACTGCAAAGCTGTCATTCAGCATCATCGCCAAATGATTTTACAGACGAGGTTGTGAGGTGCAGAACGGCAGCCCTGCTATTCTGCCATTATCCAGCAGAGGGCGCGCCACACAGTCATCGTCCTAAAACACATTCCCAGCCTTTGGGTCCAAACCTCCTCACCTCCAGGACTTAGGTTTAAACCACGCACCCAGGGCTGTGCTTAATGCTTGGCATCAACGATCACACCTGACCTTCACAAGAAGGCTCAGAGGTTGGTTTTTACAGACGAGGACATCGAGGCTCAGGGACGTAAGGACCAAGGTTACACATGCAGCGAGTGGTGGCTTGGGACTCGGTTGAGGACAGTGCGATCCCAAGCCTTGATGGGTGCACAGTCCAGTGAAGACGAGACCGCGTAAGCCACGTGGGAGGAGGGTTTGCCTGTGCTGTGAGGCGGTGCTGTGTCCATCATTGCATCGTCCCATCCACTGCCCCTCTCAAGGGGATACAGATTTCTGATCATTGCCGTGAGGCTGGTGGCGCCCGGATCTGGGGAAGTACGTGTCCCCGTCCCAAACAGGAAGCTTGTGACTTGCCTTCGCCACGTTGTGTGAGGGGCCATGCTCAGCGTCCTGTGGGAGCGGAAGCTGCGACAGCTGCTGCGAGGTTCAACCCGGGCCCTGTCGCCACCGGAAGCACAAACCCAAATTGGGGGGCGGGGCGGCACCCCTTTAGCCTCCGGAATGAGGAAGACCCCAACCCACCGCACTGATGTGCAATAAAACACAGAAGAACGAAACTTCGTTGGCGCAAACCGCCGAAATGTTGGGGGCATTTGTCACAGCGACACCCTTAGTCCCAGCTCCCAAGGCGGGCAGCGGGCTGGAAACCGAAGCTGTTCCGCCCCCCATCGTGTCTCCAAGTAACTTGTTAACCCAGTAGACAAGTCAGCGAAGGATGCACTCAATTTTATAGCCCAGAGCAGATCCGGAGCTGTTTCTAGAGCAATAGCACTCTCAGCCGCTTTCAGTGGGTGTGATGTGCTTTCTGGAAGGAGTGAGAGGAGGTGAAGATACGCCCAGAGGGCTGGGAACTACTGAGCTTCAGGGGTGAGTAAGGCTTTGGAACCCAGTAGGTTTGGGTTTGAAGCCAGGCTCTGACACGCACCCATTGTGTGGTGCTGGGGGAGCCACTACACTCTCTGCCTCACTAAACGGGGACTCGTGGTAGCTCCATTATAGGTGTGCTGCACAGAGTCCACCAATCTGGCGTGGGAAGCTCCCACCCGACATGCTCCACAGCATTCCCGTAAGTTAGGAACCGTTTCCCTGGTGACAGCCGGCGTTGACTTGCCGGCCTCGTGACTGAGGCGCCTAAGAAAAGGATCCTCAGTTCTCAGTAGAGCCACCCCACCCGATGTCACCACCTGAAGAGATGAGTGTCCCTGTTGGGCCCTGCTGCGATTACACTCATGTGCAAAATATTGGTAAAGGTTGACTTAAGGCACTGAGTTTTGGAGCTGCTTGTTATGTAGCAACAGATAACCAGAACGTGTGTGCAATGTTGTTTTCTGCCCACCCATGAAGCTATCCCCCACTTCTTCTTCTTCCTGCCAGAGCCTGGGATTTGCTCAGGTGTCAGCCAGAGCTTCCTGAACCAGCCTCACGCTGGGTAAGGGGGGCTCTGACTGAGCACTGGCCCAAGGGACAGAAAAGAAGGCCTAATTGGGGCTCCTGGGGAAAAGTGTTTCCACTCCTAAGGAGCAGAAGTTTCCTACTGTCTGCTTCACCTGCTCCTGTCTTTGAACATGGCCAGGGAACGTGATGTCTGGAGCTGCTGCAGCCATCTTGTGACTACGAGAGGCCACAAAACCAAGCCAAGATCGTGACACTGACCGAAGTAGAGACATGTTTCCCTGCATCTCCCTTCTCCCCATTGGACACAACCAGGAGCAAGACTCTGAAAGAGAGGGGTGGGGAGGAAATGAGGCTGTGCCCAGGGACAGGGCTGAGGGACGGGAAGAAAGGGAGAATGGAAATTTAAACAGGATGGATGGGCTTTTTATTTTTCCTCACCGAGTATGACTGGGCTGGGCCCTAGATGTCATGAAGGGTAGGGAAAGGAAGATTCTAGGTGGTTCTTGTAGGCACGGTGGCTGGAGTTAAACTAAAGTGGTCCAGGGCTCCTCTGCGCCCACTCACTTTCAGACCTCCGCATTAATTCATGTCCTGGAGTGTGAGCGCGCATGCCCCGCAGATGGGGATGCCGTGTCTGATCGGCTCTCTCTGCCCAGGAAACTGTCGGGAAGGGGACTGGCCCCTTTTGCACATTCTGCTTCTTCTGGAGAAGACAAATGGAAATGGAATATTAAAAATATCTAAACCAGTATGTTCAGGACCCAGCCATCAGAGAAATGCCAGCTGAAGTCTGCCCCAGAGCAGGGACCGGGGACCCAGGTGGACTATGGCCTTGACTCTGGGGCTTCATGGACTGCAAATCCCAAAAGCACCCTGCTCTGGGCCTTCTGGGACTGGGCTGGGGTGGGCACTGGCGGCTGGGTGAGGGAAGAGTCACTGAAGCAGATGGGACGTTGGGTGTCAGCCAGTGACAGCGCAGCCCCCGGGTGTCCTGCCTGAACCTCAGCAGTGACAGGTGGGGCACCTGTGGCCCATGGCTGACCCGCCCCTTCCCCATGGCCCAGAGCACAGAGAGACCAGGCCAGACACAGAATTCACTTTACTGAGGGACCCCGGTGACTGTGCACAAGGAGAGGGGCCTAAGTGCTACAGGGAGAAGGTAGTCACATGTGGGGGCCTCCCTGGCCCGGGCACCTCCCCTCCGGGAGCTGCTTAGCCCAGGACCAGGCCCTGAAGCCCATCAGACCGTAGGGAGACAGGGCTTCCTCCCCAGCCCCGCGCCCACCCTGACCTGACCCGAATAGCCCTGTCTCTGCCCCAGGGAGGCCCCTGTGGTCCAGCGGTGCCCCCTCCAAGCAGCTCCCGCGTCTGCGTCTGCAGCTGGTGTCCGAGTGGGTCTGGGACAGTCTGGTGGTGCCGTGGGCACACGCCCAGCGCCCCCCCCCCCCCGCCGCCTTCCTCAAGACTTGAAGGGAGGACCCGCCCAATGTGACGCGATGGGCTCGGTACCTCCTAGGAGTGGGAACTGGGACACGGACACAGTCCAGGACCAGAGGGCTTGGGGGGCGTCCAGCGATACTGAGGGGAAACACTGAGGTGGGCAGAGAGGGCCGAAGCAGAGGTCACCACAAGGACGTGACACTACACAGGAGCGTCAGCACTTGAGGCAGCTGGTGCGGACCCTGACTGCGCCAGGCTGGGTAGGTGGTGGTGGTGTTGGGGGGGGCACCTGGGAAACTGACGGCAGCGCCCTCTTGGGGACATTTCCTCCCCTCTAAACCCCGGATCCTGGTCAACTCCTACGCTGGCAGGACCAGCGCGGTAGGGCGTTAAGTAGCGGTAGCTGATGTTAATCATCCTAATGAGCACAACTCATTTCTGTAAGTAGAGCAACTGAAGCGCCGCCTTGGGGATTTGCTGGGTCAGCGCGCCCTCTGGTGGGCACTTGGAGACAGCTCGGGCGGGGGGGAAGATGGAACTCGAGGCTTAAACTGTAAAAAGCCTCCTCTTCTCTTCCTCGACCCCCCTCCCTTCTTTCCTTTCTTACTCCCACACACGTCCCCCAGGACTGCTCCCACCCAGCTGGAGAGCCAGCGGCGACTGAGCCAGGCTAGCCCTGCCGGCCCGTGGTTCGCAGCCCGGGGGTGGGGAAGGGGGTGGGGGTGGGGGCGGGTCAGAGAGGCCCGGAGAACGCTCCAGGGTTGAACTGCGGCGCCGGTCCTGGGAGGCAGGAAAGGTCCCCGCGAGCAGGGCGGGGCCGCAGTAGGCGAGGCCTCGTAGGCCCGGGTGAGGAGTCTGCGCTCTCTCTCCAGGGCCCTGGGGAGTCACACAAAGTTTAGAATAGGGGAGAGGCAAGGTGAAGTTTGTGAGATCTGGCGGAGGATGAACGGCAAGGGCTGGAGGGGGGCCGAACCCGGGTGGGAGGTTGGATTGGGGCGGGTGGGGGTGGGGCGGACCTGGCGGGAGCCGCAGGGCGGGCCCAGGGCCCCGCCGGGTTTCAGGCTGGATGGGGCAGTGCCTCTCCCGCCCTCGGAGGTCCTTCCCGGGCTGGCGGTGTGACAGGGCCTGGCGCACACCCACCGGCGGCCTGGCGCAGGCCTGCAGCCTGGTGTCTCCCAGCACAGCTCCCGTCCGTGGTCGGTGGCGACCCTTCAACCCAGGGGGTCCAAGCTCCCGACATTCCGCAGCGCACTTACCTCCAACCATTCAGTATTACCCGCCGGGGGACCATTCCCCCAAATAACGTTATTTTAATTGGGAGCCCCCGGGAATATTGTGTAATCTCTAATACGCCGGTTCTCCAACTATAATAAGAGGTCTCAGGACCTCTTATTATTAAAAATGGTCAAGAACCTCAAAGGGATTTTATTTATGTGGGTTCAGTCTGACGATATTTGCTGCACTAGGGATTTCAACGGAGAAATTAAGAGCATTTATTTATGAACGCTTTAGAAATAGCAATAACAAACATGCCACCTGTGCACACAAATAACATACTATTTCCATAGCTTTACTTGTCAGAACCAAACGACTTGAGCAGAGTGGCCTTGTTTCATGTTTTTTTTTTGGAAAACTCATGTCTGACGCAAGGGAAGGCGCCAGACCCCCGTACCTGCTTCTGCATCCAGGCAGCTGCGATCCGCTGCCCACGCAGCCTCTGGAAAACTCCACTGAACCGCTGGAGAATGAGAGCGAAAAAGGCAAAGAATGTCTCAGGAGCGTGATGAAAATGGGCTTGTCCTCCGGGAGGCCCGCATAAGGGTCCCTGAACCGCTGCCCTGCAGCTTCTGCAATGCACCAGGGACCACAACTTCCTGGATGCCTCCTCCTTCTTCTAGAAGTTTCTGAGTCCCCAGTTCTCTACTCAGCTTCTGGGACCAGGTCTCCACCCGCTGTGGCCCATATCTGCCCCACTAGGAGAAACATGAGTGTGGGCTACCTGGGGGACAGCCAGGGGGACAGAGCAGCCGAAAACAAGAGAGATTGTCACACCTGTTCTTCATGAATTAAATGGGGACTTAAGAAAAGAAAGAAGCGTTGGGGGGGGGCGGGTGACGCGGAAAGCATGGTGGGCGCACTAGAATGAAAGCGGGCATAGTCAGTGTCAATTAAAACCATATTTAAAATGATGCTTTGAGCCCTGGCTCTTGTGGCTCAGTGGATTGAGTGCAGGCCTACAAACCAAAGTGTCACCGGTTCAATTCCCAGTCAGGGCACATGCCTGGATTGCAGGCCAGGTCACCAATAGGAAGCGTGTGAGAGGCCACCACACGTTGGTGTTTCTCTCCCTCTCTCTCCCTCCCTTCCCCTATCTCTAAAAATGAAGAAATAAAATCTCTCTTTTTAAAGATGTTTTTCCCTGGCCAGTGTGGCCCAGTGCACTGGAGGGTCGTCCCATGCTCCAAAAGCTGGGGGATTGATTCCTGTCAGCCTGCACATTTGGGTTGGGGGTTCAATACCCAGTGGGACAGTGTGTGGGAGGCAGCCAATCAATGTTTCTCTCTTACATGGATATTTCTCTCTTCTTCTCTCCTTAAAATCAATAAACAGCCTGAAAAAATTTAGAAAACATGCTTTGTGTTTGCACATGAAGTGGAGTTAGGCTCTGAGCTCAGACTGATATTTTCACAGCCACAAAGGTCTGGTGGGGTTTCCAAGGGGTGTGGAGGATGCGGAACAACTCACAGTTCATGATCCTTCCTGGGTGTCCCACACCCTGGGCTTCCCACGGCGCCTACGGGGTGCATGGGGTCCCCAGGTCACGCACCCCTGGGAAGTCAAACTGCTTCTGAGGAGCTCCTGAGATGCACTTTGGGGAGAGGGACTTGCCTCTGTACCTGGAGGTGCCAGGTGCTGTCCTGGGCTGTCCCCTCCATAATCTGCAGCCCACTGTGTCACACTGTCCCATCCACCAATGAGAATGAAACCTTAGTCCCAGTAACACTCAGGGAAGGGCACTGTTCCAACACTGCCACGCGCCACCCCCCCAAATCCTCAGCATCTCAGGATAAAGTGGGGACATTGAGGCAGGGAGGGACAAGTGACTTGCCTGGTTAGTGGCTGCTAGTGAGACCACAGGGCTGCCAGGTTAGAAAACACCTGTTCTCTGAACCAATTTTTGTAAAGAGTGCCTCTTCCGTTCCCCAAGTGGTTACAAGGAGTTCCCGTGTGACCCAGCAATTCCCGTCCCAGGTGTTTCCTGTGAGAAATGAAACCACACGTCCACACAGATAGTTGGGCGTGAGTGTTGACCACAGCATTGCCCACAGTTGCCAAAATGTGGAAGCCACGCAGATGTCCACCCCCTGCTGACTGGACAGAGCAAATGTCGAGTATTCACACAGTGGGATGCCATTTGGCCAAACAAAGGAATGAAGCCGTGACCCCTGCCACAACGTGGATGAGCCTCGAAAACCTTGTGCTGAGTGCAAAAAGCCAGACACAGACTTACCACGCAGCGTGGGCTCCCGCCCACAGGAGATCTCCAGAACAGGATAAGGCAGCGTTAGAGCAGAGATCAGGGGTGGCCAGAAGCTGGGGGGAGAGCTGGTGAGCGATTGATCGTTAAGGAGTGTGTGTGTGTGTGTGTGTGTGTGTGTTTTGAGCGATGAAAATGTTCTAAAATTGATTGTGATGATGGTTGCACAACTCTGGGAATGCACTAATGCCTTCGAGGTGCACACTTCAGGTGGGTGAATTGTGTGGTGCGTGTTTCTTCCCAGCACCTTGCCCGTGTTCATCCCCCCCCCAGAAAAATGCCAGCTTCTCTCCCCACCCCGCCCCCGTTATTGCCTTTTCCAGTCTTGCTGGGTTATAAATAACACAATGATAAATACGATAATGCTGAACATGTCTTCTCCTCCCCCACTCCCTCCCCCACAATGAATTCCTTAGGATCAATTCCCAGTGGTCGCGTGTGGCTGCCAAGCCTTCAAATGAGGAAGCTCCAAAGGGACCCATTACGAATATTCAATATCTCATTAATCATTGTTTGATACTGATGACAAGCACAAAGGATAACGATCTGTCTATTTGGTGATAAATGACGTCTATTCTTAAATTTTATTTCACCCGTTTCTGTTTGTTTACCGACAGCGGCCCGGGTAAATGTAACATTACGCCTGTGCCTGGCGTTTGGGGCCCGCGTTACATTTCTGGGGGCGACGCTGCTCTAGGGAGAAGGTAACATCCGCTTGGGGACCAGGAGGGCGACAGGAGAAGAGAAAAGCAGGGAAAATGGGGACGGCAGGGGTGCTGGTAGAAGGGTGAGCAGGCGTTCGCTTTGCCCATTGGCCCAGTTGCCATGGTAACCTTGCAATAATCTGTTCCTACATTTCCACACACAAAAAACGAGGGGGGGGGGCTCGAACTGTTTGCTTATCCATCTACCTATCTGTTTAACAAATGTTTACGTAATGGTGAGTGCGCAGTGAGCTGACGGAGCACCAGCCACAGGCCAACCTCCCTTCCAAGCGCTTTCCCGCGTCCTCCCCTCCAACTCCCGAAGAGCCCCAGGAGGCAGGGTCAGCGGTTCTGGCCATTTTCACAAAGAACGCCGAGCTTTCGAGAAGCTCGGGAGCTTTCTCAGAGTCTGAGCGGGGGGACGCCGTACAGACAGAAACCCCCCAGCTGGATTGCAGCGCCCGAGGTCCGCGGGGTGGGAGGGCGGAGGAGGGCGCATTCCCGTGTCCCGGCCGGCGGGCCCAGGCCTGGGAAACGCTTTCTCGTGGAGTCCGTGTCTGCCCCCACTGACGACCGTGCACCAACACACGCCGTGTACACAACCAGGTTAATCACACGTGCATGGAGTGGGCCTGCGCCTCGCGGGCGAGACCAGTGTGCCCCTCCCGAAGCCTGTTTCCACTGAGTGATGACCGTGAACTCTGAACCCGAGAGCGAGTCCCGGCGCCACCGTGCAAGGCCAGAGCCCCCGAGTTTGGGTCTCTTTGTCCTCGGCCCCCTGCGGATTCATCCTGAAGGGGGCTCCTCGCTGAAGGTGGTGCGGCCAACGCCCACATTCTCCTTTAGCGGGACCCTTTAAGAGGGGGTCCCCAGAACCCAGCTGCGGACAGCCGTGTTGCCATGGAGACCGGGCCCGGCTCTCGGAGGGGCCAGCCCGTGTGCGCAGGCGCAGGACCGAGCAGCTGCGACGCAGCGGAACTGCTGAGATTGGAGCGGAGGGTGCGCGCCTAGACGCGGCGGGAGCCGGCCCCTGGCAGCTGCCCTCTCTGCGCGGTTCCCGGTGCCACAGCGCCACCCTCCCCTGCACCTGCCCGGGCGCTGCGTCACTCAGGCCTGGGACAGAAGGGCGGAGCGGCGGGGCCGGCTGCATCCCCGGGGCCTGACGCGTAAGCCCCCTGCGAATTGTCCGACAGTTCTGGGGAGGGGACCTTGAGAAAGGCCGCTGCGTCAGCCGGCCAGTGGCTGCAGGAGCTCCAAGCCCAAGCCCGCAGCTCGGCCACATTCACCTGAACTCCAAGCCCAGGGGCTCTGCTCCCGGGTGGGATTTGCACTGCGCGATCACCGCCAGCGAGCAGCACCATGGCCTTGAGCCTTTTGCAGGACTGGTGCAGCGGGCTGGACGTGGACGTGCACAGGGCCCTGCTGGTCACCGGCATCCCCGAGGGCCTGGAGCAGGCGGCCATCGAAGCTGTGCTGCAGCCGGCCTTCCTGCCCCTGGGCACGTTCAGGCTTCGGAACACGAGGGCCATGCGGGACGAGAAGGCCAAGGCCGCCCTGGTGGAGTTCTCGGAGGACATCGACCACTCCGCCATCCCCAGGGAGATCCCCGGCAGGGAAGGCTTCTGGAGAGTTCTGTGTAAGGACCGCGCGGAGGACACGAGAGTCCTGAGGCAGATGAAACGCTTGCTGCTGGATGAGAGGGCCCCTGAGGACACGCCCACCCCTCCCACCTCGGAGACGGAGGCCCAGGGGTCGGAGCCCGCCTGTCCCCCTCCTGGCGCAGCCGGCAGGGCCAGGAGGGGCCGTCGGAGTCGCAGGAGCAGAGCCAGAGGCAACAGGCTGACCCAGAAGGGCAAGAAGAGAGGCCGCGGCGGGCGGCCGTTCGCCTCCGCCAGGCGTGGGTCGGAGGGCTCCTCCTCCGACAGCCTGGGCATCGTGATCGAGGAGGTGGACGAGGAGGACCTGAGCGGGGCGGAGGACCAGAGGGCGCTGTACGCCACGCTGCAGACGGCCGCCCGGGAGCTCGTGAAGAAGTGGGCCCTCCAGGGCGACGCCACGGGTGGAGACGGTCCCCGCGAGTTCCTGGCTCTGGTGACGGTGACAGACAAAGCCAAGAAGGAGGAGATGGACAAAGAAACCCCAGGGGCTGAGTCTATCAGCCTGAACATCGAAGACCTGAGCGGCGTCCCCGACTTAGTGGCGCTACTGGCCGTGCGGGACAGTTCCGACGAGGAGCCCGCAGACAGCGACGCCTCTGCCAGCGACTGGCAGGAAAGGGAGGACCCAGAACAGGAAGGGGACAGCCCCGAGTTTGTGGCCATCGTGGCCTACACGGACCCCTCCGACCCCTCCGCCCGGGAAGAGATGCTGAAGATCGCTTCCGTGATCGAGTCGCTGGGCTGGAGCGACAAGAAAGACCAAAAGGACGCGCTTCCCGAGGTCCTGGCTGTCATGGCCAAGGACACTTCCGGGACCCGCGTGATGGTGGAGGAGGCGGGACGCCAGGTGGACGCCATGGTCCTCAGGAAGGCCAAGGACGATGGCAACCTCCTGGAATGCATTTCCGCCCTGGCCGAGCCGGAGACGCTCCCCAAGGGGAAGAAGGCTCCGCCGGGCCTTCTGGGAGGCTGGGGCGCGGAGGGGGACGGCGAGGTGGGCCTCCTGGAGCTGGTGGCGCTCCTGGCCGCCCAGGACATGGCGGAGGTGATGAAGGAGGAGCAGGAAGAGGCCTGGGAAGGCGGGAAGTGCAAGCACCACAAGGGCGGCCTGGGGGAGGTCCTGGCGCTCCTGGCGGCGCGGAGGGACCGGGAGTCGGAGGAGCAGTCAGAGGGGGCTTCGGACGGAGGCTCGGAGGAGGCGTCCGAGGACACGGACAGCGAGGAATCGGGGCCCGAGGGCCGCGCGTCCAGGAAGCCCCGGGCCAAGCGAGCCCGCACGGCTTCCAAGGTCCTGGGTCAGGCGGGCGCCCCCTCCGGGTCCCGCAAAACCCGACGGGGAGGCCGAGGCCGCGGCGGACGGGCCGTCACTCCTGAGAAGAAAGCTAAGGATGAGGCGGCGGGCGACAAGAAGAAGAAGGGGCGCGCGGGCGCCGGAGCCCGCGCCAAGGCCGGCGAGGCCAAGGGGCAGCCGCCCACCGGCTCCAAGTCGGCCCGCGGGAAGAAGGCTCGTAGGGGAGGGAGGCCGCCCCCCAAGTGCCACTAGTGGCTCCCAGAGACAGCGAGGCTGTGGCGGGCGATGTGCTCCCCCCTCCTCCGCGCTCCCTCCGCCCTCCCTGCAGCAGAGGCCCGTCTGCCGCTTAACCGTGCTCCGCGCTCCGCGGTGCGCCAGGCGCGCACCGCGGGCCTCATCCTTGCCTTTCAGTCCCTCCTTTGCAGGTGGCGCGAGCGATCCTGATGGAAGAAGGAGAGAGAAACGGGCACCCCTGGAGGCAGCCGCCCCAAGTGATGGGACCGTGTCTCAAAGGGCACCGAGCGGGCGTGGCTTTGGGTGGCTCCCGGTTAGCGGGGACAGGGGGCGAGTGTGTCCCTGGACGCGAGCAGCTGGGGAGGCCAGCGGTGCCAGTGAGTTCTTTCTGGCTCTTCGTGGGGGCCCCGAAGGTTCCAGACCCATGCTTCTGGCCAGCGTCTGTAGGCCCCCACCAATCGGATGGGGCCAGGGATGGAGGCTTGGCCGCTAGCTCGCCAGTGCGTGTCAGGGTGAAGCTGAGCTGCCTGCGGGGGCTGGGGGGCGGAAATGATTCCAGAAAGACAGCCTGAGAGAGAGGGGGCAGCTCCTCTGGGAGGACGGGAAGAGAGAGAAAAGGTGGGGGAGGCGTGGGGACAGGTTATCAGGAGCTGGAGAGGAGGAGGAGGAGGGAGACGGGGAGGATGCTCTAGGCCTGCCCACCTCTGGCGCAGCTGCTACAGATGAATTAGCTCCTCAAGGCCAAGGCCACCTGCTGGAGTCCACAGGCTGAATCTGTCACTCAGATTGCACAGTGATTTCCAGAAATCCTAAGTATGTGCCAACATTTTCAGTCAGAGCAACCCTCATCCAAATCACTGGCCTCTCTGCAGTGCCCCGCAGCGCCCCTTCACCCAGGCATGCGGCTCTCCCCTCCCTTCTGCCAGCTGCCGCCCCCTCCCTGTGCTGAGCAGTCCCTCAGTGACGGCTTCGCAGCGCCTAAAATGATAGGGTCTCCCAGTTCACGGTCTGAGTGAATTAAATGCCAGAGGGGACCCTGAGGGCGCACCTGAGGGGTGGGGGCTGGTCCCAGCAGCGTAGGAGCTGACCAGGGTCCCGAGTTTAGAGTGGAGGAAATGTCCCCAAGAGGGCGCTGCCGTCAGCCTTCCAGGCGCCCCCCGCCCCCCCACCTACCCAACCTGACGCAGTCAGGGTCAGCGCCTGCCGCCCCAAGTGCCGATGCTCTCGTGTCGTGTCACGTCCCTGTGGTGACGTCTGCTTTGGCCCTCTCTGCCCACCTCAGTGTTTCCCCTCAGTATCTCTGGACTCCTCTCCAAGTCCTCTGGTCCAGGCTGTGTCCGTGTCCCAGTTCCCACCCCTAAGTGGTGCCCAGCCCATCACATCAGGGGGGTCCTCCCTGCAAGTCTTGAGGAAGGCACGGAGGGGGGGCTGGGCGTGTGCCCACAGCACCACTGGACTGTCCCAGACTCTCTGGGACACCAGGTGTGGACGCAGACTTGGGAGCTGCTCGGAGGGGCCACCGCTGGACCACAGGGGCCTCCCTGGGGCAGAGACAGGGCTATTTCGGTGAGGTCAGGGTGGGCGCGGGGCTGGGGAGGAAGCCCTGTCTCCATGTAGTCTGATGGGCTTCAGGGCCTGGTCCTGGGCTAAGCAGCTCCCGGAGGGGAGGTGCCCGGGCCAGGGAGGCCCCCACGTGTGACTACCTTCTCCCTGTAGCACTTAGGCCCCTCTCCTTGTGCACGGTCACCAGGGTCCCTCAGTAAAGTGAATTCTGTGTCTGGCCTGGTCTCTCTGTGCTCTGGGCCATGGGGGAGGGGCGGGTCAGGTGTGGGCCATGGGTGCCCCACCTGTCACTGCTGAGGTTCAGGCAGGACACCCGGGGGCTGCGCTGTCACTGGCTGACACCCAGTGTCCCTTCTGCTTCAGTGACTCTGCCCCCACCCCACCCCCTGACCTAACCTGCCCACTGAAGTCCCGCCACACCTTAGCTTCTACCTGCCCCGCCCCTGGCCTCCTCCCCCAGCCTCAGTGGTCCCCTGCCCTGCCCCTTGCCAGGCCTCAGCCCTCCATCTTTAGGTCTTTGCCACCAGGCTCCCTCTGCTGGCCCCACTCACCCACATGTTTGGCGGCTTCAGCCCTCACTCCTCATCCTGGCCCCTAGTGCCCCTCCCTGCCCACGACCTGGGCTGGGTGTCCGCCCCATGCTCTAGTCCTCAGGCCAGTCTCTGCCCAGCTGCGCCTCACCCAGTCCAGCTCCCTCCCCCGACCCCACTCAGGGCCTGGCTCTGAGCTCACGGGTGCTGCCCTGACACCTGAGCTGGACCCTTCTCCCTGCTGTTTCCGTGGACAGCTCCCAGCTCCTATGCTGGATCTCCAAGGCTCCACGCTGCACCGCAGACCGGGAGGCCCCGCCTCCTCCCTGGGCCCCTGCTCCCTCACATACCTACAGGGCTGCCAGAAGGGTTTTAGTAGTACTTAACTGATGTCTGATGGAGTCACTCCCCTTCCCAGACCCTTTAAAGTCTTCCTGAGTACCAGCGGGCCGAAGGAGAGCCCTACCCAGGATGTCGACAGGAGTCTGTCCTTCCCTGCGTGCGAGTCTTTCTTCAAATGTCACATTCCCAGGGAGGCTGCCCCGGCCACCCTATGACAAAGGTCACCCTTCCTGCCCACCCTCACCTTACTTTTCAGAGCCCTGATTGCCACCCGGTACCCTTGTTTATTTCCAAACAAAGCACTGACTGTGTTTGTCAGGGGCGGAGGTTAATAGAGGAAACTGACTCGGGTTTTACAGGCAAAGTGCCCACGGGGGATGGGCGGGTCCCCCGAAGATGAGAAACGCAGCGAGCTGCTCCTGGCCCAGGGGAGGCTGCGCCCCGAGCCCGGGTCGCTGGGCGCGGGGGTTCCACCTGCAGAGCGAGTGGGCCTGAGGAGGGACCCGGGGCCCCCGGCTAACGTCACCGCTGCTGCCGCCACCGCAGCCCCAGCGGCCTCCAGATGGCGTCCCCCTCCTCCCGCTGCCAACTGCCGCCGGTGCCCGGGGACGGCAGTGCAGCTGGCAGAGGAATCGGGCGGTGGCTGAGGCCAAGGGTCACCCGGAGGTGGCGGGTTGGGGCGGGTGAGGAGTTTGGGGCTCCAGAGGCGGTCCGTCCCGTCCTTCGACGCGTCCAGGGTCCCAGCCCCAGCCCCGTGCCCGCACCCGGTGGCCGCTGTTTCCAGCTGTTGAAGGACTGACGGACCGGATGGAACGCGCAGGCTTGGCGAACCGGACCCAGATGTGCCCAGCGAGGCAGGTGCAGGGACGCTCCCGTCCGGCGGGAGGGAGCCTGGGGCGCGAGAAGCGGCGTAAAGGCCCTGAGATCCCACCCTCACCGGCGGCGCAAGGAACCCCCAGGCCCTTCGGCAGCGCGTTTGTCCTCGCGGGGGCCCGGAGGTGCCAGGGCGGAGTGGAGCGCGGTCGCCTCCGGTGGGAGGAGGAGGCGGTGTCCCGAGGAGGCCGAGAACCCGCGCGCGCTGGGCGCGGGGGCTGCAGCGGGAAGCAGGGCAGACGCAGGCAGACCCCCGCGGAGCGTCATGGGCGGGGAGGGCGGAGGGTACTGAGCCCCGAGAGCAGCTCGGGGTCCGGCGTTAGACGGCGGCGCCCGCGGGGAGGAAAGGCCGGCGGGCGGGCCTGCGGGCGCGGGTGCGGGTGCGGAGCAGGAGGGTTTGCAATCGGGGGAAGCCCTCACTGGGAAGGTGGCAGTAGGTGCGGGGCGAGGCAGCGGACACCCGAGGGAAGCGCACCCAGGGGCGGGAACAGCGGGTGTGAGAGCCGGAGCCAGGGCTGCGATGCCCGGGGCCGAGTCACGGGTCGTCACCGACCCCTCCGGAGCCAGACTTCCGTGCTGGGCTTAGGGGAGACGGTGTCTGCAAAACGGGCCACCAGCCTCCATGGGGTGGCTGCGTAATTAGGTTCCCCGTCACTAGTGCTGGGATGTGACCCGGCTTGAAAGGAACGTGCGAGTCACTGGGGTCTGGATGGGGGCGCTCAGAGGCGAGAGGTGCCCCCCGCCTGCCCCGCATGGGCCTGGAAGCTGAACTTGTCCTGGGAGACGGGGGCGCCCCAAGATCGAGGCGATGTGACCCCATCCTAGAACGGTCCGGAGGAAGTCAGGATTCCTGTAGCAGAAAACGACACCCTTTCCTCTCCAACGGGTTCCCCAAAGCCTCGGGCAGCAAGGCCTCCGCTGTCTCAGTGCAGGCTCCGCCCCATCACACAGGACGCCCCGCCCCCTACTTCCCGGCGGGCGGAGCTGTGTCCCTGACTCCAGTTGCCGTGCCCTATTTCCCACCAGGGGGCGCTCCAAGACCGCCCTTAGGGTGAGCCCACAGCGCGGCGAGGGTGCGCCAGAAGGCGCTTTGGGAAGATGGTTCAAGTCACACCGAGGCGGCCCAATCAGACTCAAAGGTGGTGGCACACTGGCCCATCTCCTTGAAGCTCCAAAGCTCCCCCTGTCCTTCGAACGCCAGTCTGTAGAAAGTGGACTTCCCCGTGGCGCAGTGGTCTCTGGAAGTGAGGCCCACTGCGTCAACATCTGGGAATTTCTTAGGCGCCTCTACGGGCCTATTGCATCAGGATCTGCACTTTCCAGGTACACAAGTACTCTGGAAACACACCGCCATCTGTGCCGGGAATCCTGGCCCAAAGAGTGAAACCTCTGTAACAAAGGGGCTGACTCCCTTATTTAAGGTGTGACCACAGACAGCCTTCCATCACCCACCCCACAGCTGGGGAGGCCATAGGAAAGTTAGCTTGCTCCCTCCCGCCCCTGAGTGGGTATGAGGGTCCAGCCTTGCAAACACCCAGCCCCAGCCTCCAGGCCACTATAAAGGGCCAACACCCTCATTCTGATTTTTTTCAAGCCACGGGGACTGGCTCATGCCTGCTATAGCCCCCCACTCCCCAAAAAAATCCCAGCACGAGAGTAAAACTTTTGATTCCTTCTTGGTGCATGTGGTGGAGTTACCAGTCTTGTCATCTCAGCCGATTCTGGGTGAGCGGTTGAGCTGCCCAACCACCAAATGACCTCGCCATTACAACCGGGTGCTCATCCTGGAGCCTGGCCTTCTCTGTCCTAACCAGAGACTCACAAACTCACTGGGTGTCAGAGCAGAGACAGAGGCAACTGACCTCGAAGGCAGTGGCTCTCAGGGTGCGTTCTCCCAACTGCAGTGCCTGCTGGGACCCTCTTCCCTAGAGACTACTGACTGAGGACCCAGGAAAGGACAGAGGCTCTCAACTTTGGCTACAAGTTCCAGTCCCCTGGGGAGTGTTTAAAAAATTGGGATGCCCTGGCCGCTCCCTCTGGGAATCTGAAGCTGTTGGTGGGAGGTGGGGCCAGGGCAGCAATCACTTCAAAGGCTCTCCAGTTGACTCTGATGTGCAGCCGGGTTTGTAAACAACGTTTACCCCAGTCCTCCCATTTCACAGGGAAGAAGCTGAGACACTTATGAACGTTATATTAATCCCATCTAATTAGATGGATCATTTTGCTGTATGCCTGTTTTTTTAGGGAAAATAAATTAAGCCAAGGAAAGGAGAGTGGGCCCCTCAGTTTCCTGGCTGCAGAGCATGGAGACAGTTGCTGGCTTTTCTTCTGGAGGAAATTCAGGGCCAGCGGCTGGAGGGTGTAACCTGAGCCCCAGCTCAGAGGAGAACGCATCTATTCCCCCTACACACAATCTGGAGGTTTTGTTGGTTATTTCCAGAGAGAAAGAGAAAGAGCTCAGCATGGTCCCAGGGGGAAGAGAGTTGCCAGGTTTTCCGTGCCAAAGCCTGAGGCTGTAGTTTCAATTCCTGTTCTGTGCAATGAAAATGGACAGACCAGACACTATGCTGTAAAAACCAGCATCGTTTCAAACGAGCTGAGAAGTCACATCTGAATCCAGGCGACAGAGGAATGAATATGTGGGGCACCACACACCACGTCTTCTCAGCTCTTCGTGTGAAATAGCGGCAGATCAGAAGAGAACCGCCTGTCCAGCCCTGGGCAGGTGGTTCAGTTGGTCTGCTGGTTGGAGCATCATCCCATGCATCAAAAGTCTGCGGGTTCAGTCCCTGGCCGGGGTGCGTATGAGAGACAACCAACTGATGTTTCTCACATCGATGGTTCTCTCTCTCTCTCCCACCTTTCTTTCTCTCTAACAAAAAAAAAATCTATAAACATATTCTTGGGTAAGGATTTTTTAAAAAGTAAAAACAAACCCCCAAAACTCACATACCCAGCCACAGGGGAATAGCTGATTAACCTACAACAGTAGCTGCCACACAATTATGAACCACGATCCATGGTAAAAAGAAAAAACATTTTACTGCAACCTAGGACTCACGCACACGACATAAAAAATAAATCTCCTGCCCTGGCTGGCGTAGCTCAGTGGATTGAGCTCGGGCTGCGAACCAGGCATCGCAGGTTCGATTCCCAGTCAGGGCACATGCCTAGGTTGCAGGCCATGTCTCCCAGCAACCGCACATTGATGTTTCTCTCTCTCTCTCTCTCTCCCTCCCTTCCCTCTCTAAAAATAAATAAATAAATAAATAAATAAATAAATAAATAAATAAATCTCCTGGCTGGTGTGGCTCAGTGGATTGAGTACTGGCCTGCGAACCAAAGGTTCATTGGTTTGATCCTCAGTCAGAGCACAGTCCTTGGTTGTGGGCCAGGTCCCCAGTAGGGGGCACTCAAGAGGCAATCACACATTGATGTTTCTCTCCCTCTTTCTCCTTTCCCCTCTCTAGAAATAAATAAATATAATCTTTAAAAAAATCTTCATAATACACATTACTACATGAGATGAATTCAGATATTTCTTTTCTTTTTTATTTAAAACATTTTTTTATTCTTATTGATTCTAGAGAGAGAGTAAGGCAGGGAGAAAGAGAAGGAGAGAAACATCAATCGGTTGCCTCCCGCATGTGCCCTGACTGGGAATTGAACCTTCGACACTTCGGTCTGCAGGATGACACCCAACCAAGTGAGCCTCACCAGCCAGGGCTGAATTCAGGTATTCTGTGCCTTTTGTTCCTGTAGGGAAAATTGTGAAAGACCTTGACATGTGCCACAGAGGTGACTGGTGTCTTGGCTGGAAACTCAGGTGTTGTCCAGAGCCCCTTTCCCGATGTCTGATTCTCTGGGGTCTCTGTGTCTTTGAGCTCCATCCTCCCTGGCACATTTCGGGTGGTCTCTATTCACACACGTGGAAGTGATTTTGTCAGGTGGATGGTTGATTTCCCTGTCCCACTGGTGCAAAAAAACCCCAGTTTTCTACATATAAGGAAACATTTATTTTAGCATTCCTAGTGGTACACATCTGTCTGCTCTGGATTCTTCCTCTGAACTGGTTGGACTATCTCGCTGAGTTACCTGATGAGTTAAATAAAATGTTTGACATCGCTCCATTTTGTAGTTGTTGGAGAATCCTGGTTTTACCTTTGAAACAAGGTAACAAACCCTGGTTGGTGTGGCCCAGTTGGTTGAGCGTCATCCGGCAAAACAAAAGTTTGCTGGTTCTATTCCCAGTCAGGGCACATGCCTGGGCTGCGGGCTGAGGGGACAACCAATCCATTTTTCTCTCGCACATTGATGTTTCTCTCCCTCTCTTTCTCCCTCCCTTCCCCTCTCTCTAAAAATAAATAAGTAAAATCTTTTAAAAAATGGTAACAAGGTTCTCCATGCAACATGAATTTGTGGGAGATTTTTATTTCCCTCTTTCCAGTGTTTCCTCAACCTTTCACAATGGATGTATAGAGCTAGTTTGGGTCTTCCACGACCAGGTGAAAATGCTTACTCACACATCCTCCTGCTCCCCGCCACAGTCAGGAAAAGCCAAACGTAAGTGCTTGTCGGGAAAATCACTCACTTCTCCAGCTTGCAGGAAAAGAGTGGTAGGACCTGGCCCGGGCTGAGTGTGTTCTCCCTGCCAGGCCCCATGAGTCATGTGTATCATCCCCAGAATCCTCCCAGCACCCCCAGCACCCCTGATTTTCAGACAGAGAAACTGAGGCTCAGACGGATGGAGAGCTGTGCTTAAAGTTCCACAGCTCTGAGGACATGGAGTCTGGGTGTGAA
Source organism: Tonatia bakeri (assembly GCA_004024845.1). Lineage (NCBI taxonomy): Eukaryota > Metazoa > Chordata > Mammalia > Chiroptera > Phyllostomidae > Tonatia > Tonatia bakeri. The sequence continues at coordinate 73,115 of PVIA01002744.1, forward strand.
CCCCGGCTGATTCAAGTTGTCTTTATTTTTTTAAAGATTTTATTTATTTCTTTTAGAGAGAGGGGAAAGGAGGGAGAAAGAGAGGGAGAGAAGTTATTGATTGGTTGCCTCTCACACACCCCCAACCAGGAACCTCGCCCACAACCCAGGCATGTGCCCTGACTGGGAATCGAACCAGCGACCTTTCAGTTCTGAGGTCATTGCTCAATCCACTGAGCCACACCAGCCACAGTCCAAATTGTCTCAAACACGTCCTTATACCTCCTCCCTTCTCGCATTAGTGTCTTTGGAGAACATATGGCAAATCCATCTGGTACAAATATTCCCCTCACCCTTCCTCTGAGTCTGGCTTGTGCTGGGGACACAGGGGTGACCAACGAGAGCCCCAGCCCTGCCCTCCCAGGGCTCACAGTCCAGTGGGGGGGACAAACCCATCTCCAGGCAGTGAGGGACTCATGGCCAGAGGAGGACAGAACTACAGAACAGAGGGGGCCTCTGATGTGAGCGCTGTCAGTCTCCGCCAGGCCCTGCCCTGCTCAGGCAGCTGCGAGAGCTTCGCCCGCCCTGGCACATTCTGCTCAGTTCCAGAGGCAGGGTTGCCAGGCTGACCTTGTCCTCTCTGCTTGGAGTCAAAGTCCCCATTCAGGTGCACAGGAAGCCAGAGAGATGCCGGCTCGAATCCTGGCTTCCCCACAAATGGGATTGATGGTTTCTGAGGCTCAGTGTCCTCATCTGTATAATGGGTTGACCGTCTCTATTGCACGTGCCTGTTGTGAGGGTTAAATACAGATCAGACCACACCTCTGCTCAGAAGCCCACAGTGTTTCCCACGCTCCTCTGAGAATAAGCCAAGTGCCCCCAAGGCCGTAGAGAATCCAGCCTGTTTCCTCACTGACCACGTGCCCCCCACTCCTCCCCTCCCTTACTTGGCACCAGCCACACTGGCCTCCTTGCTGTTCCTCAAACACCTCCCAGTCGCCTGCCCCTGGGCCTTTGCACAGGCTATTTCCCTTTCTGAAAAGCCTTTACTCCAAATACCTACAAGCCTCAGTGTCTCACTTCTTCCAGGTTTCCCTTTAAAAGTCACCTCCTCAGAGAGGGCTTCTCTGACCCCTCTTTCAGAAACACACTCTCCCCTCATTCTTCCTTATTTAAATTTTTTTTTACATATTAATTTTATAGAAAGAAAGGTGAGGGAGAAGAATTTGTTGTCCCACCTATCTATGCATTCACTGGCTGATTCCTGTCTGTGCCCTGGCCAGGGATCGAACCTGCAACCTTGGTGTATTGCACGATGCTCTAACCAACTAAGCAACCCAGCCAGTTCTCCCCTCGTTTCCCCCCATAGCACCTCTCTTCCCAAAGTTACATTTCATTTATGTATCCATTGTTTATCTGCTCTGCTAGAGGCCACGGATTTTGTTTCTTTTGTTCACTGCTATATCCACAGTGCTAGAGCCATGCTTAACAATAACAGTGAGTTTATATGATATTTATTAGTGTGCAGATACAATAGTGATGATGGTGGTGAAAGTCATAATTATTGTAAGAGCCCCTTACACATTCAAGCTGTCAGCCCCCTCCCTGAGTTCACCCCACTACCTCTGGCCCTCCCTTCCCTGGGCCCCAGCATGCACTGTGGCCAGGGCAACACGGCTTCTCCTGGAAGATGGCTGTCACTGGCTTTTACCGTGCACTGATTCTTTTAGCTGGACCATCAGGGAGAGGGAATTCAAGAATCCACGGGCAAGCTTGCCAGGCTAAAAAGTAAATTTTTGTGGCAAGGCCTGATACAAGCAATGGAGTTTTTGAAAATGTGTGTGTGGGGGGGGAGGGCGAGGGGTATGAAGGAGGGGGTTGAGTTGTGAATACTCCAACCTTGATTTGACGAGGGGGATCTGAGCTTAGAGAGAGGAGGCAGAGAGCTCGGATTGGCAAATTTCCCTAGAATGGCCACCCACAGGATCTGTGGCCATGGGAGCGACTGGCCTCATTGACTGTCATGGGCGGAGACCCCCCTTTGAGGCAGGGGAGGGCGAGGGTTTCTCATATGGAGTTTAATGCTTACTGTCTACACTGGCGAATAAGGGCTCCTTTCTTCCGGCTTCCTTCCCAGAGCTGTCAACAGAAACAACCTTCTTCTTTTTTATTTCTTCTTTAAAAAAAAAGATTTTATTTATTTATTTTTAGAGAGGGGGAAGGGAGAAAGAGAGAGAGAGAGAGAGAAACATCAGTGTGTGGTTGCCTCTCACATGCCCCCTATTGGGGGCCTGGCCCACAACCCAGGCCTGTGCCCTGACTGGGAATCAAACTGGCGTCCCTTTGGTTTGCATGCTGGTACTCAATCCACTGAGACACACCGGCCAGGGCTGATAGCCAGCCAGGGCACATGCCTGGGTTGCAGGCCAGATACGCAGTGGGGGGTGCACGAGAGGTAACCACACATTGATGTTTCTCTCTCTCTCCCCCCCTCCCTTCCCCTCTCTCTAAAATAAATAAATAAAATCTTTAAAAAAGAGAGAGAGAGATGTGATCCCTGACCACCCTATTAAAAAAAGAATTTAAAAAATGTATATGCAGGAAGATAAATATAAACCCAGAGGTAAGACAAGGAGGAAGAAAACCCAAAGTAAAGAGATAGGTGGAAGGATTGGGGCTACAGGGCTGTGTTGTCATGGAAACCACAGCTACTTCTATCAAGGATGCTCCTGAACTATTTTTAGAACTCCTGGTAAACAGGGCGGCCCCTTGCTGGGAGAGGGAGCAGGCAGCTGCCTTCACGGAACAGCCACACATACATATATATGTGAACATACATATGTATACACACGCACATATATGCACGCACACATATAGTTATCTACTTATAAGTATGTATTTATATATAAACAAACATTTTAAAAAGCTCTCATAAACATATACTTATCTCGTAAGTATTTTGGAATGCTTAATGAACGCATGGTAATCTGCTTCTCTGGTTGAGTCCCACTGATGCACTCACAGGCACTGGTGCAGGGAAGAGCTGCCCAGCAGGCCCGGGTAGTCCAAACGCTGCACATTCCAGAGAAAGGGCCGGCCTGTGACTGGCTCTTGGATAACCTCTAAGCCACACGACTGATGGTGGGGGCCTCGGGCCACACGGGGGAGTTTGACCTCTGGAGGGGCCAGAGGCTGAGCAACTAGGGCAGCCAGTCGTGTGGGTGCTCCACGGCCACGTCAGCAACCTGGGATCAAAAGCCTGCTCTAGGGCTCGGAGCTTCCCTGGTGGGCGGGGTCCATGGGCCTGGCCGCAGGCTGCGGCTGGGAGGATTAAGCGCAGTCCGCTGACAAGCTGACAACCGGAAGTTCGTGCCTGGTCTCTCCTGGACTCTGTCCCTTGCACCTTTTCCCTTCGCTGATTTTAAACTGCATCTTTTTGCTGTAACAAATTCTAACTGTGAGGACAATCCTTTTTCTGAGTCCCATGAACTCTCCTAGCAAATCGTCGAACTTGAGGGTGATCTTGGGACCCTCGACACAGCATCTTGAACTTGACATGGCCCCGACTAATTTTTCATTTGCCCCCTTCTCTTTTCTCTAGATCCGTTCTCCATCAGACCCGCCCCACATCACAGTAAGTGGCATCCTCCTCCTTTTAGTTGCTTGTTCCAAAAACCTAGGGGCCACAGTTGCTTAATTTCCCGTGCACCTCACATGCAATCCCGTAGCAAACCAGCAAAGACTCTTACTGAGTATAAAGTACTTACTGAAAGGTGCATGTGTCACAGGCATGGAGCATGAACTTTCACAATCTGAACACTTGTAACCAACACCCAAAACAAGAAGCAGAACTCTGCTAGCTCTCCCTCGCCTTGGGTGTCATGTATTTCAGGTCATTCGACATTCCACAGGAAACCACTATCCCAACTTTTAACAGCATTGATTCATTTTGCCTGTTTTTTTTTTTCTTCATATAAATGGAACCATACTGAGTGTGCTCTTGGGTATCTGGTTTCTTTTGCTCAACATTTTGCAAGGTTCATTTATGTTGTGTATAGTTATAGATCATTCAAATTATTTAGTATTTCATTGTGTGAACGTGTCACAGTTTATCCACGCTTCTGTTGTTTAGCATTTGGGTAGCTTCTAGCCCTTGACTATGAGTGTTCATTATGAATATTGCCACAGTGAATATCGTCACCTGTGACTTTTAGTGAACACACTTCATTGGGAACACACACCGATGTCGACCCGGGAGTGGATTCCTATGGGGTGGGGGTCACCTTGTTTTGCTTTAGCAGATACAACCGAAGAGTTTTCCAAAGTGGTTGCATTAACTTACCTTGTCACCTGCTGTGTACATGTCTGAGAATTCCAGTCTTCATCAACACTTGGTATCTTTTTTCATCTTTCTTCTTTAAAACAATTTTTATTGATTGATTTTAGAGAGAGAAAGACAGGGAAGGAAGGAGGGAGAGAGAGAGAGAGAAACATTGATTTGTTGTTCCACTTATTTACACATTCATTGGTTGCTTCTTGTATGTCCCCTGACGAGGGATCGAACCCACAACCTTGGTGTATCGGAACGATGCTCTAATCAACTGAACTACCTGGCCAGGGCTTCACTTTTTTCCATTATCCATTCTCAACCAGCAAATTTACAACAGCTCTGTGCTGGTGCTAGATTTTAGTACAAGTTGCCACAATCTTCTAACAAGTGTTTCCCACTTGGTAGCAATTATATGATACCCTCTTGTTACCTTCCTGGACACAGTGGTCCAAGCATCGCAGACCCAGCTTGAGGCCACTGGAAAGGTGGTGTAAGAATGCTGCTCAGCCCTGGCTGGTGTAGCTCAGTGGACTGAGTGTGGGCTGTGAACCAAGGGGTCACTGGTTCAGTTCCTAGTTGGGGCATGTGCCTGGGTTGCAGGCCAGGTCCCCAGTGGGGGGACGTGAGAGGCAACCACACATTGATGTTTCTCTCTCTCTTTCTCCCTCCCATCCCCTCTTTCTAAAAATAAATTAATAAAATTTTTAAAAAGAAGAATGTTGCTCAGCAGTGGGAAGGCCCTTGGATCTCTTGCCTTTACAATCATAAGGACAGTGGACTGTGTGTCAAGACACATTTTGACAAAATATTGAATGGCTGAGTATTTGGTCACAGGCAAAATCACCATCAGAGAATAAATTTTAGGGAATTTAAGAATAAGTCTAAAATTACTTCAAACTCTTAAATTTTATCACAATTTTTTAAAAAGGCATAATAGCTAGTGTAATTTCACAGCACAGTCAGCTACTAACTTGCCCCCCTGGCCACACTGCTGCCCATTTATAATACTAAATGGGTTGTGAAGGAAGAAGACATTTGACCAGCTCTGCCGATGGGGACACATCATTGGACTCTCAAGCTTTCCTTCCTCATTAAAAGTAACAGACTAAAATAGAAGATTTATCTCCTCCTCATCTCACAGCTGGAAGAGCTTTTTGACGGTGATGAATGCGGCTTCACTGAAAAAACTTCCATGAACTGAACCTTTGTGCACTGCTAGAAAAAGCTGCTTGGAGGTGTCTTTGCAGAGGCGGACTCAAGGATGTCGGGCCGTTTTCTTTGGTAATGATGCTTTGCCAGTCGTCATTGATTACTGCTGCATTCTACCTTTGCAATATCTCCAGTTATCTGTTGCTTCATAATAAGGCACCCCAAAACTTAGTGGTGTAGAATAACAACTTTTTTTTTGTTATAGTTGTTGGTTCTATGGGCCAGGAATTCACGCAGGGCAAAGCATTGATGGTTTGTTCCGGCTACCCCACGTGCGGGCATCAGCTGGGCAGATGTAAATGGGTGGGGAGTGACCCAAACGGTTGGGGGCTAGAATTACCTAGGAGATTCTTTCATCGCATGTCTGGGCTGAGATCATGTGAAGGCTGGGCTCAGCGGGTAACTGTGGACCACAGCACACATGTGTGGCGTGGGCTTCTCCACAGCACAGCAACCAGAGAATAGTTGAGCTTCTTACTTGGAGGCTTAGGGATCCAAGAATGAGTGTGTCCCAATGAACAAGGAAGAAGTTGCTTGGCTTTTCACAACCCAGCCTGCAACATCACATAGCTCCCTTCCAAAATCCTCCCTTGTTTCAGTCACTTCCCTTCTACCTCACTCTCTGTTGGTGAAAGAAAAGCTGGAAAAGACACTGGCATTCAGGCTGCCTGTCACTACCAAACCCAATCAGCAATGACAGCAATTGAATCTTTATGCATGCTTTATTCAGGTGGCTGGTGGGCTGAGAAGATGGTGGGTTCATACCCTAAAAGACCATCTTGTCTTATTCTTTCCAGGCCAAGGTTTTTATAGCAGGGAATAAACAAGGTGCAGTGAGGGGTTTTGAAGTTCTGGGAGGATTAGGTGAAAGAAGCTGCAACATTCCTGCCCTGGGCAGTTAGCTGTTCCCAGGGGCGGGTGGTCATCTGTCTCTCCCTGGAACAGAAAGGCCCAGATGCCTCCACTTGTCTCCAGGTGGTAATCTTCAGCAGTGCGCCAGGAGGCCAGCTGTTTTCCCAGGAGCCAGGATAGGATGGGCCTTATCTGTAGTTTCTGAAACAAAAGCTTTAACATATACATTACTTACTAGGCTTATAACTTTTTACCTGAAACTAAAATTTTCCAACTCTTGAGTCCCCTATCAAAGCAGTTACAAGTCTGCCCAGAGTCAAGAGGAGGGGACGAAGATTCCCACCTCTTAACCAGAGGAGTGTCAAAAAACTTAGGGCTATGTTTTAAAACCACTGGGTAAAGGCATATGTTCATTCTGCAGCTGCTTCACAAAATTGCAACATGCAGACTGTTAGAAATGCGAGAGAGATGGAGGCGGGAGGAGCCAGATGATCTGATCCAAGTGCCTTTATTTGATGCTGTGGTTACGTGCAGGCCGAGTCAGGGCGAGCTGTGGCCCAAAGGTTGGGGGGAGGCAGGAAAGCGGTTTTTAAAAGAAAAAGCTCAGGATTTGTGGGGGGATAGCGGAGGGGTTAGTCTCTTGCTCTTCAGGGGGGTGCCTCAGGGTTTCAGGGTGTGAGCTGGGACAATGGGTCAGGTAAAGGGCGGGCTGTTCCCAGGTAGAGGAGTGTCAGTGTGACCACCGGCCATTGTGGCTGGAGCCAGATGTCTACTGTGCGCGGTGGGAGAGTTTTGAATACACTGCGGGCTTCCAAGCGAGTCTGGATAACTGAGTCATGAGCAAGCCAGTGGGTTGGAAAACTGGCCTGACCCTTTCATAAACATGAAATTTTTAAACTCTCTTAATAGCTAAAGTATTTCTTTAACACTTTGAATGACTTTTTTTTTTTTCATGAAATGTAACCGCACTTCGGCAATCACACAAATACCGGTTTAACCCAAGTTCAGGGGTGGCTGAGTGGACGGTCAGATGGGCATTTGGCTGTAGGGCCTTTCCCAAGGCCGATCCCAAACAGAATCCAAAGAACAGGTTCTGGCTGAAGACCCGGCCAAAGCTGTGCTTCACGCATCTTCCTATGTGATCTCCCTGAATCTTCCAAACGTGCGGATCAGGGAGGTTTTTTATTAATGTTCCTATTTCGGAGAAGAGAAAAGGGGTCTTGTGTGAGGCTGCACGGCCAGGAAGTGCATCGGTGGGCGAGGGCCTGGCAGGAACCGGGCAACTCACACTGAGTCAGTGTCTCCTTAACTAACAAAGCTGTTGCCTGTGGGCAGGAAGCTGAGGAAATCGACGAGGAAAGGGGAGACATAATCCTCAGGCTTTGGGGGCCTGGGGTCAGGGTGTGGGAACAAGAAGTTTCTGGAAATTTCTGGAATCCAGGAATTGCAGTTTAAGAGGGCTCCTGCCGGGAGCTGCGGCTTTTGTTAGAGGGATGCAGCGGGATTAAAGCCACTCTTCCTTTCTGCCCTCTGATTTCCGGCGTCTCCAGGAGTCGCGCTGACTGAACGCTGACTGAACCCCACAGCAGGGCGGAGGATCGGAGGGTTACTTGGTGCAGCCGGCGAAGTCGGCCCCCACGCCTGTACCCCAGGCCCACACTGGCCAGAGGGGGGCGGAAAAGGTGGGCCTGGACGGGAAATCGGAGAGTGCGCAGCCCCGGGTCTTCGGGAAGAGTTGAAGAGTCGCGTTCCCACCCGGTTTCCCCAGCCCGTCCACAGAGCCCAGCGCGAGCCCGCCCGGGGCGGGTTGTCATGGAGACCACGGCGCTGAGCGGCCGGGAGCGAGCGCGCGCGCGCACTGCGACGCCGGCCTTGGCTGGGTGCAGCTGCGGGGGTAGAGGCGGGATTCCGCGTGACCTGGCGCAGACGGCGACTCCTCCTTTGGGCAGCGGGCCCAGCCGCCGCGCGGTGCGGGGGAGGGGTCCAAGGCGGCTCCTCTCCAGGGCCCCGCTGGGCGAACGGAGGCGGGGTTGGCAGATCCCGGCCGGCGGGCGGGGAGCCAGGCTCGGGCGAGGGCCGAGAGCGGTTTCTGGCGGATGCGCGGACACATGTGAGCACCCTGGGCCCCGTTCGGGAGGAGGGCCCCGGGAAGGCGCGAGGCCTTCGGGCAGTCAGCCGCGGAGGGGCCCCTAAGATCGTTGAGTCCAGCTGTCTTCCTGGGAATCTGACCTCCCCTCTCTTGTCCCCGTACAGGATTAGTATTTGGGGGCCCCTGCAGCCCCAGTTCACCTGGTAGACTCTTCATTACACGTGGAATTTGAGCTGGCGGGTAATTGCGACCATGACGATGAACCTGTTGGAGGACTGGTGCCGCGGGATGGATGTGGACATCCACAGGTGCCTCTTGGTCACGGGCATCCCGGAGGACTGTGGCCAAGCGGAAATTGAGGAGACCTTGAACGGGGTCCTCTGCCCGCTGGGCCCATACCTGGTGCTCAACAAGATGTTTTTGAGGGAAGAGAATGCCAAAGCCGTCCTGATTGAGGTGGGCGAGGGTGTGAGTCTCAGGGCCGTACCCCGGGAATTTCCGGGAAGGGGAGGGGTCTGGAGAGTGGTCTACAGAGACCCCACCCAGGATGCAGAGTTTTTAAAAAACCTGAATGAATTCCTGGAAGCTGAGGGCCGCACCTGGGAGGACGTGGTCCACCTGCTTCAGCTCAACAACTGCCCATGGCCCCAGAGCCAGAATCTGCCTGCAGAGAACTGGGCAGAAGGTTTGGGGGTGCTTCTGGGGGCTGTGGTGCAAATCGTCTTCTATATGGATGCAGAGATCTGCAGCCGGGAGGAAGCTAGGGCCCAGGAGGCCGCTGAGTCCTGCGCGGTGGCGGCAGCAGTAGCAGCTTCAGCTTCAGGAGCGGGGAGGAAGGTCAAGAGGGAGCCAGGCAGGGCTGCGGAGGTGGGCTCTGCCCTGAAGGTGGAGAACCCAGACAGTGGGAATGACACGGAAGGTGAAGGTGACCCTCCCAAACCTTTGGTTCGTAAGGCTGGAGCCAAGACTCGCTCCAGGAGAAGGAAGCAGAAGAAAAACCCCAAGCAGGGACCAGTGCCCTGGAAGAAACCAAGAGGCTACCATTCCAACAGCTCGGCTTCCTTGGAGGATCCCGAGGCTGATGATGATGAAAACAGGGAGGCAGCAGAATATACCAGAGGTAACAGAAAGCCCTGGGTGAGGCAGGAGGAGTCGGCTGTGAAGAACCCTGTGGAGAAACGGGCCTGGAAGTCTCCCAGACAGCTGCCTCAGGACGCCGGGGCTGAAGCTGCCTCTGAGTCAGACCAAGATGGTGGTGGTGAGGGCCGGTGGAGGAAGAAGAACTGGGCTTCGGCAAAGAGCCCTGCCCTCTTGAGGAAGAAAAATAAAGTGAGCTTGGGCCCCGTCTCTTATGTCCTTGTCAATGTGGAAGATGCCAAGAAAACGCCATTGATTCCAAAGCAAGGGCCAAGCTGGAGAAGGGGGGTGTCAGTTCAGAAGGCCCTTCGAGGCTCACAGCCCGCTGCCCAGTCACCAGCCCCAGCGTCACAGGGTGCAAAGGCCAAGCCAGAAGGCCCTGCTCATGGTGAGAATGACGACAGAAACCGTTTGGGTTGTGCCCACAAGCAGATGAGGGAGGAGCAGGAATGGCAGGTGGGGGCTGAGGAGCTGAAGGGGGTGGCAGGTCACATGATCAACGAGGAGGACCCTAGTGCAGTAGAGGAGGTGGGTGGCTCAACAGTTGAGGATTTAGAGGGTGAGAGCCCTGACCTCCATCCTTGGAACCCCGAGGGGCCACAGTGGGGAAGCCTGTGGGGGCAGGAGATGTCAAAGCAAAGTCACCACCTCCCTTTGGTCGGTATGGTATTCCCAGATCAATCTGCTGCTCCATCTGACCGTCTCCCTCCGGGAGGGTCCATGGGTTGGGGTTAAAATGTTTGTCAGTGTCAGCAGCTTTTAGCGGGGAGTGTCCTAGAGGCCTCCATAGGGGATAGAAAGTTTCAGGAAGTAAAAAAAAATTCCAAGTGACTCCTCTCCCTGTTTCACCTCTGTAACTGTCCGAATTTATCCACAGAACCCAGGAAACTGAGTTGGGGGACCACGGAGCTGACAGAAGACCAAGGGAAGAGTTTCAAGTTGGGAACGAAGCTTTCTCTTGTCATTGAATGAACCAAGACTTTGACTCACTTAGTTACCTGCTTTGTTTTGTTTTGTTTTATCTTCACTTGAGGGCATGTTTATTGATTTTAGAGAGAAAGGAAGAGGGGGAGAGAAAGAGAGAAACTTTCATGTAAGAAAAACATTGATCAGTTGCCTCCCATATGTGCCCTGAGTAGGGATGGAACCTGCAACCTTTTGGTGGCATGGGCGGCACTCCAACCAGTTGACCCACCCGGCCTGGGCAGGGGCCCACTGTGTAGAGGTCTGGCTCTCAGGTAAATGCTGCATGAGATCTTAGGTGGGAGGAATTGAGGGAGGCAGGTATACTTTTTTCCCGTGTCAGGCCTGCTTTCTCACCACCTCCTAAACTCACCTTGGAGGCTGGTGAGTCAGTAAGCAGATGGGGAAAATTCTAGAATATTTATCTTGATACATGGGCAGGGTCACTGTTAACCTTCTCCATTCCCTGCTGCTTCTGAGGGGTCGACTGCGGGGCATGGCCTGGCTTCCTTGTTCCTCCCAGTCTTCAACTTCTGCCCTCCAGTCATCTCACTGGAGGGTCGCACGGTCCCAAGAGTTAGTTCTGGGACAAAAGAATGTCCTTGAAGTATATGAGTTTTAAGTTCTGTTAATAAAGTTGGTGCTTGGATTTCCCACTTGCGGTAAAATCCTTTCAGGAGCCTGTGGGGAAGAGGGGTGATGGGTAGGGAAGGACTTGGCTGTCCCGTCTTCCCTGCTTTGATTCCTTCCAGTGCCACCAAATATTCAACATCTTTGAGGCTGAAAACACTTCTCACATTACAGCAAGAGGGAAAAATATTCTAAAAAGTTGGCTGTCAGTTTCTGCCCTCTGAATGGACCACATACATTACCACGTCTCCTGTATGCGTGTGGAGGGGGTGGAGGTAGGAGGGACAGGCCCCGTGAGGTCACTGGTTTCCGAACTATTCTGAGGAGGCCCAGGGAGTACTCAAAATTGTAATCTGAATCTATTTTTTCACATGTTAAAAAAAAAAAACGGCCCTGGCTGGTGTACCTCAGTGGATTGAGCGCGGACTGTGAACCAGGCATCGCAGGTTCCATTCCCAGTCAGGGCACATGCCTGGGTTGCAGGCCATGTCCCCCAGCAACCGCACATTGATGTTTCTCTCTCTCTCTCTCTCCCTCTCCCTTCCCTCTCTAAAAATAAATAAATAAAATCTTTAAAAAAAATGAAAAATTACCCAATTTACGTTGTCAGTCAAACCTATCACATTGGAGGCTACCAAAATATTACCTTGACCTCATAAGTAAGTTATTTCTGTACAGGTCTCGAATGAATTGCTTCTGCCATTTATTTGCATATCAGTGATTTTTTTGTAAGTGGGACTGAGGTCAGTCTTGTCAATGTCACTGGCCGCGCATGCACCCTGTGCTAGAACCATAATTCACCCGTCTTGCAGCTGCGATTTCCAGTTGTATGAGAGCAAGTTAGTGCACTCACGAGGTTCACAGTAATAATAGTCTGTCAGGGAGTGGTTGGCCCTTTGTGTTTTCCATCTTTCTATTGACTTCAGTTTTTGTGATAAGCAATGTGAAGTTGTTAGATGTTGTTAGTGACTCATTGTGGAAAACACTTGCTGTGACAATTCCTTTCAAATTCCTGCATGAGTCTTGCCAAAGAGGCAGGAGAAAAAGAAAAGCGGTTTCCACTTGCTACTATTCATCCGCGTGCATCAGGGTTTTCCTTGGCGCGTGCAGAATGGAACGCAGGAGCGGACTGGACTCTCAGTGATGGAAGCCTGCTGCGCTCCAGCGCCTGACTTCAAAATCGGGTCCTTTGGGACTTCATCATGTGAACAAATTGACAGCATGATCAGTAATTGTCAGTGTATATGTTATGAAATAAAGTTTAGCGAATTAAATACAGAGTCTCTTTTGTAGGAGAAGGGGGCGTGAACTTTAATTTCAGAAGGGTTCCCCCTGCTGGACACTGCATGCTGGTCCTAGACGCCCAGCTGGGTGTGCGCTCTCATCGGACCTGCGTTCAAGCTTCCATCTTGCATGAGAGAAGACACCTTTGAGGTGTTTCTTCTCTTTGCTCTATGCCTTCCACCAATGGGAAAGGCTCTCCCAACAGATCTTGGGGCTTCTAGAAGTTTCTAGACCAGGTGACTGGTGATGTGAATTATCTGGAAATGTGAGTGTTTTTAAAAGCAGCTGGATGATGAAAAATGGCCTCCCCTCAGACAGAAGCCGAGGTCTTCAGCTAAAAACTTAACTTTTCTCCAACTTCATCTCAGCGCCTGCTAGGGACTCCCGAACCAGGGTGGCCCCTCCATCAGAGGTACCAGCTCTTTGCTAAATGCCATTTCTGGGCCCCACATGCCGAGTGGTGATTTCTTGGGCATTGTATCTACATCCAAAATCCGATTTTTAATTTTTCCTGAGAATTCTATGCAACTGTCAGTGAGAGAGCTCCAGGTGGAATCATCGACATCTGAGGAAGGGGACGGATCCCGAGGGGCCAAGCTCAGGGTTCTGTGAAAGGTGAACAGAGGCTGTCAGGGAGGGGATGTGCACAGGAGACCAGAGGGAAGCTGGACGCAGAGGACCGGGAGCTAGTTGGGAGGGGCTTACTGACGGGCCTCCGCCTTGCCCGCACTGCGGGGGGGAAAGCCCTGCTGGGCCTGTATCTTCAAGTCCCTTCCAGAGGGAGTCACTCCTAGTTGCACCCAGCCTGTCCGTCCATCAACTCGTCAAGTCCCCCAGGGCCCCAGGTGGGGGCAGATCTGGGGTTGGGACCAGAGGAGGCACCTTTCTGCCCAAGCTTGGCTTTCCAGCAAACAAGCCATCCCGCAAAAAAGATGCGTGATCATCCCTTGTGGTGAATACTTTTAAATGGGATAATGATGCATTGATATCTTAATAAATACACATAGATATATTTGTTTCAGGGAGGTATAGATAAATACATATACACATCTATATATTTAATACATATTATAAATATATATTTATTTCTTTAAGATTTTATTTATTTATTTTTAGACAGAGGGAAAGGGAGAGAAACATCAAGTGCGAGAGACACATCCATCGGTTGCCTCCGGCACACCCCCAGCTGGGGCCTTGGCCCTCAACCCAGGCACGTGCCCTGACTGGGAATCGAACCGGCGAATTTTCAGTTCGCAGACCAGCACTCAATCCACTTAAATATATATATTTAATATATTTTGCAGCAATTGCCCTTGGAGTGAGGAACGGGGTAGAGGGAGGGTGGAGGGGGTGCGGGGTGGGGGTGTCCTTTCAGGATTCCTTTTGGTTTTCTGTACTGTCAGTTTCTAACTATGCACACATACTGTTCTTATTTTTTTTAAGTGGTAAATATTCAGCCATATAAAGCAATGAAGTTCCGGTACCTGCTCTGATGTAAGAAACCAGGCACACAAGGTGAAGTACTGTATGATTCTGCTTACATGAACCTTCCAGAACAGGTGAGTCCACAGAGACAGGAAGTAGACTGGTGGATACCTGGGGTTGGGGGAGGGGAAATGCGGAGGGGTTGCTGATGGGTACAAGGTTTCCTTTGGGGGTGATGGGAATTTCTGGAGCTACACAGAGGTGGTCATTGCACAATATCGTGACTACACTAAATGTCCCTGAATTGTACGCTTCAAAATAGTTAATTTTATGTTACATGAATTTCAACTCAATTTTTAAAAAATCTGCCAGCTGAATCACACACCTGTTTTGAGGGAGTAGGTGAGGGTTTGTCATGCTTCCCTGCGTTAAAAAAGTCACCACGCCAAACACACGTGTTAGACGTGGAAACCACATTACCTTCGCCGGCAGGTGGGTTAGCTCTGCTGCAGACCTCGTGAGACGGCTTTCCCTGTCTTCCTGAGACCTTCGTTTGAATAAAATCCACCTGGTTTTGGTTAGGAGAATTTTGGCTTCCCAAGGACCAGTGTTCAGCATCCCAGCCTGGGGTCACCCATTCTTGCATAACTGCGGGAGCAAAGGGGCTGCAGAGTGTCCACATCCGCTCGGGCTGCGCTGGAGCACAGCCCCGCGGCGCGGCCTCAGCGGGAATGTTCTGGAACAACAGTGAATGTGTAGCTGATGCCAGAGACTGCAGTTTGATTTCGTGCTGCAGGCGCGTTCTGAGTGTTTCTCCTCTAACTTTCACGCTTAGGGAAGGAACGTGAGCACCTACAGAATGTTCGAGATTAAAATTCCTGAGCGTGGATTCCCTGCCACTGCTTTGGGGATTCTGGCTGTGCTTACTGAGGCCTTTTCTTCCAGTGCGAGGTGAGCCGTCAGTATGTGAGAATAGGGAGGAAAAATCTGAAATAAACAACCAGGAAATGGAGAGAGAGTTCAGGCAGTAATAAAGGTCTCGCTCTGATAAATATTGAAATGTAACACTATGAACCTCGGTAATGAAAACAGCTCACTACTGACCGAAGAGTGAGGGGAAAGTGTGTCTGGAAACAGAGCTACATAGATACACGATTACAGTTTATGATATAGATGGATGGGTTTTGAATGGGTGTGAGAGATGAATTTTTTAGAAAATGGTGTTGGGACGAGAAGCTAAATATCTGGGGAACCAGAAGCCATTCCCTTACATCAGCATTAATTCCAGAAAGGTCAGACACGTATATAATGAAACTGTAAGAGTTGCAGAGGGAAAGATGGGGGATAATTGATGATCTTGGCGGGCGGCGCGGGGGAGCTTCTCAGAGCCAAAGCAAGTGAAAGTGAACAACTCAGGCCTGATCCTGTGCAGGGGGCGGGGCGGGGGGCAGGGCGGGGGCCCAGCCTGGGGACCTCCCTGTGACTTTGACGTTCAGGCTAAGCAATGCGAACAGTGGTCGACAGTCTTTAGTAACTTAACTAAATGGAAACTCCCTACTTTGCTGAGTTCTTGAAGATTAATTTATGAGTGCAAGAGAAGCTGTTAAAAAATGTTTACTCTAGCCCTGGCTGGTGTGGCTCAGTGGATTGAGTGCCAGCCTGCAAAGCAAAGGGTCACTGGTTTGATTCTCTGTTGGGGCACATGTGTGGCTTGCAGGCCAGTAGGGGGCATGTGAGGGACAACTACACACTGATGTTTTGATGTTTCTCTCTCTTTTTCCCTCCCTTCCCCTCTAAAAAAGAAATAAAATCTCTTTTTTAAAGGAAACTTTGAAAAAGAAGTGTAACTGCCCTAGCTGGTATGGCTCAGTGAATTGAGTGCCAACCTGTGAACCCAAGGGTCTCTGGTTGATTCCCAGTCAGGGCACACAGGCTTGGATTGCAGGCCAGGTCCCCAGTAGGGGGCGTGCAAGAGGCAACCAATTGGTGTGTTTCTCACACATCGATGTCTCTCTCCCTCTCTTTCTGCTTTCCTTCTCCTCGCTCTAAAAATAAATAAAATAAAATCTTAAAAAACCCTGTAACGTGGTGGGGGCAAGAGTAAGCCCTATTACATCATAAAATGCGTTATGAATGCATGCAGGATGGGCTAGAAGCAGGTTTACAGCTGCGAGCACCGAAGCAGAGTTTAATCTTGTAGTACTACTTATTAACTATTATATCATTTTCCATATGAACAACCATAAACTTACTTTTGCCCCACCCTGTGTATTCCTAACAGTTTGGTCCCCCCAACTGCCCCAAGGTTTTTGGCTTCGACGAAGGCAGTGCTGTGAGTCGGCAGGACCAAGGGGTCAAACTTTCTTTGCACAGCGAGGGGTTAAAAAGCTGGATTCCTGTGCTCCTTTCACCAAAATAAATTCCAGATGGGTCAAAAATTTAAACGCAAACCGTGCAGCCATCAAGTGCCAAAAAATTTGGTGAGTGACTATATGCTCTCAGACATGGAAGGAATATTTTTCTAAGTAGAAAAAACTCAGAAACTGTGAAGGGCCAGCTTGAATCATTGGAAATTGAAAACTAGTATGTGACCACAGAATCATTAAAAAAGTTAAAAAACTGCCAAACCATGAATGCCTATATTTGAAATCATTCATTGATGTATTTTTCCCCTCATTTCCAAAAATGTTTTTTCTTACTGTATTTTTCTGGAATATGTTAATGTTTGTTAAACATGCCGGTCTCGTCTCCTTTTCAGTCACATCCTGGCTTGTGTGGTCTGGTGGCAGTTTTCAAAGAGTGGCCTGCTGTAATCTTGGTTACATGGGTCCAGAATAATCTAGGGGGGGGGGCATTAAAAACTATCTGAATGGAATTGTGACACTCTCGTCATTTCTTACCCCGGATAAGAAAGCTCAAGGGAAATACCCAGGGCTGACCAGCATGAAGCCAGCTAGAATAGCAAGCCCTTGTGTTCGAACTCATCACACAGCCATCTGTTTTTGTAACGCTCTGTGTCCCCAAGGCTGAAGGAATCCTTGATAGATGCTCTGTCATTTCTTGGAGCCTGAGGAATGTGGGTGGGGGGAACAGCTGCCGGGCTGCACGATCTCACATGTGCGGACATGCCAAGCCGGATTTCGGATAGGGCTGAGGAGCGACTCCGCACTCAGTGACGGATTTACAGCAGCCATGGGGTCTGGGGAACGGAAAGCAGGAGTCATCGTGGCTGCGGCTGGCACTGTGGGCTCTGCTTCTGACACGTGTTATTTTTAGGTTGTGTGGGGAGTTGGTTTTGTTTAATGAGGATCCACATAAAGAAGAAAACAAGGCAGGCCCGGCAGGCCCACTACCAAAATAGCCCCCTGGGACGTTTTCCAGAGCAGGTCTGTGCAGTGTTAGACATTCAGATGGAGAGGGATTGAGAATGGAAAACGCCACCCCGCCCCACTTCTCCTCCACCTTGCCCCAAAGCTGATAACCACACTGGGTTTCATTTTTGCTTCCAAAAGAGTAGAAATGCCAGCCCACAGTTCTCTGTATGCATGCATGTGCATGCCTATGTGTCTGTACATGTAGAGATGTGTGTAAATGTTTCCACGTGTGCACACACACAGGTGCATTTATATACAGGTGTAATCACATGTACATGTGTGTCAATGTATGTGTTTGTGCATATGTGCGTGTGCAGAAGTGTGTATATTTGTGTGCATGAACGTATTTGTGTGTGTGGTTGTGTGTGCTTGTGTGTGTATGGATATATGTGGGGGAGCAACGGCAGAAGCAGCAGGTCCCATGAGAACTAGCCCGGAAGTCCTGCCGAGGTGTGGTCAGTGCTGCCTGGGTTGGGAGCACACCAGGACCATTGCTTGTGAACAAAACCAATGGGTGAAACGCACACCAACAGAAACAGGTGTGTCAGCGACGAGAGCGGGGGCTTCACGAACGGCTGAACTCTCTGCATTGAGGTCCGAGATTCAGGACAAATTCTCTATTTCCTTTCGTTCTTCATAATCTGGATCAAAGATCCTTTATCTTGGGTGTTATGGCCGATCTTGGAGTATTTCCCCCCGATTTTGAAGTTACAAACCTGATATTCTGCCTCTCGTTTTCTGACCATTTTTCTTGACTAAGTCGTGGCGTAAATGCAGTGAAAGGACTAAGCATGAAATACATTGTTTTCTTAGATTTCATTTTTATTTATTTACTTTTAGAGAGGGGGGAACAGAGGGAGGGAAACATCGATGAGTGAGAGATACATCCATCGCTTGCCCCTCAACCCGCATCCCCGGCATCTATCCTCACAGGGGATTGAACCGCTGACTTTTTGCTTTTCCGGACAATGCCCAACCGCCGAGCCACACTGATCAGGGCTAGACACAGCTTTTAATGGTTCTTTTATGTGACATTATAAACGTCAGCACACTCGATAATTCTAAGAGATTAAAATCATAATAAATTACAATAAAACCCAATCTCTATTATTTATTCTTTTATTTTTTAATATATTTTATTGATTATGCTATTACAGTTGTCCCATTCACCCCCCCACCCTGCTTTATTCCCCTTCGCTCTGCACACCCCCTCTCACCCGCATTCCACCCCCTTGGTTCATGTCCATGGGTTGTACATATAAGTTCTTTGGTTCTACATTTCCTATACTATTCTTAGCCTCCCTCTGTCTGTTTTCTTTTTTCTTTAAATGTTGACACCCTTGTCATCTTTTTTTAAAAAATATTTTACTCATTTATTTTAGAGAGGGAAGGGAGGGAGAAATCTAGAGAGAGAAACATCAATGTGTGGTTGCTGGGGGCCGTGGCCTGCAACCCACGCATGTGCCCTGACTGGGAATCGAACCTGCGATGCTTTGGTTCGCAGCCCAAGCTTAATCCACTGAGCTACGCCAGCCAGGGCCCTCTGTCTGTTTTCTATAGGGAACCGATCCTCGTGGGAGTGGCACATGTAGCCCAGGCCCTGATTCAGAAAGCCAGCAGGAGGGAGTTGGCACACAGGAGCTGGGCCCATAGATTGTCTTTCCTGTGGGGAACCAGGCCTGCATTGTACCTAGGCTGCTTTGAGGCTTGCTCTTGCTAAAACCCCCTCACCCTGAGTTGAAGCAGCAAATGATATTGCATGTCTTTGAAGTAACTTCCTGAAGTCTGTGCTAAACCTCCCAAGGATGGAGTGTAACCAATTCAACCACTTTCCCCCTTGCATTTGCAACATCTTTCTCTTCGAAGTAATTAGCCACATCCTTTCCTTTGTTATCTGTAAAAGGTAATTACCTAAAGTGAACCAAACCCATGCATTGTAAATAAGGACCATCCTTGATGTAATGTACTCAGAAAAGCAATAAAAGCCTGTACAGGCAGGGGTCAGGGCACTCTCTCTCACTCAGAGAGTGGCCATGCCATCCCCTCTTTCTCCACAGGACTTCTGCAGTCCATGTGAATTTGTTCATTGCATCCACAACACCTCGGGCACCGCTGGTCAGAGTCTGCATCAGTTTTCTACTTATCATTTATGCTTCTTATTCCCTGTACCTTTTCCCCCCTCTCTTCCCCTCCTTTTCCCCCTCCCCCTCTGATAACCCTCCATGTGATCTCCATTTCTGTGATTCTGTTCCTGTTCTAGTGACAACTGTTGATGGTTAAGAGTTTGTTGTCATTTTACTGTTCATATGTTTGATCATCTTCTGTTTCTTAGGTAAGTCCCTTTAACATTTCATAAAATAAGGGCTTGGTGATGATGAACTCCTTTAACTTGACCTTATCTGAGAAGCACTTTATCTGCCCTTCCATTCTAAATGAAAGCTTTGCTGGATAGAGCAATCTTGGATGTAGGTCCTTGCCTTTCATGACTTGGAATACTTCTTTCCAGCCCCTTCTTGGCTATAAGGTTTCTTTTGAGAAATAAGCTGACAGTCTTATGGGAACTCCTTTGTAGGTAACTGTCTCCTTTTCTCTTGCTGCTTTTAAGATTCTCTCCTTATCTTTAATCTTGGGTAATGTAATTATGATGTGCCTTGGTGTGTTCCTCCTTGGGTCCACCTTCTTTGTGACTCTCTGAGCTTCCTGGACTTCCTGGAAGTCTATTTCCTTTGCCAGATTGGGGAAGTTCTCCTTCATTATGTTTTCAAATAAGTTTTTAATTTCTTGCTCATCCTCTTCTCCTTCTGGAACCCCTATGATTTGGATGTTGGAATGATTAAAGTTGTCCTGGAGATTCCTAAGCCTCTCCTCACTTTTTTGAATTCTTGTTTCTTCATTCTGTTCTAGTTGGATGTTTATTTCTTCCTTCTGGTCCAAACCATTGATTTGAGTTCTGGTTTCCTTCCCTTCACTGCTGGTTCCCTGTACATTTTCCTGTATTTCACTTAGCACGGCCTTCATTTTTTCATCTAATTTGCAACTATATTCAACCATTCTGTGAACATCCTGATTACCAGTGTTTTGAACTGTGCATCTGATAGGTTGGCTATCTCTTTGTTGCTTAATTATATTTTTCTGGAGCTTTGATCTGTTCTTTCATTTGGGCTTTTTTTTTTTTTTGACTTGGTACACTTGTTACATAGTAAGGGGTGGAGCCTTAGGTGTTCACCAGGGCAGGGCAACCCACATCTCTGCATTGTGATGTTGTATGTGGGGGAGGGGCCCGAGAGGGAACAATGCTGCTTGTTCAGCTCTCGGCAACATTCAGTCACTTCCCCCGCTTCCCACAAGCAAATTGGGCCCTTCTGGTGCTGATTCCTGGGTGGGTGGGTTTGTGTACATTCTAGGACCCTGTGGGTCTCTCCAACAAACTCTCCTGTGAGGCTGGAAGTTTTTTTCCCTCGCCTCCTGCAACCCCCACAGGTGTTTTCAGTCAGAAGTTTTGAGGCTTTATTTCCCTGAGCTGGGACCCTGGGTTGTAAGGCCTGTCTCACTTCCCAGTTGTTCCTCCCAGTTTAACTGCCTGCAGACATGGGACCATCTGCTCCTCTGGCCGCCACCTCACCTTGAGTCCTCTCTGCTCCGGCTGCCCGTCTCGGCCCCTCCTACCGGTCTGGGTGAATGTTTCTTCTTTAACTCCTTGGTTGTCAGACTTCCACACAATTTGATTTTCTGTCAGTTCTGGTTGTTTTTTGTTTTTAAATTTGTTGTTCTTCTTTTTGGTTGTGTGAGGAGGCACAGTGTGTCTACCTACACCTCTATCTTGGCTGGAAGTCCCGTTATTTTATTATTTAAAAAATTAATTTCAGCTTTGGTTGGCTTGAAAATGTATAATGTTCTTCTTAATACTATTTATTACTTGCACCTATAAGCCTTTAGAAGCTATTTTGGTCACAAAATAGCAGCTTCCACAATAATTATTATTTCAACATTTTACTCTTGAAGTGCAAATTATTCTTTTATATTTCAACTGTAAAACATTTCAACATATAAACAGCATAAGGGGATTTTTTGCTTCTAGTTACAGCAAGAACACAATTATAAAAGTCCAGTGATGGGATTGGGCAGATGGTCACTAGGCAACCACAGCATTTCTAAAGCCGTTGGGTTCAGGGAGGCAGAGATGGCTTGGCTCTCTAAACACTGAACCCAAAAGCTAAGGCCAAACTTTTATGTATTTTTGAAATAGACCTTGCCAATTCTGCTGCAAATCTCATTGTGCCTTACTCTTTGCCTTTGGTGTTTTGTGTCTGAGCTCTGTCCCTATTGCTGTGTGGAAATCTCATTTATTAATTTCTAAATCTAGAAAGTATTGTAAAAGTGAAGAAAGTTATTTTCTGCCCTGGCTGGTGTGGCTCAGTGGGTTGAGTGCCAGCCTGCAAATCAGAGGGTCACCAGTTTGATTCCCATTCAGGGCACGTGGCTGGGTTGTGGGCCAGGTCCCCAGTAGAGGGAGTGCAAGAGACAATCACACATTGATGCTTCTCTCTCCCTTCCCCTCTTTAAAAATAAATAAATAAAATCTTTAAAAAATATTTGTATTCAGAAATCTGCATTTCCCAACTACAGTACTGTCACCTGCTTGCTGACTGGCAAACTCCTATACATGCTGGCCTTCAGTTATCTCATTAAACCTCCCCACCCTGCGGGCCCCATCCCAGCCAAACAAAAGTCCCAAGTCCCTGTCAGGGGTTCAAAGTGCTTCAAGAGCTGGCAATAACCTCCCCTGTCCCCCCATCTGCTCTTTCTTCAACTTTCTTCTTAACTCCCCCTTGTCCCCTCTGCCCCAAGTCACACCAGCCTTTCCTGCTCCTCAAACACACCAGACAGGCTCCGGAGTCAGGGCCTTTGCACTGGCTGCTCCTTCTGCTCGGGACACTGTTGCGGACATTCACACGGCCACTCCTGTAGGGAACCCAGCCCCCAAGAGGGGGTCAAGAGGCTAGGGTCCTGCATTGTGAAAGCGATGCCTGGGCCTGTTCCTCGACCTCGGGGGAGGTGACCTAACATTAACCCAGGCCTGTTTGTTATCAGATTGTTTCCAAGGAAAGAACAAAGAAACATTAACTCCCTAAAGCTGCATGTTATGTTCTTAGAAGTTAATATAAACCAGGATGTTTTTGACATGTCCCAAGATGTATGGGTACATGACCTGGAGGGGTATGTCATAGAATGATTTGTATATGGTCTAGAGGGGTATGTGAACTTTCTTGAACAAAGGCTTGTATTGCTATGCTAGCATTCTATTTTTAGAATACTCTACTATATAATGATTAGAGATCTCAATAAACCTGCCTTTTGCCAGCAGAGCAACTGGTCGCTCTCTCTTTTCAGTCCGTCACTGCGCGTCTTCGAACCCACTGCCTCGCTGGTCGCGGCACACTCCCTCATCTCCTCCTAGTCTCGCTCAAACAGCTTCTCCGTAGAGCCCTCCCCAGCACCCTGTGGAGGACCATAACCCCACAGGCACACACTGGAAGGGGTCTCTATTCACCTTTCCCACTTTATTTTCCCTGTAACCACTCACTACCACCATGTAACATATTACACGTCTTTCTCACTCACTGGCATCTTCTCTGCCTGCCCATGAGAGGGATGGTTCTCAGGGGGCAGCAGAGTTTGTCTGTCGTGTTCACTGCTGTGTCTCCAGCACCCAAACCCGGCTAACAAGGAACACAGTTACAACACATGGTGCAGACAGTATGTTACTTTGTTTCATTTGTAAAGCTTTTAAAAAAGATTTTATTTACTTATTTTTAGAGGAGAAGGGAAGGAGAAAGAGAGGGAGAGAAAAATTAATGTGTGGTTGCCTCTCATGCGCCCCCTACTGGGAACCTGGCCCACAACCCAGGCATGTGCCCTGACTGGAAATCGAACCGGTGACCCTTTGGTTCGCAGGCTGGGGCTCAATCCACTGAGCCACACCAGCCAGGGCTCATTTGTAAAGCTTTCTTACTTCTCAGTAAAAAACAAACAGTACCCCAAATTTTTAAAAATTGGGTAAAAGATATAAACAGAAAAATCACAGAAATATTAAATAAAAAATTTAAGAACTCATTAGCTGTGTGACTCTAAGTAAGTGATTTAATCTCTCTGGTTCTCAATTTTCTGGGCTGTAAAATCCAAGAGCTGCTCCATAAATGTTTGTTGAGTGAACGAGCAACTGAATCAATACAATAATATCGAATTCATGGAGTGTTATGAGAATCACATGACTTCGTGCAGATATAGGGCTTGAAATATTGTCTGGCGTGTAGCATGCCCTATGTAAGTGATGCAATGCCCACCTTTAAAAATAGAACTACTACCCTGGCCAGGTGGCTCAGGGGCTTGGAGCATCAACTGTACACCAAAAGGTTGCTGGTTCGATTCCTGGTCAGGGGCACATCCCTAAGTTACAGGTTCAATCCCTGGTCAGGTAGCAACCGGGAGGCTACTGATTGATGTTTCTCTCTGATGTCGATGTTACTCTGTCTCTAAAATCATGGTTATTACATAACCTTCCTTCAAGATCTCCTCCAGTGTCACCTCCTCCAGGAAGTCTACCTTGGTGAGTCCAGATGGGATTAGATGCTCAGGGCCCCCAAAGCACTTTATGTAGTTCTCTGTTTCAACTTTGGGAAAGCAAGCCCTGGCTGGTGTGTCTCAGTGGATTGAGTGCAAGCCTGCAAATCGAAAGGTCACTGGTTTGATTCCAGTCAGGGCACGTGCCTGGGTTGTGGGCTAGATCTCCAATAGGGGCGCGAGAGAGGCAACAGATCCATGTATGTCTTACACATTGATGTTTCTCTCCCTCCCTTATCTTCTCTCTAAAAATAAACAAGTAAAGTATTTATAAAAAAAACTCTGGCAAACACATCCCAATTAGCATACTCTGTGTTGCAAACCCCACAGCAAGGATGAGAACACACCTTCGTGGTAATTCCGGGGCCTCCCTCCCTGACTGCACACAGGCCGTCCCAGCCTGCCGCCACTGCTGCACCGAGTCCCTGATAGCGGGGCCTGTCTCACTGCCTCAGGTCTGCCCAGCACATCACCCGGAGCCTGGAGCAAGGAACTGCCCAGTCGATAGCGGGGTGGGGGTGGGGTCCAATAACCACACTGTTCTGTCACCTGCTTCTCAATTTGGAACGTGCACTAGCCCAGATGTGTGCCTCGGAGCCCCAGGGTGTCAGAAACCCCTGGCAAGTTTTTAAAACATTCATCACCACCCTTAGCTACAAAGCTTTTTCCCCATGATGGAACTTTGAAGATCTACTCCCTTGGCAACCTTCAGACACGCAATGCGGCACAACTGGCTGTAGTCGCCGTGCTGTGCACTGCAGCCCCAGGACCGGTGGATCGTATGACTGGAAGGTGGTATCTTTTCACCACCTGTGTCTGTTTTGCCCGCTCCCACCTGCCTCTGGCAGCTGCCAGTCTGTTCTCTGTGTCTGTGAGTTTGGGTTTTTAAAGAAGGATTGCACACGCAAGTGAGACTGCACAGTATTCGCCTTTCTCTGCCTGTCTTGTTTTGCTGAGCAGAATGCCCTCAAGGTCTGTTCATGTTGTTTCAAAGGGCAGGACTTCTTTCTTGTTTTGATGCTGAATGATATTCCATCGCACACACACGCCATTCCTTTATCCACTCACCCATTGATGGGTGCCGAGGTGCTTTCCATGCCGGAGCGACTTGGAACAATGCCGCTGAGAACACTGGGGCATATGTGCATGTCTCATCAAATCAGTGTTTCCCTTCCTTTGGGTAAACCCTCCAAAGTGGGATCGTTGAGTCATACAGGAGTTCTGTTTTTAATTTTTGAAAGAACCTGCGTGTCACTTTCCACAGTGGCTGCACCAATTTATATTCCCCGTGACAAATATACATATTCGTGTATGTGTGTTTAATTCTCACCCGAGGATGTGTTCATTAAGTTTACAGAGAGAGGAGGGTGTGTGTGTGGAGAGAGACAGAGAGAGAACATCAAGGTGAAATGTCAGAGACAAACACTGATCGGTTGCCTCCCGCACGCACCCTGACAGGGGATTGAACCCATAACCCAGGCATGTGCCCTGACCAGGGATCAAACCAGTACCCTTACCATGTATGGGGCAACGTTCCAACCAAGTGAGCCACCGGGCAAGGGCCCCCATGGCAAATATTTTGGTTGTCAATTTTACTCACCTTTTGAGGGAAAATCATCTTTGCAGGAAAAGGGACACTGTTATGCAGTGGAGCCGCATGTGACTTTTTAATGCCATAATAAGACTTTGGAGAAATCACCATCTAAGAGCTGGCTCCTAGAACCCCTAGATGAGAGGGCACATTTTCCTTCTCACTGTCATTTTATAAAGGATGGTTGGTGCTCAGCGGAGAAACAGGCCCACTGTGAGTGACACAGTTCAGGAACTTATTACAGGGACAGGATCTTTGGCAGTCATAGCTCGAAAGAGGTGGTGGGAACACCAGAAAAGTTACTGCCCAGGGAGCAGAGGGTTGCAGATGCACAATTCTCTGAGGGTTGTTGCCTCTGTAACTAGTTGTGGGTTCTAGGTCTGTGGCCAGTTGGCTGGGTAGCTGGGTAACGGGAACCCACAAGAACAGCCTGGAACTCGTGTGAACAGCCTGCAAGCCCCATGTGTCTCTGCCACCTCCAACCTCAGTTCCACATGTGACCCGAGGAAAAGCTGGTGTCTGCCCTCAAGGAGTTTCCCAGGCGCCTGGCCCCAAATTCACGGAAGCTGGAAGAGGACAGCCGGCAGATGCAGGTGGGGCCAAGGCCCGGTGCTGTCCCAAGCCAACAAGGGGGCCAGCAGGGTGGCGACAGCACCCATGAGCCTTTGCAGTGCCCGGGCCCTGTGCAGAGCTTCCCACTGTAACGGTGACTGCTTCACACCTGCTTTCTAGGTCTCATGTGAATTTCTCTTTTAGACAACTCTTAGCCAGAGCCACCTGGGGAAGGTATTCTAGAGTACAGAGGCCCGACTTAGCTGCATTAGACAAGACAAAATCACTGCACCGCCCAGAGATGGAAATTAGCCTGCTGGAGGTCACACAGCAATGGAGTGAGAGGACAGGAGCTAAGCTAGGTGACACAATAAGGCACCTTCTTCTCAGGAATGGCATGGCATGCTGTGAGTCCAAATGTTCGGGCCCAGGAGTCTGGATGCTGAGGGAGGAAGTGTGACTTTGCCACTCACTTTTATATTTTGTTCTCTTTATTATGTATGTTGCATTTGAATTAAAAATTTTTAAAAAATGAAGTTTCAGCCCTGGCTGGTGTGGCTCGGTTGATTGAGCACCTGCCTGGGAACCAAAGGGTTGCTGGTTCAATTCCCAGTCAGGGCACATGCCTGAGTTGTGGGCCAGGTCCCCAGTAGGGGGCACCCAAGAGGCAGCTACATATTGATGTTTCTCTTCTTCTCTTTCTCCCTCCATTCCCCTCTGCCTGAAAATAAATAAGTAAAATATTTTAAAAAACAAAGCTTCAGAGGGAGTAAGTGCCAGGCATAGTTTGACCTGGAGGTCCACGATGGCATCAGGACGATGCCGTGGTTTCGCGATGACTCCCTGAGCTCAGCCTTCCTCAGGATGCAGAGTCCATCCTCAGAACAGATGCTCTCGTGGTTCCAAGATGGGTGTCTTCCTCATAACTAGTCACAAAAGTCCTGAGCTTCATTCTTTTTTTCCCCTTCCTTTCCCTGACTGAGCTTTTTTCTAATTACACTGAATTCACAGTCCAGCTCTTAACCAATCTCTGGACTAAGGAGATAGAAGGCTCCAGTTGGCTTAGGCCCTGGTTACCTGGGCAACCGTGTCTGAGCCAGTCACTCAGAAGAGACGGGGGAAGAGGCTCAGAATTGGCAAAGGGGAGGGTCAGGAGGATGAATTTAAGTCGTTCATCTCTGGAGCTGGGAGGCTGGAGACTGTCAGACCCAACTTCACGGCTTTTGTTACCGGCGCAGGGAGGGGAGGGATGGACACGGTGAAGGCAGCCACACACACAGGACTGCACTTAAAAATCCTCACCCAGGATTTATGCTTATTGGTTTTAGAGAGACCGGAAAGGAAGGAGAGAGGGCGGGAAAGAAACCTCCATCAGTTGCTTCTCAAATGTGCCCCCACCGGGGACTGAACCCACAATCTAAACCCGTGCCCTGCCCAGGAATGAAGCCTGCGAACTTTCAGTTTGCAGGAAGATGCTCCAGCCGACTGAGCGATACCAGCCAGGACAAGACATTTCTTCCTTATTATTATTTTCTTTAAATCACAAACTTATAAGAATGTTGCAGGTATGGTACAAAGAACTTTTTTCCCCTCTGAATCCATTTTGAGGGTAAATTGCCCAGCTGGCGGGTCATTCTGGATGATATCCTTGAATATTGCAGTGGGCGTGTCCTCCGACCACTGCAAAGATACTTTTGTTCTTTTTAAGCCATAAGTTATATAGGAGATAACATAAAATCCCACATTCCTCCATCAAATTTTGCATTCGTCCATCTACTTATATCCGAGTGGACTCATGGACACTCACTGTGTCGAAAGGGTTATGTTACCCCCAACTGTAACGTGGATGCTCCAAGTGTCTCAGATTTGTTTGGTGGGAGCCCTTCAAACGAACTCAGTGTCTTTCCACCTGTTCTCATTATTCTTTGAGCATTTCCTTACTTTCTGACCCAAGAAGATGTTTCAGGCTCCTTTTGTATCTTCCCTGTCCTCTCTCCCCCCGGAATCAGCCCTTTCCCCGAAGAATAAAGGGAGAGGGTCCTTCTGAAAGCTGGTGGCTGACCCCTCACCTCTGCATGACCCCCTCGGACTCTGATTTCAATGCGACTGGGCCTGGCCAATGGCAGAGGCGATGCTCTCATGGTTGCCATGGAGACTGCTGGGCCGCAGCGCGGGAGGAGGCGGTGACGTCACTGCGGGAGCAAGTGCAGTGGCCACATCCTCCCGGTAGCCTGGTCCCAGAGCACCCAGGCCGGCCTGTGGGTCAGCCACAAGGAACCAGCCAGGCCTCCACCGGCAACACCCCGGTGGCAACGGCCCCAGGGAGCTCAGCCCCAGATCTGTTGAGACCTTTGGAGACCACCATCAAGAAAGCGCATGCAGAATCCAGACCCTGCCTGGCACGGTCTTGCCAAGGGGCCACGAGCCAGCCGGCAGACACCCGCCTCTGCTTCCCACGGCCTGAGCCCCTGGGAATTCCCACGAGGCCTCTCCCGGGGGTTGTCACCGGGGACTGACTACTGGGCAGGCCAGCGGCCCGAGCCCAGGGCACCCTTGACGGAGGTGGACACACCGGGCCTGTGAGGCCTGTCTGTCGCGCGTGGCCTTCAGGGAGGGATAGTGGCATCCTGGATCACTTCTCGGACCCCCGAGGCGGCGCTGGTGTGCACCAGCGGGCATACTGCTACCTCCGGGAGCTGGGCACGATGCTGTTCGGTGTGAAGGACATCGCACTGCTGGAGCACGGGTGCCAGGCCCTGGAGGTGGACAGTTACAGGTCCCTGATGATCCTGGGTATCCCGGAGGACTGCAGCCACGAGGAATTCGAAGAGATCATCAGGGTGCCCTTGAGACCTCTGGGCAAGTTTGAAGTAGCCGGGAAGGCCTTTCTGGAGGAGGACAGGTCCAAGGCGGCCATCATTAGGCTGATGGAAGACATCAACTATTCCGCAATCCCCAGGGAGATCCAGGGCAAGGGCGGCCTGTGGAGAGTGGTCTACATGCCCCGGAAGCAGGACGTTGAGTTCCTGACCAAGCTGAACCTCTTCTTGCAGAGCGAGGGCAGGACGGTGGAGGACGTGGCCCGGGTCCTGAGGCAGGAGCTCTGCCCGGCTGGGACGGGCCCCAGAGAGCTGCCTGCCAGAAAGTGCTGCGCACCCGGGCAGGGGGAGACCCCCTGGGCTGGGGCCGCTGCTGGGCTGGACAGGGCGCCGCCTCTGGACCCCGTGGAGGACAGGAAGGCTGGAGACGGCAAGAGGGGCAAGCGGAAGGCAAAGAAAAACCGCCGACGGCACCATGCGTCTGACAAGAAGCTGTGAGGTGGCTGGGGTGGGCTTGGGGACAGACAAGTGGGTGTGGGTGATGCCTGTGGGAGGGTGGGTTCCATCTGAGTGAGTTTGGGGAAGGCGAGTGGGTGTGGACCATGGGAGTGAGGGTGGGCTGTACATGGGATTGAGTGGGAAACCAAGTGAGAACGGGCACCATCGGGGTGAGCAGGGTGACATCGGACTAGCGTGAATGAAGGCGGCATTTGCATCTGAGTTAACTTGTGGGTGACATCGGAGGGGGCGTGGTCAGCACGTAGCGGGGTGGGGGTCACTCCTTCATCCTGCACACATTTATTGCACACCTATTACGTTCCCTGCACCACTCTAGGAGCTGGGGACACAGAAGGGAACAAACCCTGCCTTCACTGCACACACAGTGAGTGAGGGACGTTTGAGTTCCTCAGATATATCTGGGCGTGGGCGCCATTTGGGTAGGTGTGGGTACTGTATGGTTGAGTGTGGGTCAGCCATTCATTCAACAAACATTTCTCGAGTGTCCACAGTGTATCTGGCACTATTCCAGGCACCGGAGACACAGCAGGGGATGAAACAGACCCAAACCTTGCCCTCAGGGCACTCCTGTTACATAGCTGAGTAGGTGCCACCGGCACCTGCATTACAGGAACACAAGTACGCGTGGGTACTGTTTGAGCATGTGGGAGGCATCTGAGCATGTGTAATACAGGAGTTCGAGTGGGTGATATTTGAGTGGTTGTGGGATTGACACTGAAGTGTGGGTGGGTGGGCGCTATTTGAGTGGGTGAAGATAACTTTTGAGTGAGGAAGGATCTCCAAGACCCGCAAACAACGGCTAACAGCCCGCAGACTCTGTGGGACCATCTGCACAGTCACAGTCGGGCTGTTGCTGTGGAGACCGCGTGCTTTCCCCCGCCCCCCACCAGACGTCTGCAGGTGTTGGCTGGGAAACGGCGGGAGAGAAACTGGTCCGGCACACCAGGGTTCTGCAGAAGGTCTTCTAATAGAGTTGAGGCCAAGCCAAGCAGGAAGCACGTGGCAGGGGGCGGGCTCGGGGAAAGGCCATCGTCCCCTCTGCCACCCGCCCCTGCCCATGGCCTGCGTGATGTACGGAAGGCACCTCTTGCTGGGTGTGCCCTGTGGGGAAGGAGGCACGGATCCCCTCCCTCTAGCTTTGGGCCCGGCTGGAAGTCCTGCCATCGCAAAGTCTAGAGTCGTTTTTTGTCTTCTCAAAGGATGTATTTGGGACGCATCTCTGGCACGGACTTGCCCGGAGCGGGCCGCCCTGGTTTGCATGTGATGAGCAGAAACCGTGTCTGCCTGCTCGCCTCGTCTGTGGACCTCACTGCTCCGTGTGTGGCTGAGCGGTGGTGCAGCTGTCTGCACGCTGGGTCTCCCTTGCAGGGCTGGTCAGCGGGGGAGGGGGCGACAGGGCGCTTCCTCTCTGGCTGGGCCTGAGAGGAGGGCAGGGTTCTCCGAAATCTGAACCCCAGCAGCTCTGACTTGGGGGAGGGGCACACTCCACTCTCTAAAGAACAAAAGGCGAGACTTCCAGGAATGGTCCACAAGGAGGTAAATAATTAGGAGGTCATGTTCAAGAGTTATCCATTCACAATATTAAGCTGAGCCCCCAAGTCCCCTGTGATGATAAAGAACAAAAAAGAAAAGAAAAGAAAACACCTCATTCACATTAACTCCAAATGCTGTGGGTAGACAGGGCTCTTGTTCCAGTGTCTTACCTGAGAATTTGCAAGCTTTCATCAGTTCAGGGGTCTGCAAAGGTTTGAACTGATTTTCTTTTCACAAATGTAACTTCTGAGTGCATGTTGAGATTTTTACCTACCAAACTGTAACACTGAGCCCTGGTCGGTGTGGCGCAGTGGACTGAGTGCCGGCCTGCAAACCAAACTGACACTGGAGACCCCCAGTGTATTCCTGCGGGTGGGTAATCACATCTGTGAGTTCCAGTGACCACCCCCTGTCTTATTTCTGAGAGGTGACCCCATTCCCTCCCAACCCTCGCCCCCAGCAGAGCCAATAAGTGGATGTCTCATTCTACACCCCACCGAGGCAGCCTGGGCACGGGTGAGGGACCACCCTCAGGCAGCTGGGAGCTCCTTTACAGCCTTGGATTCCCAGCAGGGGGTCAAAGCACAGGAGGAATTTTCAGAGTTCACTTGTGTTGGAATACAGGAGTTCCAACAGGAGTTCGGACACCGGGGTGACCCCCACCCCGCTAGGTGCTGACCACGCCCCCTCCGATGTCACCCACAAGTTAACTCAGATGCAAGTTAACCTAAAACCCAGAAGACCGATTTCTGTCTGTTCCCCAAGCTGACTCTCTACACTCAAGCCTCAGTACTTTTTCCTCTTGTGCAGTGGTTGGGATAGAGCTTTTCCCGTCTTCCCCACACATATGCTTGAACTTCTTGCGAGGGCATCCCTGGCAGAGAAGTTTATAGCTCTCTACTGATCTTTTGATTTTTGGTAAATTTCTGGCCTGGCCACTCCCACCCATGGAACATTGTATTACTGTGGTCACTGTTTCCTCAGAATCAGGGCTTGAATAAACTGTAACACAACCTCAGGCATACTTGTTCATTGCATGCAGTTCTCCCATCAGGGCATAATCACTGTGTAGTAACGAGGGGCAGTGTGGCATTTCTTATCATCGTATTGTGGTACTAACACTGTATCCATGCTTATCGTGGGTTCTGGGTGCTTCCCACACACAACGTGAGTGGGTTCAATGTCACCCATAAAACCCAAGTCTCCCCCACTTCTCTTTGGAGTTTGTCCAGACCAGCTGAAGAGTTTCCTGAGATTGCAATGCAAGCTGTTGTGCAAAGCTGGGACCGTGTGAAGCCACTTATCTGTGTGCATCAAGATGTCGCTGGCAGAGCAGATCCTAAGCAAAAATTCCCCAGTAAATGTACGTGCTGGCCGGCAGAAGGCTGAAGCTGGCCTCTGCGAACCCTGCTTCCAACGTGGCTTCAGTTAAAACTCCTCATTGTTCCTTGTGGTGGATGCTGTATTGTGCCAACATAAAATAAACGTATGCTGATGCAATTAGTCTGCCCTTTGATATGTTGGGGAAACCCTGTTAAATTTCATTTGGAAAAACAATCTGGCTAAGAAACGTTCTGAAAACGACTTCCCTGCGTTGCATTATTTTAAAAAGGGGTGTCATGAGATCTCCTGGCCAACAGAACACACTATTCCGCGGGCTTCCGACCCCTGGTAGGAAAAGTGAAACCATTTATCTGGAATAAACACCGTAAAGCTGTCTTGCATTCCGGGCAGCACGCAAAGTCCTCCATACCATCAATTAATTCATTAGATCTTCTTACCTTTCCAGAGGTGGCACTGTGGGTCCACAACTCCTTATCGGAAATCCTTGGGCCAGATGTGGTTCAGATTCTGGATGTTGGCAAAATGATAGAGTGACTGTCTCTTATATTGTGTAATTCTCCGCCCCCCCCCCCCCGGAGGGTTGGGCAGCTCCCATAACCAAACTCATTAGAATTCTGCAGGGAATTATGGGATACTGACATTCGGGGAACTACATTAAGACTATAGGCAGCCTCACGTCAGACTACAGCGTGCCTCCCAGCGCTTGTCTGTTTATTTTGGGCGGGGCGGGGGGGAGTTTTGGTGCAAAGCTTTCAAGTTTTTGGCTTTCAGGAGAGGAGATAAGCGATTACGAACCTGCATTTTTAACACGACCATTCCATGGATGAGAACAGTGACACTCGGAAAGGCTCAGTGACTTACCTAAGGCCACACGGGAAAGCTCGAGAGGGATCGAAATCCCTCTGGTTCTGATTGTTCTGATGACCGCGGTCTGTGCCCCTGAGACGGGGCTGGGTCTCTCAGGCTGGGGAGAGTCAGAGCCTGACCCTTGGGAAGCAGTGGGGCAGAAATGCTTCAGGATTCCCCAAGAAACAAACGAGAGATGGGCAGCCCTCTGAGGGCCTGCTCCAGGGGGGAAGGCAGCCCTGGCTGGAGTAGCTCAGTGGATTGGGCGTCGTCTTGCAAACAAACGCAAAGGTCGCCGGTTCCATTCCCAGTTGGGGTTGCAGGCCATGTTTGGGCCAGGTCCGGGCCAGGTCCCCAGGGGTGGCGTGTGAGAGGCAACCTACGTCTCTCTCAGAGATATTTCTCTCCTCTCCCTTCCTCCCCTCCCCTCTCTCTAAAAATAAATAAATAAAATCTTATTTTAAAAATCCTGTTAAAAAAATTACCGATGAATGTATCATTAAGTGAAACAGCAAACCTCTCTCTCAAATCAATCAATAAAAATTGAAAAAAGTGTAAGGGTTAAAAATCTGAGGAACCTAAGTGATTCAAAGCTCAGCTCTGCCACTTGCTAGTGGCGTGGCCTCCTTTGGACTCAGTTTTTCTCATCTGGGAAGTGGGAACGACACTTTCTCAGGAGGGGTTGAAAGGATTAAGAGAGAAACCACACAGGGCCAGGAACAAAGTGGGCGGTCAGTCAAAGCGAGTATTCCTGTGCGCCTGCCTTCCTGGCATTCACGAAGGTGGAGGCTGTCACAGAAAAGAGAAAACCGGGGTGCAGAAGACCAACACAGGCTAGTAAGTAGGGAAAAAAAAGTAAGTTTTATAGTAATAGAGTAATAGATCTAATGCAATCCATTTATTCACTCACTCACTAAACATTTTGAGCAGCCACCAGGACCGTTCTAGCCGCTGGGGATTCCACAGTGAACAACCCAGACAAATAAATACCTCTGTCTCTAGGGGGCTGATGGTGTGATGTGGTGAGACAATAAATAAACATGTAAGAGAACAGGAAGTGGCCAGTGCTGTGGTGAAAATAACTTAGGATGATGTAAAACTTCGCTACGGGGAAAATCCTAAAATTACACAGATATTAAAGTAAGCTTTTTTTTTTCTGGAAAAGTACAAATATTTAACTGTGGTTACTCTGGAGAGAGTGAGGCTGGAGGCTTGCAGGGGGGTGGGGGGGCAACTTGTTTTTAATTTTATACCTTTCTGTAACTTCGGTGTTTTCTTAGCATGTGTGTGTGACTTTTAGTGTTACTAATTTTCAAGTAATGGCAACCAAGTGAAGCTGAGTGGAGAGATTTGGGCCATGTTTTGTTTTCTTCCTCCATTCTTTTCTGATTTTTGCGTTTCTTTTCAACAAATATAAAACTGGAAGCTATAATTATCCTTTTTTTTTTTTCCTGGGGTGGCTGGAGGAGGATCTGGCCTGCCAGGGATCTGGGCAATCTAAAACGCCCCCTGCAGAGCTGCTCAGGGTTCGCAAGTTTTGCAAAGATTTTGAACATTTGAGGTTTTCATTTCTAGGATAACACTCTCCTCCTTCCATCAAAAAAACAAACAAAAAATAAAATAAAAAACAACGCAAATGTCTCATCTGTGAAGTCATTTCTTGACTTCTCTGATTTGGATTTTTTTAAAAATAGTTTATTTATCTATTCTTAGACAGAGGGGGAAGGAAGGAGAAAGAGAGGGAGAGAAACATCAATGTGTGGTTGCCTCTTGTGCGCCCCCTACTGGGGACCTGGCCCAAAATCCGGGCGGGTGGCCAGACTGGGAATCTAACCGAAGTCTTTGTTTCGAAGGCAGGCACTCAATCCACTGAGCCGCACCAGCCGGGGCTCAGATTTGGATTTTTACGCCATTATTTCTATGAGGGGGTTTTATCTTAGGGCCTCTAGGAAGCAGTTTCTCAGGGATGAAGATTCAGGGCATCAGACCTAAGGAAGGGATGAGGGGTGGAGAAGAGGCGCTGCCGGGCCCTCACCCCGCGCCGGGGTCTCACCCTCTCAGAGGGGACTCTTGCTTCTGAACGCGTCCCCGCGTTGCCATGGAGACCACTGGGAGACGGGGCGACAAACCGAGCAGGAGGGGCGCAGGAGGGAGGTCCGGGGAGAGACAAACTCGGGGGCCTGGATGGAGCTGGTGAGGAGGAGGAGAGAATCCAGCGAAGCCTAACGACCAGCTGCGCAGCAGGGGAAGCAACGGGAATGAGCCACCGATTGTGCAAAGGCCTCGCGGAGACTCTTACCTTCCCCCAACCCCGAGCTCCCTTTCTTCCTTCTTTCCCTGCTCTCCCTTCCCTTTAATCTCTCCCTTCCCTCTTTCTCTAAACCTCTGCCTGGTTCCTTCAGGAGTCCAATAAAAGCGCACGTACTGAATTAAATAAAATTACATGTGTTCATTTTTATATCGTGTATTAAAGTCCCTACTTTACAGTTTGTTTTCCTGCTGTTGGAATTTCACTATAATTGGTTTCCTCTGTAATCTCATAGATGCAGTTCTATGCACTGTAATATTTTATTTTGGGAAGGGTTGGTGGCCTGGAAAGGGTTAAGGATTCCGGGCTGTGGATCAGGGAGGGCAGAGGGAGATTGTCAGAGGAGGTGAGAGCTGGGCGTTCCAGGTGGAAGGAACAGCCAGTGCAAAGGCCCTGAGGCTGGGGGCGCGCGCAGTGCGGGGAGGAATCGGTGAAGAGCAGGCAGGGGTGGTGAGTGGAGTGGAGAGAGGGAGGGAGAGGGACGCGGGGGAGACCTGACAGGGCTCTGTGGGCTGTGGTGAGGACTTGGGTAGCACTCTGCCTGCGAGGAAGACTTTGCAAAGGCTGGAGACAGGTCTGACTTACGTTTTTACAAGGTCCCACCAGCTGCCGGGGTGGGGATGGATCGAGTGCAGGGGGCAGAAGTGGAAGAGGCGTTTTTCCGGGATGCAGGCAACTGATGAGGGTCCGCGGGGTCTTCTGAGCCTGCCGGGCTGCTGATCCCAGAGCTCACGCTCACCTTAGAGGCGCGCCACGTCGGGTCAGCCTCAGTTTCCCCATTTGTATGAAGACAGCTCTGAGGACTCACAGCAGGCCTATTCAGCACATGGCAAGGTGTCTGGTTTCAAGAGAACCCTCCGCAGGAGTTTGCCGTTGCTGTGGCTAACGCCGCCCTCGTCGCTCTGCCTGTGGCTGCTGAGCTGGCTGCCTCAGCGTTGCCTGGGAGACCGCAAACCCTGGCCCCCACGTCCCCGGTATCCCAGCCCACTAGGTGTGGGGCCGAATCTGAGGACCTTTGGTTTCACTTAATTTCTTAATTAACATTTTTGATTGCTAAAACTCCAAGCAATCCGAAAAGATAGGGAGCGAAAGTGCCTATCACTGCCCCCTCTGTGGGGCCCCAGCCCCCCCTCCAAGAAATAGCCAGAGTTGGCAGTGCTGGTAGGTGTACACACCTGGGCCCCCCCCACTCACACACACACACACACACACACACACATCAGACTGATTCATATTCAAACCATCATTTCCTGGCCTTGCGATGTTGAGCAAGTGGTTTGTTTCTTTGGCTATAAAATGGGAATGATCATCATATTATATTTAATGTCATGGTGAGGACTTCACAGAGAGCGCTGAAGGTGGTGTCTCATCCTTCGGCATCACTCCATAAAACTATCCTTTCTTCACAGCTGCTCAGTATTTCACTGTGAGAGTAGATCCTAAAATCGAGGCAGTCCCTGCTAATGAACAATTAGGTTCATTCATTCGCTTCATTCAGAAATGTTTACTGAGCACTTACTGCGAGCCAAGCGCGCGCTAGGGGCTGGTGAAGTAAGACCCTGGTACCGCCTTCTCCACCCACACGTCTGGGACCAGAGGTCATGTCAACTCAAAGTGGTCAATACAGTGTCAGTGGCTCTCAGGGGACGGCCCCACTAGCACAGCCATCTCCCGGGCCTGGCTGGTTAGGATGGCAGCTTTGGAAACTGCGGCCTTTCTAGAGGAAGGTGCTGATGTGGGCCTCCGTGCGCGTTCCACTTGGAAGCGGCGGCCCCCCCCCTCCCCCGAGGCCCCGGGCGCGGCCACACCCCCGTGCTGGAGGGTAATGAGGGCGCCCCAAAGAGAGTAGACAGCCCCCCTGTCAGTCTCCCCGTGCTAGGGAGTGTAACATGAGAAGGGGAAGGTGGGCCTCGTCCTGGGGGAGGGAGAGGGGGGACTTCCTGCCCAGGAGCCCTGAGGCACAGCGCGCGCCGGCAGGGAGGCGGGAGGCGCGCTAAGGTCAGCCTGGACAGGGGTGGCAGCCTGCTGAGGGGCGGGAGACCCTCCCGGCGGGACTGGGCTGCCTCCTCCGAGCGCCTCGGCCATATTGAACAGGCACGGCTGGGCCGTCTTTGTCTGCGAAGTCCTCTCCCAAGTTCTAGGGCGCCCCTGGTGCCCGGGGCAGGAGGAATCGCGGGGAGTCCATACGTCCCAACTTGGGGCGGAGACACCACGATTTCAGCTTGCAGTGGGCTTTGAACCTGAGGACTGACCTCACCGCAGCTCAGGTACCCATCTTGAAAATTGATTCCCACCAGTCGTTGGGGGAGACGGCCTTGGTCCAGACGGAAACTTGTTGCCGGCGGAGAAATGGGAAGTGTGGGCTCATTCCTGCTGGAGAGGTGAGACTCTCCGGCCGCACAGCTGGGACGCCGCCCCGGCTTCCGGCCCCATACTAGGGGCTTCTCGCAGCGTGAGCTCTGGGCCTCCCTACCCCAGATTCCACCCTGGAGATCTTAAGGACCTTGGAGAAAAGCCACATCGGGGGCCGGTTCCCCAGACCTTCTTCCCCTCCCCCGACTGCCTCTGGAGCGTCCCGGACGTCGGTCAAGATGTGGATCTGGACGCCCTCGTGGGAGCCCTGAAGCCCGTGGGGACCTTTAATAAGCTCAGCAAGGTGTTCCGCAGGGAGGAGGGCGCCACCGTGGGGAGGCTGCAGGTCGGGAAGGATGCAGACTGTTTGCTTCTCCCTCGCGAGGTGAGGCTGGCGGGGGCGTCTGCGGGGGCGTCTGCAGGGTCGTCTCCAAGCCCGCTAGCAAAAAGGCGGAATTTCGTGAGCGGCTGCCCCAGTTTCTGGAGGAAGAAGGCCGCGCCCGGGAGGATGTTGCCCGCCTCGTTGAGAAGAGCACCCCGCACCCACCCCAGCACCCTCCAAAGCCCAAGGAGCTCCGGGTGAGGAGGAGAGTCCAGCAGATGGTGCCCCTCCTCCCCGGCTGGTCGTGGGTACCTTTGCCGGCAGCAAAGCCAGCGACAGCGAGTTCAGGGACTTCGAGGCCTCCAGAGAGGAAGGTGACAAGGGCCACAGCGGCCCTGAGCGTGACAGGAAGGTGCGCAAAATGCCCGTCAGTTACCTGGGCAGCAAATTCCTGGGGAGCGACCTGGAGAGCGAGGATGAGGAGGAACTGGTGGAGGCCTTCCCCGGCGCGGGGGAGAAGCCCAGCGCGCCGCCTGCCGGCTGCCACCGCGGGAACCTGCCGGCGCCCATGTTTGAAGACAACCCCGGACCCCCACCGTCCAAAGCAGACATGTGGCGAGAGTATGTCAGCCAGGTGTCCTGGGGGAAGTTAAAGCGGAGGGTGAAGGGTCGGGCACCCAGGTCCAGCCCTGGCGTGGGAGAGGCCCAGCAGGACTCCACCAGGGTGGAGTGGGAGGGGGTGCCAGGTAGCGCAATCAAGGGGCAGAGGCCCCAGCTGCCCGAGCAGCCCCAGGAGCGAGGGCCCGGAAACAGGTGAAGGCGGCAAGGTTCCAGAACCCCGGGCGCTTTTCGTGGTTTCGCCAGCACCTTCTGGCACATTCCCCGGTTGCCTGCCCTGCCCTGTCCAAGAGACTCCCCAGGGCAGGCGAGGCCAGGAGCCTCCGTGTGCTGAGGGCTGAGGCCAGAGCAGAAGTGGAGCAGGGAGAGCAAGAGGACCCGCTGTGAGGAGAGGAAAAAGGGGCCACAGAGCGCCTGCCACCTTGTGGGCCACCCAGA
Source organism: Tonatia bakeri (assembly GCA_004024845.1). Classification (NCBI taxonomy): domain Eukaryota; kingdom Metazoa; phylum Chordata; class Mammalia; order Chiroptera; family Phyllostomidae; genus Tonatia; species Tonatia bakeri. Next base: position 112,250 of record PVIA01002744.1, read on the forward strand.
GCGCGTTTCCCCCCCTTCTGCACTGGACACAGATGCTCCTTCTGCCCCACACGTGAAAGTGGAGTAGAGGGCCAGGCAGCACCCCGCACATCTCCACCAAACACCCCTCTTTCTTTTCTTGTTAAATATTTCTTTCATGCATTGATTTTTTTAAAAAAATACAGACTCTTTGTAGTAACCCAAGGAATGTAAAGAAAGAAACCCCCGCACAACAGGGCTGCATTCACTTCCTCAGGTGCAACTCTAGGTGCTCAGCTTGAAACCGGGAGCCGGGTGGGGGGAGACATTCCTCCCTCACCCACTTCCTTTTATTCTTTTAAAGATTTTATTTATCCATTTTAGAAAGAGGGGGAGAGAGAGAAACATCGATGTGTAGTTGCCTCTCAGGTGGGTCCCACTGGGGACCTGGCCTACAACTCAGGCATGTGTCCTGACTGGGAATCGAACTGGCGACCCCATGGTTCCCAGCCCACGCTCAATCCACTGAGCCACATCAGCCAGGGCCCTCGCCTCCTTCCGCATCCCCCTTTCTCCTGCACATTGATGACCTCCTGGAACTTACAACAGGCAAATAAAAATGCTTACAAACTTTCTTCTTGGCCTTGGACTTGGCAGCTGAAGAAGCTCCAGGGTGATTTTGTCACGCACTTGTGTTCCCTCCACCTTCCATGAGGGTGACCTGCGTTTATGTCTCTTCAACTGCCATGCCCGAGCTGCTGGGCCCCTTGGGCTCCACGAGTCCAGCACCTGCAGCACAGACACTCCACACGCCTGACGAGGCACAGAAGACTCGTCGGGGAAACGTGCCTGAGTGCAGGTTCTGGGGCCCTTCATGCCAGGGCTGGGGGTTTGCCAGCACTGGCTGGGCGGCCCAGGAATCTGCTTTGATCAAGGTTCACGAACATCGGGGCAGCTCGACCGCTGGACAAATCATCGCAATGGACACAGGGTGGGGGAGGACGTGGCAGGGAGTAGTGTGGAGTGTGCTGTGATGACTGCTGGGAGAAACTGGGTGGCCGGGGGACATCTCTCTGCATTGTTTGTGTGCCCCCACCCCCCCACCTCCCACCAGAGAGAAGCAGACGGCAAGGACCACGCCCCAGCTTTGCTGAGGGCAGAAGAAATGGGAATTCACAGAAGGTATCTGAAGGCCAGCTCTGTCCTCCTGACTCTGGTGGCTGCCTGGCCTGAGTTTCTTGGTTATTTCCCTTGAAAGTAAAGCATGATATGGCTTCTCTCACCCTTCCCCTGGAAGTGGTCATGTGGGTGCCACTTACTGTTAAGCTGAGAACCCCTTTGTACTGTGTGTAGTGAACAGCCCGGCAAGAAGGAGCCCCCACGGGGCTTTCAGCTCTACTGGGAGGGTTGGGGGAACAGGGCGCAGCAGGGGAATAACTCAACTGGGTGGAGCTGTCTCTGAAGTGGCCAGTGAGGACTCTGGAAGCCAGCTTGGTGGTGGCAGTGGGGGCTGGCTGTGGCTACTGCCCATTTTGGGGAATAGCGGCCTCTGGCCTCCTTCCAGGGGGTGGGGGAGGGGTCTGGCCTCTGGGGATGCTGAAAGGTGAAAGGGGCTGGGAGCAGAGATGGTGAGAGGCACCCAGAGAGGCTCGGAGGCTAGGCAAATCTGACCCCCACTGCTGATTCTCAGTTTGTTCCTCCTGTCCCTGGCGTCCCCAACGTGAGTGTCCAGCCAGGCCTTGCAGGTGGAAGGACACTTGAGTAGCCTGAGATCGTACCAGGGCTTTCAGTGTTATTTTCAATCCAAAGGGGTTTCAAATGGTGCCAGTGGAGGCCCAGCCCCCAAATGCAGCCTGTAGGTGCCTCCTGGGGTGGTTTCAAATGTGCTGGGATTTTCATGGGGGAAGTCTGCAGAAAACTCCCCACTACCCACAACTCTGAAGCGGGGTAGAGGCTGCACCAGCTGCAGCACCCACGGTGCCCATCAGAGGGCGCACCAGGAGCTTTTTGTCTCCAAACCTACCTTTCGATGTGACCGAAGAGAAAACAACAGAACACGGACACAGAGGTGCCATCACGCCACAGGCAGGGACTTTCTGGATCCCCCTTTTCAGGCCCCATGATGGAGTGACTGGAAGAGAGGAAGCCGTTCAGGGGACGGAATAAGGAGGGATTTGGAGTTAGGCTGCCCATCTCACCTCCAGCACCGCCCCTTGCAAGCTATGTGGCCTCAGGCTGGTTACTTAACTTCTCTGTGCCTCCACGCACGCATCTGAGAGAGCAAGCATCATAGACGTTTCCTCCTAGGATGGCTGAGAGGATTGAGGAAGACCTGATATATTAGAGCTCAAATCAGCCCCAACAGACGTCATCTCGTCTTCTTCTTGTTATATTAATATTTCAGGGAGACATCTCAGCCCGGTTTGGGACTCTTAGGGCAAGGGTTTCCAATCCTGGGTGCTGCGTGGAATGACCTGGGAGCTTTCAAACACGCATGCCCAGTCCGCACTCTCAGGTTCTCACGGAACTGGTCCGGGGTACGGCTGGGGCACCGAGAGCCCTACAGCTTCGGGGGTGATTCCAATGTGCACCTGGGACGATTCCAATGTGCTCCCGGCGGCGGCGCTAAGAACTGCGACCCTAATCAGACCTGGTCGTGCATCAGGATCACCTGAAGGAACTTTTAAATCACAAATTGCTTGATTCCAGTGCCAAATGATTTCGTAGGTCTACGGTGGTCCCAATAACAGGCATTTCTATCAAGTCCTCAGGTGATGTCAATGGGGCTGCTACTAGGACTTCACTCGAAGAAGCGTTGCCCTCCAGGAAGGTCCACTTTCTCCAGCCTGGCGGTCAAAGGCCAGGTGGAGCCTCTGGCTCTGGGCCATTCATTGTCTAAAGCAGACTTAACGAGCGGTCCTGGAGTTCCCTCGGGTGGGCACTGCGGGTACTGCAGCTGGTGCGGGCTGTCTCCCCGGCTCCCGAGTGCAGGGCGCTGCTCGCGCTCCGGGATCCCCCGATCGTCCCTCTCAGTAGTTCCAGAACTTGACCTCACTTGGGACTTGAGCGGATTGAGAGGCCGGGACAAGGCTGGCCGGGGTTGGGGGCGAGATTGGGTAGGACCTGGGATTCCGGTCCAAGGCGCCCCCGCCTCTTGCTCTGGAACGGTCTGCGGTTTTCCGAGGGGGCCCTGGGGTGGGACCGGCACTGAACGCCCTTCCTTGCCTCTTGGAGCCTCAGTTACCTTTTCTGGGAAATACGGGTGAAAACCTGCCTTCACCCTACTGTCCCAAACCTATTCTAACCACAGAATCAAATAGAGACACACCCCTCAAATCTGTTTACGCCGAAGACTCCGCAGAGACAAGCCCAGCACGGAAGCCTGGCTCCGGAGGGGTCGGTGACGACCCGTGACTCGGCCCCGGGAATCGCAGCCCTGGCTCCGGCTCTCGCGCCGGCTGTTCCCGCTCCTGGGTGCGCTTCCCTCGGGTGTCCGCTGCCTCGCCGCGAACCTACTGTCACCTTCCCAGTGAGGGCTTCCCCCGATTGCAAACCCTCCTGCTCCGCACCCGCGCCCGCAGGCCCGCCCGCCGGCCTTTCCTCCCCGCGGGCGCCGCCGTCTAACGCCGGACCCCGAGCTGCTCTCGGGGCTCAGTACCCTCCGCCCTCCCCGCCCACGACGCTCCGCGGGGGTCTGCCTGCGTCTGCCCTGCTTCCCGCTGCAGCCCCCGCGCCCAGCGCGCGCGGGTTCTCGGCCTCCTCGGGACACCGCCTCCTCCTCCCACCGGAGGCGACTGCGCTCCACTCCGCCCCGGCACCTCCGGGCCCCGCGGGGACAAACGCGCTGCGGGGCCTGGGGGCTCCTTGAGCCGCCTGTGGGGGTGGGATCCCAGGCCTTTACGCTGCTGCCGCTGGGACCCGTGGTGCCGCTCCTCGCGCCCCAGGTTCCCTCCCGCACCTGCCTCAAGGGGCACATCTGGGTCCGGTTCGCCAAGCCCGCGCGGTGCATCTGGTCCATCAGTCATTCAACAGCTGAAAACAGCAGCCACCGGGTGCGGGCACCGGGCATCCTCACTTCTAAGAATAAATTAAAAAAAAAATTTTTTTTTTTAAAAAGGGCCAAGATGGTAAATTTTGTTACGTGTATTTCAACAAAAATTAAAATAAATGTAAAAAAATCAACCTGAGCTCTTCAAACAGTCCTTGGAATATGGTAGGAACTATAGAAAAGAATTATTTTGCCCTGGCTGTCGTAGCTCAGTGGATTGAGCGCGGGCTGCGAACCAGGTATCGCAGGTTCGATTCCCAGTCAGGGCACATGCCTGGGTTGCAGGCCATGTCCCCCAGCAACCGTACATTGATGTTTCTCTCTCTCTCTCTCTCCCTCTCCCTTCCCTCTCTAAAAATAAATAAATAAAATCTTAAAAAAATTTACTGTTAAAAAAAAAGAAAAAAAAGAAAAGAATTATTTTTATTTTCGTAATTAGTGTTGAATTTCACCTGCCCACTTCAGAGCTGAATCAGTCTGGGCAAGTTACTTAGACCGGCGCACCTATGCGCAGGGGAAGCGCCCTCCACCGCACGTCTTCCACCAGCGGTCCTGGAGCGCCCCCTGGTGGGCACAGCGTGCGCTGCGACTCGCGTGGGCAGACGCCCCTGCAATGATCTTTGCTTGCTGCGGGTGGCGGGCGGACGTTGCTTTCTGTTCTCAGGACCCTCATTCCTCCCTGCGACTGTTGTAAGACCTGGTCACACACGAAGGAGTCGGGGGGCACCCCTAGCCATGCCTGAGCGCGCCAAGAGGCCGGGACAGGGCCGGCCTCGGGGGCGGTGTGTGTGCCGGCTGGGGAGGGTGGGTCCTGGAGCGGGAGCAGCTCCGCGGCATCAGCCTGGGGGATCCCCTCTGATCCTCCTGGGGGCATGGCGGCGGTGACGAGAGAGACCCTGAAGTCAGACAGACCCTGTTTGAGCTCTTCTCCACCTCCCGAGCCTCAATTTCCTTACCCGGGAAATGAGGGAGAAAACCTGCCTGCGTCCTTTCCCCAGTGTCAGTCCGGGAAAGGCGCCTGGCCTGGCTCCCGCCGGTGGGTGAGAACGTGAAACAGCGAGAAGGGCGCTGAGCTAGGAAGTGAGGTTTAGATAAACCCACATGGATTTTCTTTAAAAGAATGGTTGTTCTCTGAGATTATTTCCCATCCACTCTTGGCTTCCATTCTTCCCATGGTTGTTGGTGTGTGTGTGTGTGTGTTCATTTGTTTTATGCCACAAGAGAAGTTATTGACCTTGTCCTTGGGAGGCCCCAATATGCAGGGATTCTACGGAGGGCAAACCCAAATTTTGGGATCATGTTCAGGATGTGCAAACTCCCGGCAGCGACTCCTTTCAGGGACAAGTGCAGGTGTGGCAGTTTTAAGACGTGGAGCAGGCTCATGTCAGCCTGTGTCACAGTCTCACAAATGCACACTCACTCACAGACACCCAGACACACCACACAGTTACACACCCACACACCCAGGTACACGCACTCACACACCTTTGCACACAGACACACCTGCTAAAATCCTCTCACATATCCACAAACCCCATCACCCACTCACACACACACACACCCAGCTCCCTCCCACACTCATCTTTGTCTTGCATGTGTGTGCACACACATGCCCATTCTCCCCCTTCCCAGGTTGGTGCCAATATTTTTTTTTCTTGTCACCCTTGGCAGATACGTGCCCGTTCCGAGGGTCGGGACTTGCTGTGGGCATTGGGGAACCTGAACCTTCCTCCAAGCTGAGGGGTTTAGAGGTGAAGTCTGGGTGGGCCAGGCTCTGGGCAGGAGTGAGCGTGGCCTCAGACTGGAGACTGCCCCATCCTCCCTTAGCCTGGGAGTGGCCTGAGGCTTGCCCTCTCTGGGAAGCCCGGGGCTTTTCCCTGACACCTCCCCTCCTCCAGGTCCCACCCCTGTCCAGGAGGTGCCCCTTCCCATCAAACTTCACACCTCACCCTGTCCCTCCTCAGCTCAGGACTTACCATGGCTCCTCAGTGACTTCAAGACAAAGCCCAGCGTCTCACCATGGCCCAGCAGGTGGGGAAAGTCTGGTGTTTCCTCTGGGTCTCACTCCAGCCTGAATGCCTGGGCTAGGTCAGGTGCCTCCTCTGGGCTGTCATCCTGTCTGTCCCACTGAACTGTGAGCCCTGGGACGGCGGGCCAGAACTGTCCTGTCATAAATGGGTCCCCAACACCACCCAGCATGAAGGCGCTCAGGGAAGTTTGTTGAACCACAGAATGAAATAATCGGTTTAAACTTTGGGTCCCTATCCCTTTTCCCTGAGCTGTGGCTCCTTGTGCACATCAGAGGGCGCTCTGACCCAACAAATATTTAATTCAGGGCCGAAGCCATCTCCGGCACTAAGGGGTAACAATTACACCAAGTGCTAATTCAGCCCTCCTGCCTGCTTGGGTGGCGCTAAGTGATCCACACACCCAATCTCTACATCAACAGCTGGGTGAGACCTAACCAAGACGGCCGGGGAAAGCCAAGCTCAGTGAGCTTGTTTAATTTTCCGAGGTCACACATCTAAGCTGCTCATAAGCTCAGAGGCTGGAAGTCACAGGGCTGGACAATGCTATTAATACACCCACTTTATGCCCTGGCTGGTGTGGCTTAGTGGACTGAGTGTGGGCTACGAACCAAATGGTTGCCGGTTCTATTCCCAGTCAGGGCACATGCCTGGGTTGCAGGCCAGGTTCCCAGTAGGTAGTGTGTGAAATGCAACCACACTTTGACGTTTCTTTCCCTCTTTCTCCTTCCTTCCTCTCTCTCTAAAAATAAATAAATTCTTTAAAAACAAAAAGAAAAGAAACTGTAACCCTGCCCTTCAAAAACAAACAAACAAACCATTTCCTGGATGAGAAACTGTCAGGCCCACACAGCTGGGCAGGGGCAGGACAGGAAGTGAACACAGGTTTCCTGAGACTTCAAACCCTGGACTCCACAGCTACTGCAGGTGGCCTTCCGCAGCGCCACTCCTGCCACTCATTCATTTAATTACCCCCCCATCACCCCATCCATCCAACTGAGCACCCGTCCTTGATACATACAGCTGTGATCAAGTTAGGTTCAGTTCCCCTGACAGTGTAATCCCACAAACAGCTGTTTGATAGCTGTGTCAAGTCCACGGTCTGCTGGGTCCCAGGACACTGATATGGCAAACAAGTGATCTGATCTTGTTGGGAAAAAAACAAGTTACGGGGAGAACGTGTCTAGTGCCATCATTCATATCAATCAAGTCATTTTTGAAAATGTATTTAAATGTATTCTCCATTTATATAATAAAAATGTTTGGATGTGGTGGGGAAGGTAGTTTAAAAAACAGTTTTTAGGGCCATGAAAACAAAATAAGTTTGAAGTCTACCATTTGAGGGGACTTGCATTTTCTATAAATGTTCTTATGGAAAGTGAGACAGAAACTCAGGCCTCAGCCCTGAAAAGAAAGGTCTCAAACGGACCCAGCCGAAAAGCTTGTTCTGAGGAGACAACGGTAATGATTAAGCCAAGGTCAAGGGAAGTGGAAAAAGCCAGGCTTGACCTTCTCAGCAAAGGTCAGAAATCCCCGGTGTCTCTTGTGTGTCCTTGCAGGTGTGCGCATGTGTACACACAAGCGCAGTGAGCCACACTGCACATTCCACACAACGGGGTGGCATTCTACACACCCTTCTGCTCCTTGCGTTTTCCCCTGAAAGCATCTCAGAGTTGATTTCTTATCCAGACATTTAGAGCTATGTCTTGATCACACGTAACTTTTTCTAAAAAATTTCCCCTTCCCTTCTTTTTTTTGGGTGGGGGGCGGGCAATAACAGCTTTGAGATGATAATTCACATACAATGCTGTGGCTTCGAGTATGTCCCCGGACTTGTACATTACCACGATAAACTTAATATTTTCATGACCACCCACCCAAAGAAACCCTGTACCCATCACTAGTCAACCCACACCCCTCCCAGCCCGGGGCAACCACCAGTCTGCTCTCAGGCTCTAGGGATCTGTCTGTTCAGGGCATTTTCATTTCACAGAAATGAAACCACACAATATGTGGTAATTTGCATCTGGCTTCTTCCACTTAACATGTGTTTTCAAGGTTCGTCCACATGGCGGCATGTGCTAGAGCTTCATTTCTATGGCCAAATCACATTCCACTGTCTGGATATGCCATTTTGTCTATACATCCATCAGTTCATGGGTATTTGGGGTTGTTTCAGCTTTTTTACTATTATGGGCAACGCTAAGTACATTCATGTACTAGATTTTGTGTGAACAGATGTTTTCATTTCTCTTGGGCAGATTCCGAGGAGCGGAATTGCTGGGCCATACGGTGTGCTAGTCAGCTCGGGCTGCCACAACAAATACCCTAGACTGGGTGGCTTGAACAACTGCAACTAATTTTCTCACAATTCTGGAGGCTGGAAGTCCAAGGTCAAGGGGTGGGCTTCAAACAGCAGCAGTTACAACCACACAGTGGGGTCACTGAGTGGTTCTTCTGTTGGCCTTGCCTGTGGCTGCAGTCTGCTGACGGAGGCTGGGGCTGCTGGACACCGGGGGTGGTTCTCCAGGCAGCCTCTCTCCCTCCAAGTGATCTTTCACTATTTGGTACTGAAGCTTGAGTTTCCTTGGAAAATGGCAGCTGGTGTCCAAGAGAGCTAAAACGGAGCTGCCGGGCTTGATAAGGCTTAGGCCCTAAATTGACACAGCATCACTTCCACGGCACTCTATGGGTCAAAACAAGTCAACAGGCCTGCCTGGAGTCATGGGGGCAGGGAGTAGAGTGCCCCTAGTGGTGGGAGGACTGACATGCATGGACAGGAAGCTGCAGTCTTTGGAGGCAACCCAGCAGTGTATTTTTCTGGCATCTGCACTGGTCAAATGTATTTCATAATAAAAAGGTATGTTTGAAATAGTGTAATGAATTTTTGGAAGGTGTTAGGTGGAATAAGAATTCATTGATAAGTAAGAGTTCTGCCCTGACTGGTGTGGCTTAGTTGAGGGGGTGTCCTCCAGCAAAGCCAAAGGTTGCCCGTCCCATTCGGTCAGGGCGCATGCCTGGGTTGGGGCTTCGTCCCCGGTTGGGCTGGTGTGAGAGGCAACCGATGGATGTTTCTCTCTCACATCGATGTTTCTCTCCCTCTATTGCTCCCCGTCTTCCCCTCTCTGAAAATAGATAAAACCTTAATTCATTTTTATTTTTTTTTTAAATTTTTTTTTAAAGATTTTATTTATTTATTTTTAGAGAGGGAAGGGAGGGAGAAAGAGAGAGAGAGAAACATCAATGTGCGGTTGCTGGGGGACATGGCCTGCAACCTAGGCATGTGCCCTGACTGGGAATCGAACCTGCGATGCCTGGTTCGCAGCCCGCGCTCAATCCACTGAGCTACACCAGCCAGGGCTATTTTTATTTTTTTAAATGAGTTCTGACTAGAGGCCATGGTTATAAGGTCACTCTAATGAAAATCTGCAAATCTGTGCACCATGTTCTACAACTTTCTTTCTTTCTTTTTTCTTAAAGACTTTATTTATTTTTAGAGAGGGGAAGGAAGGGAGAGAGGGAGAGAAACATCAATGTGTGATTGCCTCTCAAGTGGCCCCCAGTGGGGACCTGGCCAGCAACCAGGCATGTGCCCTGACTGGGAATCGAACCAGTGACCCTTTGGTTCGCAGCCCGTGCTCAATTTACTGAGCTACGCTAGCCAGGGCTTGCAACTTTCTTTCATAGACAGCTGGAAACTGACAGATACAACGGAGTGAAGGCAGCTTTGTTTACAGGGTTCTGTTGATTCCATTCACCAGGGCGTCCACAGTCTCTCATTACTGCGACATCTCTCATCAAATTATTTCACTTTATGACTCCCAGGCCATTCATTTCAAGTTTTGTGCGGAGAACATAATAAAGTGCTTGCTGACTGAAGCCTGAGGAACACAGGCCCGAGTCTCCTCAGGGCTGACCGAGGGCTGGTGCAGAGCGTGGCCCTCCACAGGAAGGCGAGCCTGCGCTCCATCTAGGACTGTGAGCGCCTCACCCGCCCGGGGCCTCCTCCCAGTTTCACCAGAAGACACTTACAAGGAGCCAGCCGAGGATGGGGACTTACAGGGAGCTGAGTGGAAGGGGACTTACAAGGAGCCGGCCGAGTGAGCACCGGCTCACGGCCGGACACCTGAGCGTCAGAGCAGATGGTTTGTTGCTTCAATCTCCAAACACATAAGCGTATTTGAATTTTTAGTTATTTTCAGACCCATGGTGTTGGGCCACTCTTGTTACCTCTAATTTTTTACCTCCATTAGTTTCTCCAGCTACCATGTACGATTTCTTCATGTTCAGTTTGATTGCATTTTTAGTTCTACAGATTCCACATATCCCCCTCCCATATTTAATACTTATATGCAAATGCATACTATACCCGGAGCACAGTTATTTTGAAGCCTAAAAATAAGATAATCTACAGAGACATGTAAGAGCCCAGTTCTTGAATTTAGCCTTTTTTCTTTTTAAATCCTCACCCAAGGGCATCTTTTTCTCATTTGCTTCTTCAGAGAGAGAGACATCAGTCAGTTGCCTTTGGACGCACCCAGACTGGGCATCCGCAGCGGACCAGGGATTGTGCGGGTCCAGAGTGGGAGTCGCACTCACATGCGCCTGGTCCAGGGATGAACCGGAAATCTAGGTACATGCCCTGATAGGGAAATTGAACCCACAACCCTTCAGTTACGGGATGACATTCCAACCACTGAGCCACACCAGCCAGGGCTTGGATTCAGTTTTAATTGGGGCGAAGGGTTTGTGGCGAGGTGAGGCCAGGCTGTTCCAGTGGGCTCCGCGGATGCTGGGGCCGTGCGTTTGCCTAGAACAGGGGGAAGGCACCTTCAACCCCCCATCTGGAAAAGAAACCAGGGTGCAGAGGCTGAGCCCCACCTGGGACAAAGGTGGGGGAGAGGGGAAGGCAGCTGTCTGGAGAGCTCTGGGAGGGGGGGAGGAGGAGGGGGTGGCCAGGACAAGGCTGGGGCACGCCCGCCCCGGTGATGGAGAAGACAGGGCAGCCACCCCGAGATGGGGCAGGAGAGGAAGCTGGCAATGACAGGACAGTTAGGTCAGTGTTAGACACAGTGAAGGTTTTCCTATACTCCTAAATATTGTGATAGATTTCTTATTTTTGGTTTCAAAAGTAGTACATGCTCATTGAATCTGGGTAAGTATAAAGTCATAAAAAATTAAAATAAACTGAGATTCTTTGGTCAGAAATAACTCCCATTGTCATTTGGTTGTGTGCTTACACGTCCGCACCCTGACCCGACCCCTGGAACCTGCAACTGACCTCCTTTGGGAAAAAGATTTGCAAATATAATTAAGGTTCTCAAATGCGGTCACCCTGGAAATTCAATTGGGCTCTCAACCCAATGGCCGGTGTCACTACGGGAGACAGAGAGGGCAGGGAAAGGCGGCCATGTGCAGCAGGGGAAGAGGCTGGAGCTAAGGAAAGCCCCGAGCTGGGAGAAACTGGAAGCAGCAAGAATCCCCCCCGGGGGCCCGTGGATGGAGACTTCCGGCCTCGAGAGTTTTGGAAGAATCATTTCCGTTGTTTCAAGCCATCCAGGTTGTGGTGGTGTGTCCTGGCAACCCGGGGAAACTAACACGAATGCGGGCCTGGGCCTGGGTCCGGATGCGGCTGTCCCGGCAGGCGGGGGCACGGACAAGGGCAAGCTGTGGGTGTGGGGGCAGCTGCCCGTGCAGGTGCGGATGTGGGTGTATAAAGACGTAGTTATTGCTGCTGCTGCAGACACAGGCAGAGACAATACAGATCTTGAGGAAACCACGATGAGGACTGGAGCCAACTGGACCAACACCACCGCAGGTCGCTGAATGTGTGGGCCCGGGGACGCCAGAAGGGCAGCAGCAAGGGACAGCCACAGCGCCAGGTGCCTGGGAATGCTGCGGCTTCTCCCACAGTCAACGCCCTCTGCCAGTCTGAAGGGCTCACAGCACTTCCTCATGGGAAAGGAACAGGGCTGGCCCACCGGGACTCCTGCCTCTTTCCCTTAGGAGACCCTAAACCCGCACACAGCCCCCAGGGAGGGGCCCACATGTCCCACAGGGCTGCCTTGCTTTAGAGAAGGAACTGCCTGAGGAGCTTCCCTGAACGCCAGCACAGAATTAGGACTGAGGTCGCTTCATTTATGCCCCAGGGGAGGCAACCAGTGAGGGCAGAGTACTCACCCGATTCCACCCTCTGCCCGTTGTCATCTGCCCAGAGACAATCCCCAGATCTACGTCTCCCCAGAATAAGGTGGGTCCAGGAGAGCTCACACTTGACACAGGAACCTCTCCAGAGGGCCCTGGGCCAGGCTGGGCAGCCTGACGGGGAGTCAGTGTGACAACACGGGAAACGTCTTGTCACCCTGTGAAGGACCAAGGCTGGGCCTGCTGGGACAGGGGTCTGCCCCCCGCACTGTGAGAGGCCCAGGGCACAGTGGTGATGCTGGCGGCCTCAAGAAATATTCCCCGACAGGTGGCAGAGAAAAGCAGTTTCTTGCAGCTTCCTCTCTGACCGGCCTCGAGGGCCCACCTTCCCTTCAGCCGGTGAGCAATGTTTCTGAAGGGGCTCTCCACCCCGGCGGCAGAACCCTCCCTGCGCCCCAGAGAGATGGGAGGAGGGGTGGGATTCTGTGGCTCCCCTGCCCCTAACGAGAGATCACCCTAACCCCAGCAGCTCTGGAGACTCTACCATCCGAGACAAGCTGACTTACAATAATGACTTTATTTTAACATATTTAATTACAGACATAAAATAGCTGGGGGAGTGGGTGAGCCCCAGCCTAGCCCCACCCCAGGGCTGCCAGGAGGGGGTGCAGGCGAGGCCTCCCTGATGACCCTCCTTCCAGGGTCTTCCTATGGCGGGGCCCTATTGCTTTAGCAAGGGAGGGGCCATGCAAACAAAAGGGGCGGGGAAGCCTCTGGGCCCCTCCCCTCCCCACAGCTGGCCTCCCTCGGAAATGCCCGGGACAGTGCCCCAACCCAGCCTCTCCACCTCCCCCTTCTTTGTCCAGGGAGCAGACACTCTGGCCAGCCCCCCACCCCCTCTGCAAACCTAAAGGGGAATAAATACAAACTTTACAAAGTAAAAGGGGGTCCAATGTCACCCTGGGCGGGGCCTGGGGGCGGACGCGGCGCGGGGACCCTGCTGCGCGGGCCTCACATCATCCCTAGATGCAGCAGTGTGCTGGCGTAGGCCATGGGCTTGACATCGGGATGAGGCTGGAAACCAGACGCGCGAGACAGACAGAGTGGGGGGGGGGGCCGCAGCTTTAGGGGCAGTGTCCCTGGGCACCAGATGGGGACGTCCACCTGCCCCCCAGGCTGTCATGCGCTGCCCCCCCCCTTGCTGCCTGATCAGGCCTCGGCCATTTCCTCCCCAGGCGGAGCAGGGACCGAGGGCCAACTCACCACTGCTGTGAACTGGTGGAACTGGGGCCGCAGGTCGGAGCCCCGGAGGTGGATGTAGGAGGCTTTGTTCCCCATCTGGTCACTGTGGGGACAGGAGCAGAGGGGCCAGTCAGGGGCTGCAAGGGGCTGGGGAGTAAAGCAGGGCTGGGAGAGGAAGGGGGGGTGGGGACAAGAAGGGGGCGGGAGACAAGGCTGGGCAGCAAAAAGGCTTGAGAGAAAAGAGGGAGAGGGAGGGACAGCGCCCGTGGCAGACACTGATGGAGAGAGATGTCGAGATGTGGAGTCAAGGACAGAGGACAGAGACACGAGTGGGGAAGGGAGGAGTCCAGACAAGAGGGGTGCTCAGGGAGATGGGTGGGGGTACCTGCAGCCCCGGGGAGGCAGGACTTTGCTAAGCCCTGGGTTCTAATCTGACCAGGCCTGGCTGTCAGCCCCAGGAGACACGGGGCAGAGGGAGTGGTGACCCGCCTCTGAGACCGGAGCTGCCCCGGTCCAGAGCACAGCCACCCTGGCCAGACAAGGGGTCTGGTTTCTTCAGCCAAAAACGGGAAATGAACACGGTGACAGGAAGGCTGAAATGTAGCCCTTGTTTTGGGCCCCGCTTGGAGGAAAGTAGCTGAAGGCACATTTATGAGACGTGGGAAAATGAACTCTGGCTGGGGTCGTGTGCCCTCTAACGAGGGTTTAACAGCGCTACCAGGGCACGCACGGAGGCCGTTCAGACACCCTGCGCATCAGCGGGTGGGAGAGGCTGTGCCGGGGCTGCTGCACACCAGCCAGAGTGGGGGTGGGGAGCGCTGGAGAGTGCCCTAATCAGTATAGCTGAGCCTGGTGATGCAGGGGTTGACTATACAGCGGTACCTGCTTCTGTGTATCTTTGGAATTTCCTGTCATTAAAAGTAAAGACCAGTGGGCTGGGGAGAGAGGCTCGGACGTGTGGGCCCACAGGACGCACCAGTAGTTGGGGGCAGAGAAGACTGTGACGCAGCGGCCGCCGTGCGCCACCTCGTAGCCCTCGGCTTTGACCTCGTGGCTGCGGATGATGTAGTCCAGGTTGTTCTCTTCCAGGAAGGCCTTGGTGACGTCGGGCCCGAACTGGCAGCTCACGCCCCGCTTGCTGACCGAGCGCCCGTTCTGCAGACACAGGGCACTCAGGGTGCCTGTCCCCTCCAGCTATGCCCCCATCCCCACCCCCGCCTAAGGCCCCGGGAAAACTGACCTGCGGCTGCGGGTCTGACCATAGCAGGTCGCACATGGGGCCTGGAGGAGGAGGGAAAGCACAGAACGTGAGCACCTGGCCCACCTCCCCGAGTGCTCCCGGACCACTGCCCTGCCCACCCCACCGCAGTGCACAGGCGTGGGGCTCGCAGGGCGGGGCTGTGAGCCGGTTGCAGCCTCTCTTCTCATCTGGGCAGTGCCCGGCCTCCCTGATGAGACCCCTCCCTCCAGACCCAGGTCAATCCATTCAAGCCTCCGAGCCAGGAGGGGCTGTGACAGAGCCACCAGGCTCAGGCCCCGCCCCTGCACACGGCCTTCTGCGGCCTCACTGCCCCAGAACGAGGCCTGGCTCCTCGCCCAGGCCTGAGGCTCCATGGGCCCCCACCTGGCCGACCCCTTCAAAGAACTTCCCTGCTGTCACCAAACCAGGGCCTCCTGGCAGTCCCCCTGACCCCCAGGCCTGTCCCTGCCTTGGGAGCCCCTGTGCTGCCCAGGACGCTCTTCTGCAGGGCAGATGCCCCCCTTCCTCCTGCGTCAGTGGCAATGCAGCATCTTCGGGGAGGCCCTCCTGTCCGCCTGTGATACCACAAGCCTCCCCAGAAGTGTGTGTGCACGCGTGCACGGGAGTGACTGCTCTGCCGTGTCCCTGTCACCAGAGCGGGCACCCTACTGCGTCACTGCTCCAGGGGCAGGGGCTGGGCACAGGGGTAGGTAAACCCTGGGCCCTGGACACTGCCGCTCCCTCG
This sequence comes from Tonatia bakeri, assembly GCA_004024845.1. Lineage (NCBI taxonomy): Eukaryota > Metazoa > Chordata > Mammalia > Chiroptera > Phyllostomidae > Tonatia > Tonatia bakeri. The sequence goes on from PVIA01002744.1 coordinate 127,654, forward strand.
CCAGTGCAGCCCTGCAAGCGAGGTGCACCAACCCAAGCTGCAGTTAAGGAAACTGAGGCCCAGCCTTGCCGTCCTGGCCGAGGGCACAAAGTTCACAGAGGGCAGGACCCTGGTCGCAGTGGCTCCTCTCTGCTGGAGACGCGAGGCCCCCGAGGGAGGGGCTGTGGCCGGGCCCATCCAGTCACCTGAGTCTGGAGGCTGCCGATTCCGCTCGATCTTCCTGATATCGTCTAGGGTGACGCCGTCTTCGCTGAACAAGCCCCCGTGCATGATCTGGGGTTTAGGTCGGGGACAGCCGTGTGAGGGGGAGGGCTGGCCACGCCCCAGCCCTCCGACTCACTTCGCCAACACACCTGCCCCGGCGGGGCCCCTGTGGGTGGTGACCCTGCGGGTGGCGGCGGGGAAGGGACCGAGGGCTGGTGGCCGTCCTCACCAGCACTTTGCCGTTGATGCACTGCGCCAGGGGGAGCCACTCGAACACCTCGCTGAAGAGCTCGTACATCTGGGCTGTGTACTTGGCCTTCACCTCGCCCTCGAAGCCATAGATCTGGTTCATGTTGTCTGTCTCGTGGTTGCCTGGTCAACAGCAGGACGGACAGAAGCCTCAGCTCCCCCTCCCCCAGGGGCCCTCGGATGCAGGTCTGGGGACCCAGGGAGCCCTGTGTGGTAGCCCCACGCTGACGACGTTCACGCCGTAGCTCCTTGGCTCCTCAGAAACCAACGAAGGGCAGACGCTGTTCTCAGCCTGTTTTCTGGAGGAACGCACGGGCCACAAAGCACACATGGGCCGACGTGTGCAGCAATCACCTCGGGAGTGGCTGATGTGTCTTCTCAGTCACAGCCGCGTCCAGAGCTAAGCCCCTCATCTCCCAGCCCAGACCCTGCTCTGTCCTTCTGTCTCCCCGTCCACCCGTGGCAGCCATAGTGCTGCACCACACACCCCGGGGCACCCCCACTTCGGCCCACCAGCGAACCCTCCAGACCCCACCTCACAGAGAGCCCAACCCAGCCCCTGCCTGCACCGGGCCAGCGCCGGCACAACGTCCCCTCGCCCCCATCCTTGGCCCTCGGCCTGTCCACCACAGGGAGGCCCGAGGGATCCTGGTACCTCCCGAGTCAGCCCCTGACCCTCCTCCACTCAGAGCCCTCCCGTGACCAAAGGCCCATGGAGCCCCATTTGCATGACACCACCATGCAGCGCACAGCCTGCCCGACGTCACAGGGCCACCCCACACACGCATAACAAATGCACGGCTGCAGTGGTGGCCCTGCTTCCGGGAGGAGAAACTGAGGGCTCGTGGAGGAGAAAGCCACTGCCCACCAGGGCCCACACTGACCCCAGCCCCTGCTGCCTCCTGGCTCACCTCGAAGCAGGTGAAAGTGGTCTGGGTACAGGAGCTTGAAGCCGAAAAGGGTGAGGATCACTTCTACGGAGAAGGAGCCGCGGTCCACAAAGTCGCCGTTAAATATCTGCCCTGCTAAGGAAAACATGGGCAGGCGCCACTGTGTCCCAGACTCCTCACACCCCACGGCCCTTGCCGGCACCTCCCCAGGAAGGAGGGTGTCAGCAGCACTCGGGGGTGGGGGTGGATGGTCTGGGCTCCCGTCCCTCTCCTCACTGTGTGGTTCTGGCCCAGCAGCCTGGCCTCTCGGAGCTGCAGTGGGACGCACTGAGGTCCCCAGCCTCACCTGTTTTTGGGGAAACTGATGAGGGAGGGGCAGACACTAAATGCTCAGCCTGCTTCAGCTTTTCCTGACACACCAGCCCAAAGTCACAGGGGTGACAGGATACACATCCCCAGCCACAACTGCCCGGGCCCGGGGGTCCTGAGAGTGGCCGCTTATCGAGCCATCATCACAGCAACACCAGCAAACACTCCCACAGCATCGTATGCGGGCACTTCACATGTATTAACTCATTTACTCTCTTGATAACCCCATGAGGTGGGCCTTATTATCACCCCCGTTTTGCAGATGAGGAAGCCGAGGCTCCGACAGGTGAAGTAACTGCTACAGTCGCACAGCTGGCAAGTGGCAAAGCCAAGAGCGACCCAGTGCGGACAGTGCCAGGTGTCCATGTACCTGATGTTGCAGCAGCCCCGTTTCACGACGAAGAGAGCTGGCGCCCAGGGAGGCTGCGCACCCGCCCTGGTCACGGCATGGGGGACCGTCTGCACTCCACCCACACCCCGGTGCCCAAGTAGGTGCTCTGGCCTTTTCCTCTGCCAGGGGCCCTCGCCCACATCCAGGTTCGGGGCAGGGGGAGGGTTTGCTCCACTGAGGAAGGATACGTAGGGGTTGGCCTCCGAGGGTAAACCGTTGAGCTCAAATATGTTGAGGAGGTCATAAAACTGGCCGTGCGTGTCCCCACACACTGTAATCTTCTCTGTCTGGAAGAAAAGAGGCCACCGGAGAGGGAGGGGCCCAGAGAGAGACGTGGGGAGGGGGTAGGAGGGAAGGGAAGGGCAAGAGGTCATGGCAGACCGAGAAGAACCATGCAAAGACACAGGCAGGGGACACAGACATGAGGAGGGTGGGACAGAGGCCGAGAGGCCAGGAGAAGAGGGACATTGGGAGTGGGGTGGGGGGGACAGAAATGGGGTTGGGGGAGAGGGAAGGCAGACCGAGCCAGGTGGGTCTATGAGTTTCTGAGCTCCACGGCCCCTCCCTGGCCAGGGAGCCCCGCCCCCGCCCACCCACACACCGTCCCGCTCGCACCTCTTTCAGAGTGGTCTCCACCAGCGTGCTCAGCTTGGAGAGGACCTCTTTGACCTGTACCAGAATCTGGAAGGCAGGGCAGGCTGTGAGTGGGCCTGCCCCCCACCCTGGACTGAGGGGCAGCGGCGAGGGGGAGAAGAGAGGAGTGGGCAGGGCAGGCCCAGGCAAGTGGGGTGCTGGCTGGGGCCAGAGGTGTCCCCCAAACTGCGACAGGAGAGGCCTCTATGGCATTTATACACCAGAGCTATTTCACACGAAAATCGAGATCCTTGGTTTCTCTTAAAAAAATCAGCATCACGAAACACACAGATGAATGCAGATGTGGAACATTTTACGAAACAACTGGCCTGGGCACATCCGCACGACAGGGTCACTGAGGAGCCTCCCCCAAAAGGCGTGAGGCTCTTCTCAATGAAGAGAAGTCAGGTCCCGTGCAATGTGTGGCCCTCTAGCGGGTTCTGGACTTTACAGGAATAACTAAAAAGGGTGTTTGTAAGAAAACTGGGAACATTTAAGTATTTGTCTAGAAATGTGGAAACGTTGGTTTTCAATACTTGAACACGGCCGCGACGGGATCACGTACGCTGACCGAGGCCCAGACTTTGCTGCGCTGTGTTGGCTACGGGCGGCCTCCACCAGGGGGCATGTCAGGGGCCCGCGTCACAGCCGCATGTCTGAGGAGCAGCAGCGGAGCCAGGGTCACGCAGGAGGACGTCCTGCTTTTAGGATACAGGCTCTGATGCAACTGCTTCTCATGCGGTTTGGAAAAAAGAAAAGGAGCCTTCACAGTTGCTGAATCTCGGTGAAGGGCAGGTGGCAGTTAACCGCTTTTTTGGCTTCTCAGGAGGTTTGACAATTCTCAAAATAAAAAGCTATGGAAAACATTAAGTGTTAAAAGGAGATGTCCACTCTGGTCAGAGCGCTGGAAGCTATACAAGACTATCACTCGCACCCTGGCGAGAAAAAGTTAAAATCCCCACAAAATTAAGAAAAAATAAAAACAAAACACATCTGCAAGTGGAGGACACAAAGAAACCTAGGTCAGTCCAACTGCAGGCAGTGCCGGGCCGCCCTTGGGGGAGGAGACTGCTGCCTTCACCCTGGGCATCCTGGCTGTGCGGCAGGAGGGCAAGTCCACCAGGCTGGGTGAGGGGGCGGCAGAGTTCATGGGGCAGATGAGAGCCCCGAAGAGCCCCAGCGGCAGAAGGCCTCGGCCCTCGCCCAGAACTCTCTTGTGGCTGTTGCGGAAGGCGAGGCCTAGGGCAGTGCGGCAGGGAGTCTTCCTGGAGCTGAGCACTCCCCAGCACCCAAAGCTCTGGCAGTGGCCTGGAGATTAGAGCTTTCCCCGCTCCAAAAGCTGGAGAGTTGATGACATAAAGACCTCGCTGGCTTCCAAGCCCTGCTGAAGGGAGACCTTGCTCCGCGCTGGAAACCGGAAAGCCGGTGCTGAGCTGATGCCAGCCACAGCAGACCAAACTGCAGATAGGACCTCGGCCCGGCAGGGGGAGGTGTACCGCAGTGTCTTACACAGAATGTCTGCGTGCAATAAAAAACCAGGATGCGCGGGGACAGACAGCACTAGCAGATCCAGAGAGGACCCAGATGGTGGAATTACCACACAGGGACTTTAAAATAACTCTGATAAATGCATTAAGGATCTAGTGGAAAAGGGAAACAACACGTGTGAACATATGGGGCAGAAGGATTAAAACGATTAAAAAAGAAATGCTAAAAACAACAAAAAAACCAGTATCAGAAATAAAAAGTTCATGGTGCCCAGTATACCACTGGTTCAGCAAGCGTTGAGGTGCCGCTGCTACCCTTCCCTCTACCTGCCCCTTGGGGCTGAGCTCCCGCACTGCCAGCACGGGGGCGCTGTCCCAGGGTCACAGGTGTGTGGCACTTAACAGACGTGTTACCTGGTAGGCGCATTTCCGGTGCAATTTCTTCTGGTCCTTGTACCACTGCATGAGCTCCTTCATGAAGGTGATTGTCACCTTGCCGTCCTCCAGCTTGGGCCCACTGTACTCGTCCTCGATAGCTGGTGTGGGAGTGGGGGCTGCGTCAGGGGCTGAGGCCTCTGTGTTGGGGGCACGGGGCCTGGCTCCCAGGAAGGAGGCAGTCACGGCTCTGGACCCGCAGGCTCCGATGGGGACGGTGGGAGAGAGGACTCCACTCCTAGCCAGGCCCTCCCACAGCCCGCTCCACCCACTTGGCCGGCTCGGAACCGTCTCCCTGACTCCCCAGTTTAGTGTGCCCCCCCCACCCTGCGCCTAGACGCTACAGCACTTCACACTGTGAATTCACGTGCTGACCAAGCATCTCTCTCCCCACCAGAACATCAGCCCACGGGGGCAGAGAATGTTCTGTGCATAGCTGCACATATCCTCAGTGCTGAGGACCAGTCTGCACAGAGTAGGTACTCAATAACTGTCTGTGGGATGAATAACTGAATACCTGAGCACCTACAGAAACTGGAGACAAATCAGGCACAGGAGGCCCGTGAGGGGCGGGCACTGCCGCCAGGGAGCTGAGCCCAGGCAGCAGGAGGGGCTCACCCACGTCTCCCAAAACAGGTAACACAAACCCCAAATCTGGGCAGGGAGGAGAGGCCACCCCGAGCCCCATCTCCCACCCACGGTGTGCACAGGAACGGAGAGGCCCATGTGGGGATGGGGAGCGTCCCGGGCTGGGGCAGCGGGCCAGCGGCCGACTCACTCATGCTCTCGATGTCCAGTGAGTCCACCACCGAGCGCTTGTGCTCGTCACCCGCGATGGCCCGCTCGAAGGCCTTCTGCTTCACGATCTTGCTGCACTCCTGGTACTTCATCTTGGCATCTTTGTCGTGGGGCTTCACCTTCATCACCTGGAGGGCAGGGGGCAGAGGGAGGAATGTGCAGAAGAGGGAGGGGATATCAACACTGAGACAGGGGAGGGGGCGGAGCAGGGCGGAGGAGGGGACACTACTGCCGCCCTCAGTCTGCCTGGCCCTGGGTTCCGAGAACGAGGCAGCCAGACTGCCCAGGCCCTAGTGCCCTAGTGGTGTAACCCCGAACACCTCCGACCTCCAGGCCTTGGCACCCACAACCCAGACACACGGGGCTGCTGTGAGGGGGAAACACGGCCACCGACACAAGTGCACTCTGCCCCCTTTTAAAGAAATCCTCACCCAAGGATACGCTTAGAGAGGGGAAGGGCGGGGGAGAGAGGGAGAGAAACATTCGTGGGTTGTCTCTCGTGTGTGCCTCGACCAGGGATCGAATCCGCAACCTCTCGGTTTACTGGATGACACTCCAACCAACCGAGCCACGCCAGCTAGGCCCCACATGGCTGTGCTAGATAAATCTCAGCTTGGACTGTCGTCAGAATCAGAGTGCCCCACCCGAGAAGCACTGCCCAGGCCCACTCACTGCCGTCATCACAGGGCGCCAGAGCTCAGCAGGACTGACGGGAAGGGTGGGCTGGGTCTCAGGTTGTGATTGACAGCTCAGACTTATCTGGAGGGCCGGTGACGTGCTGGGTGATCAGATCCCCCGACCCTCAGTGCCCCCCTCTGTAAAGTAGGGCAGATGATGGGCTCCACCTGCAGGGCTCAGTGGCATCACACTCCTCACTCCACCTGGGCTTTTGGGGAGACCCAGGACAAATGGGCCCCCTCTCCTGAGGGGAAGTGGTTTGCAGATCCAGGCTGCCTGGGTTCAAATCCAAGCTGCACCAATCACCCGCTGAGTAACCTTGGGCAGGTGAGCCCACTTCTGTGTGACTCGGTTTCCTACTCTGTAAGACGGGGCGGCGAGAGTAGCCACCTCCGAGGGCTGCTGTGAGGACTAAAGGGGCAAGTACTTGTGCGGCGAGTGCAGCGGCAACAGGCCACAGCCAACCCCATGTAAGCGCCGGCTGCTCCCCACGGCCCCTTTCACGAGCTGCTGCACTGGTCACACCAGCTCACACACAAGAACACTGCTTCGCTTTGGGATGCAGTAAGTCCTCAGCAACAGGAGCCCAGCCCCTCCCGTCTCCCCACCTTCAATCCGGCTTCCCACAAACTCGGGTCCTCCAAGCTCAGAGGTGGACAAGGCTGGATGCAGATCCCTGCTCTGCCACAGGCTCACTGTATGACCTTGGGCCCATGACACCACCCCTTGGAGCCTCAGACAGTTTATCTATTTGTTGTAAGTGGCCCCCACAGCTCCTGTGCCCAGGTGGGGCGATGCCCCCTGGTGGGAGGCCGGCAGAGGGAGTCAGAAGCCTGTGCAAGGCACACTCACTAGCTCTGAGGGTCAGCATGGCTCATCCACCCGGGAATAGCTGTGTAGCCATGTGCAGCAGAGACCGGGGCTGCGGCTGGCGATGGCTTCCTCCCCGCCTGGGCAGGCTGGCTAGGGCACCCTGCCAGGCGGCTCCACCTAGGGTGTGGGCGGGGTGCAAGGCTCGGGAGGGAGATAGCAACAGATACCCCCCGGAGTCCTTCCCAGCAGGGAGGGGTGGTGAGTCCACACCCCAGGAAAAAGTGCAAACCACTACTTGGCCCGATACACGGGAACCTGCTTTGTTTGCTGGTGCTGCCCGCCAGACCCAACTCCCAAGTGCCCACAAGCGCCGCCTGCGCTCACCTCAGGCCTGCACAGCTGCCCCTGGCCTGGAACACATCTTCCACCTCCAAGTCCCACCTTGCTCCTCTCCTCCAGGTGCCCCTGGCCCATCACTCAGGCTGGGTCAGGCACCCCCTCTGGGCTCCCTCAAGCCCCTGGATGGCCTGGCCAGCCCTGAGCGCTGCTGGACAGGGGCCGTCTCCCACCAGGTGGCCCGTGAGGGCAGGGCTGTGGCAGGGTCCCAGCAGAGAGTGCATACCCTCTGGGTGAAGGGATAAGCCCCCCAGCTTTCCCTCTGTGCCAGCCTCCTCCTATTCTCAGCTCATAGACTGGGGCAGGGACGGGGACGACCCTGACAACGATGACAACAGGAAGAGAGGAGTGGGAGCAGTCACAGGAGCAGAAGCAAAAACGTGGCTGATTTTCTGAGCACTGAGCAGTGTGCGCCCGACACTGCTGTGAGCAGCTAACTTGCTCACGTTACCCCAGAGCAGCTCTAGGTGGTGTTACCACAGTCCCACGTGAGGGTGTGGAAACTGAGGTCCAGACAAGTGTTGCTGACCCGAGAAGCCAGGGTTCAGTTCTCTCTCTGTGTAGGCTCCTGACTTCTGTCACACACGCAGCCATTTCCCTCTCCTGCCCAATGCCACTGTCCCCTCACACCCTGCATGTCCCTCCAGGGAGACAGGGTGGCAGAGTGGTCCTGCTCTGGGGTCAGGCCTCCAGGGCAAGCAGCCCCACCTCCTGGCCCTCCCTTGGCTTCTAGAAACTCTGTGTGTATGTGTGTGTGCATGTGTGTGTGTGCCAGCAGCCCTGTGGTAGGAAGGTGGGGTGAGAATTTAACAGCAGGCCCGTCACAGGGCCTCACAGCGAGCCAGGCCTCCTTCCAGGGACTGTGAGGCTGCTGCTGCTGTGATCGCCACGGCTGCCGGGGAAGGGGGAGTGGCCCTGCGAGGCTCCTGCTCCAGGGAAGGTCAGCGCTCCGGGCCAGCGGTGCCTGGCAGGGGCTTCGGCAGCCGAGGCCCGCTGGGTCAGGACTTAACGCCGGCTCCGTCTCTACAAAGTGGCAGCTGGACTGTATCCACGTCACTCTCTTGGCTGTGATATTTATGTAGTTATGCCAGATACGTCCCTGGGGAACTGTGGAGAATGGGATCTCGGTATTACATCCCAAAGTAACAAGCTGGTTTTACAAGTGGTGCCGGTAGCTCCCAGGCGTCCATGCTGGAGAGGATGGCACAGGCCCGCAGTTCCCCTGTGAAGCCACAGGGGCTGCGTGGGTTCTGGGTTTTAGAAGGGTGACACAGTGCACACGCTCTGTCCTGTGGCTCCCTCGGAGGTCTGAGTGGTGCCTGGTCATTACACACACTGCTGCTTCTGCAGCAAAACCTCTCGTCACACCGCGTGGGAGCAACGAACACCATCAACGGCCTTATTAGTTCAGGTCAGAGTTCGCCACAGAATTTACTAGAAAAACTGGTTGTCCGATTGGCTTGGGTTTGGAGCTGGGGGTGAGGGACTACAGACCAGCAGTAGGAGCCGGGCCCCGGGACAAGTGCTCCTGACCTCAAGGGACCCACATGATGACATGTGACGGACACTGTGACTGTCTACAATGACACAGGGATGGACACGGCTCAGAGAAGTGCCGGCCCGCCCGCAGCACAGACAGCTGGGGAGAAGCCAGTTCTCTTGGGCGGGTGCTGCACTGCGCCAGTCTTGAGTGTGGCACTTGGGTCTTCACCCCATAGGCTGACTCTCTGGTGAACCGATTCAGCCAACATCCCTCTTACGATGACAGAGAGAGAGAGACCATCGGAGTCCATGGCCCGAGCTGAGGGCAAGAACTGAGACGAGAACCTTCTGCCCAGGGCATCTGTGGTCCGGAGCCTGGCTCTGGCAACGAGGCTGTCACCTCCTGGCTGTGGGGCCTGGGGGAGTGCCCTACACTCTGGGCCTCAGTTTCCTCTTCTGTAAACCAAGGGTGATAACAGCCGTACTGCGCAGGGCGCTGTGAAGATCATGGGAGCCATCAGACACGAAGTTCCCCCCCCCCCACTGTACTGGGCGCTGCACGAGGAGCTGGCTGGGACCGCCCCCGTGCTGTCGTGTGTCCAAGCCTCAGGGGCACCGGCGCTGGGGCGGGCTCGCAAGGCAGACGCGTTTCTAACTGACTGGGCTGGACTACGCTGTGAGACCCAAATGCAAACCACATCACAAACCACACCAACGAACCCTCCCAGAAGGGGCAGGGGGTGCAGGAGGAGCCCCCCAGATCCCGCCCGGGCCCACGAGACCACCTGAGTTCCAGCTGCAGACAGAAGGACACAGGTGGGGTCTTCTGAGAAGAGGAGCCAAGAGAGGGGCAGGAATTCTGAAGCAAGGGCCCCCTGAAAGGGTTAACCTGGAGAGCAGGGAGCAGCGGGGTGGGGAGTCAACGTGGACCCACCCGGGAGGGGAGCTTGGTTCCTGCGGAGGGCCTGGGGCTTGGCCCAGGAGGGGGAGCACACGAAGACATGCTAGCTCCCAGCTCCCGACAAGGCCCTGGCCCCCCCCGACATCCCCAGAAGAAAGCGCCGTGAGTGCTCAGTGGAAGCGGCCCTCTAAATGTACTGATCGCCTTCACCGGCACAGGGACACCCGAGGCCGGCCCTGCCCGCCCCCTTTCACAGACAAGGGCGCCGAGCAGGAGAGCAAAGCCCTCAGAGCCTCGCAGCAGCTCACGGGGGTGGGGGGGGGTCGAGGGGGCACCTTGACCCTGGAGCTGGTGCCTCCGATGCGCCAGCTACCTGCACACGCTCTGATCACGACTCACAGCACGGAGTATACATTCTACATCACACCCAATACACATCTAATTCACGTAAACGACACTTTTTCACAAATACACAATTTCCCCCAAATAATGAACTTTTTCCTTCTTCATTGCATCCAATGATGACGAAAGCCCTCCAACCACTGCACTGACTTCGCGGCCCTCTAACAGTCACGAGCATGGACTCTGGGTTCAAGTCCCAGCTCTGCCACCTCCTGCCGGGTGACCTTGGAGGAGGGGGTCCCCTCTCTAGACCTATTTCCTTCCTGTAAAATGAACCGAACTCGTGGACGAAAAGCCTCACAACAGAGCTCGGCCCACAGTGAGGCTGCAGATGACACAGGAGGAGGAAGGGAGGGCCCTCCGTCCTCGGGCCAGGCTTCAGAGAGGCAGAGCCTTGGGCTTGCTCCTTCAACCCCACTCACAGCTCAGCTCCGCCTCCAAGGTGCCTAGAGCTGAGACGGGCGTGTCACACGACAGCTCCGTTGGGAAAGGTGAAGCCTCTGCAGGAGGAGCCGCCCCAGGGCCCAGTGCCCATGGAGCCCGATGCGATGAGACGTGTCAGGAGGGGGGAGGGGAGCAGCCTGCAGGCCTGTGGGTGGCCGGTGACGGTGGGCCAGGCCCAGGTCCAGGAGGGCAAGGATCTCAGGCTCACCTGGGCACTCCCCAGTGCTGCTGGCAGAGCCCCCTTGGGGAAGCGGGCTGTGACAATGAAATGCTGGCTGACTGGGAAAAGGGTGGACCCCCGCCCCTCACCAGCCCTCCATGATGCCCACAAGGCCTGGGATAAAGTTCAGGTTTGGTACCCGCACAGAATGGCTGGGAGGACCGTCTTGGCCTCATGGGAGACTCAGGGGTACGCCCCAGTCTGGGCCAGAGCCAGGAGAACCCGTTCCTTATCCCAGAGGAAGGCTTCCTGGCCTGCAGCCCTGGGCAGGTGAGGACCTGTGGCACACCTGCGCTCAGGTCGCTTCTCAGTTTCAAGTGCCCCCTCCAGGACCCCTCAACCGGGGACCCTTTTGGAAAAGCCCCGTCTCCACCCAAACCCTACTGAACTTCTGGGTTACACACCACTGAGCCCCACTGCCCATCATGCAGCCTGGGCGATCTGCTGCAGGCCAAGGGGCCTCCCGGGCATTTGCTGGGGGAGTAGGTGCTGTGCACCAGCTCACCCTCCCCTACAGGCGCGCAGGCAGAGGCTGCCCCACCCAGCCGGCCATAGCATCCACCCGAGCTGGCCCAGTCCCCGAGACCCGCTCACCGTTTCGTAGTCGCGCAGGGCGGCTCGGAACTTGCCCAGCGCCATGTTGCTGGCGGCCCTGCGGTAGTAGCCCTTAATGTACTTCTTGTCGATCTCGATGGCCCGCGTGGCATCGGCCAGCGCGTAGCCGTAGCACTCGGTGCGCAGGTAGGCCAGGCTGCGGTTGCCATAGTAGATGGCATTGCTGGGGTTCAGCTCGATGGCCTGGCTGTAGAACTTGATAGCGTTCTCGTAGTCCTTGGCTGTGGAGACAGAGGAGGAGGAGGAGGAGGAGGAGGAGGAGGAGGAGGCGGCGGCATGAGGCAGGGCCACCGCCACCCAGCAAGAACAGGCCCTAGGCTGGCCCCATCTCTCCATTTACAAATGGGAAACTGAGGTCCAAAGCTGGGCTCATAAAAGTCTCCCCAGCCCACCCCTCTTCCTGTCCCAACCATCCCACCCTAGCACAGGCCTCGTCCCTTCCGCTCCAAGTCCCCGGGACACAGGGTCATTGCTGCACACCTGCCCCCCAAACCGTCACTCCTCCAGGCCCCAGGCAAGGTGGCACTCCTTCCAGGACTTCGGGGGGGGTCTGAGAGAGGACAGTTCCTGAGCTGTAACCCAGCCAATCTGAGCCTGCCCGGGGCCCCCAATAGTCTGGCCCCCAAACAAGGACACAAGCCCAAAGAGGGGTCCAGAACAGAAAGGAGGGAAGGAGAAGGAACCTACTTAGGCCTCAGGAGCGAGACATCGGCCAAGATCCAAAGAAAGTCACAAACCAGACAGAAGCGCATTCCCGGCAGAAGGAACAGAAGGTGCAAAGGCGCTGGGGGGGGGGGGGGGCGGGTCGTGACAGACTGGTGTGGCCGGGGCAGAGGCTGGCAGGCCATGGCCACAGCGGGTCTGGACAGTGGTGTTCTAAGTACAGAATGACAGGATGTTAACAGTCTGGTCAAGGGGAAGAGGTTGATTTTATTTAAAATGAGCTATGGCTGTGCTCTATACTTTATTTTTTGATTTTTATTTATTAATTTTTAGCGAGCGAGAGAGACATCGACCTGTTGTTTCACCCACCCACGCATTCAATGCTTGATGCTTGTAAGTGCCCCAACTGGGGATTGAACCCACAACCTTGGCATGTCAGGAGGATGCTCCAACCAAATGAGCTACTTGGCCAGAGCTGTGCACTTTATTACTTGGACTTGTGGAATCCTCACGTTTCCACAGCATAATCACCATCTGGTGCTCACTTTACAGATGGGTCATCAGGTCTTGTCCAAGGCTAAACACCCAGTCTGTATTCGCAGAGCCAGGCCTGAACCCCTCCCATGCGGCCATTCGACAGGCAGAAGACGACCAAGGCTTGCCGGAAGTGAGGGATCATGATGCACTACGTGACAGGCAGGGATCCTGGTACGTGGGGCCCTCACTGAACCCTCACGCCAACCCTGAGGACAACTACAATACCCCATTTTCTAGATGAGGGGACTGAGGCTCAAAGAGATAAAGCCCATGATGGAGGTCCCACCAAAAGTGGCAGGTGGGAGCTCAGAGCCAGGCAGAGACCCAGTGCCCCCACTCTCTCTCACCTTCCACACCTGGCAGGCTCTGGGGGAGCCTGGCACAGGGGCCGGAACAGACCCAGGCAGGCGGCCTGGGCTCTTCCCCGGCTCTGCCTCTCACCAGCTGCGTGTCCCTGGGCAGCTGGCACCCGTCCTTGGGACGTGAGTTCCAGAGAGTCCTCCTAACACCAGGCTTACGATGGGAATGCCTGCCCTAACTCCCACTTTACTTCTCTCCAGCATCATCTGGTAAACCTCCAGGGTTTTTGTTTGTTTTGTTTCGTTTATTTGCTTATAATCTACCTCCCCAATTTCAACCTAAGCCCCGTGAGGGCAGGGGCCTTGCTTGTTTTACTTCCTTGAGTCCTTCCCATGTCTGAGGACACAGCACCCCCACCCGGGTCCTACCCTTCTGGGGCTCACAGTCCACTGGGGGCTGGGGGTGGGTGACACACAGGTCCATTCCCATAAAGTGGTAGGCAAGTGTCGAGGGCTGGGGAAGCCAGAGGGGATGTCAGAGCTGAGACCTGGAGGCTGAGAAAGAGTAAGTCAGGCAAAGAAACAGAATGGAAGAGGGTTCAGGAAGGAAGGAAGACAGATAAACTAACCCAACACTAGAGCAAGAAGCCAGGTCACAGGGAGATGGCCAGGTACAATATAACGCTTCCTTCTGCAGGCTAACATCTGGCAATCTTTCAATGGCTGGGTGTCCCCTCCTTCGGGAAGCCCTCCTGGACCCCCAGGCAAGGTCATGTACCCCTCTGGGTTTGCCTGTCCCAGCCCTGTGCATTCTGGGTTGTCCCTGTTCTGTGATGGGTGTGTCCCCCAGGCCTGTGTGCCCCGGAGTGCAAGCCCAGGACTTCCCAGAAACAAGCACGGGTGGCCCCAGGCTGCCCAGGTCTGACTGACCCTCCCTGGATGCCAGTGCCTTCGAGGACTCCTTCCAGCCTTCTGGCCGTGTTCCAGAGCTGGAAGGGCGAGCTCTCTTGTTGGGCGAGATGCTACCTGAAGGGCCGTCTGGCGTGGCGCTGAAAGCCTGGTGTCTGAGTGTGGCATCCGGCTCTGCGGACGCTGACCACGAGACCTCGGGCAAACGGCCGCCCCCCTGAGCCTCAGTTTGATCACCTGAGACGTGGAGTCACAGACACCCCGTGGGGCGGCTGTGAGGGCTGAATGAACTCAAGTATGAAACGTGCCTACAGCAGACACTTGTGTAAGAAACAAATGAATGAATAAGCGGGGAAGAGAACGGAGCAGAGGAAATGGGAGGGGCCTGTCACACACGTGTCCCAAAGCACCATATCCTGTCTCTATTCTATGTTTTACAAACAGGAGCACACTGAATCAAGACAGTCCCCGGAGTAGAGATGAGAAAACCGAGGCACAGAGAGGTTAAGTCATTTGCTTGGGAGTCACACAGCAGGGAAGAGGAAGAGACAAGATTTGGACCCAAGCAGACTGAGCTCTAAACCATGTCTACAAACTCTTAGACCCGAAGGCTTCCTTGGGAGTGAAATACCACTTCTCCCATTTTACAGAAGGGGACTGATGAGGCCCAGAAAAAAAGGAAAGGGAGCTGAATAACATCGGGGACTGGGCCTGAGGTCACAGAGGTGACCCAGCCTTGGGTGGGGGTGGGGAAGGGGGGCAGGGGACCCTCTGATCCCTGCAGGGAGCCAGGCTGGTCAGGGAGAGGAGACTGCACGTGGGAGGTGCACACACGGTGAGGAAGGGGGATATCCGGCCCTGCCGCTCACACGCTCTGACCTTGGGCACGTGGTTTCGCTCCTCTGCGCCCCAGCTTCCTCTATAAAACAAACAGGGCCGCACCCACCTACCTCCCGGTGCCCCAGGGAGGATTAAACAGAGTGGTGTACCTGGCCAGCAGACGGGTTCAATTAAGGAAGCTGCAATTATTCTTTTTATTGCTATTCCAGAGCCTGCCACTGCCTGCCACATGGAGAGGGGCCAGGACCAGGAGGGGCGTTCTCCTCCATGCCAGCTCAATGCCAGGACCCCTGGCTGCTTGCCCAGCCCCGGGACTCCGGGAACTCAGATCACAGGTCCTGGGGGTGAGGAGCCTCAGTGTCAACCCCACACTTGCTGCTCCACCCAAGCCCATTTCAGGGGTGACCCCACCTTCCATGTCACCCCCCAGCTGGAGACTTGGCCTGATCCTGGACACCTCGGGCTCCCTCAGTCCCCGAAGCCAGGCAGTCATCATGTTTGGTCAAGTAGGCCTCCTGCACATCTCTCAGATCTACTCATTTCCAACCCTCCAGCCCCACCCTGCCCAGGTCCCTGCCCCTCCACAGGGGTCTTTCTAAAGCACAAACCCGATTCTGTCCTTTCCCAGAACCAGCCCCGGCTCCTCAGGGTCCTCGGCAGAAGTGCGGGCTCCTCCCCGCAGCCTCACCAAACTAAGTCCTCTTGCCTCTTACACGCCAGCCCCGTTCTCTATCTCGGTGCCAGGCCTTTGGGCCTCCGCCATCTGTTCTTTCTGCCTGGAGTTCCCTCTTCCTTCTCTCCAGGCAGCCACTTGGAAACATTCCTTGAGTCAGTTTCTGTCTCTCCAGCCTGGCTGGCAGCACCACACCTCTCCCCTGTCCGCCACCAGTCTCCTTCCTGGTCCCCAGTCTGACCCTTGCATCCGATCTCCACAAGGCAGCTGGGGGTCTTTTTAAAATACTAATCAGACCATGGCTGCTCCTCCCTTAACCCCCCCCCCCATGGCTCCCCGCCACCCCAGGAGGACTTCCACTGTCCTTGACCTGGCCTTCGGGGCCCTACCTCCCCATCTCCCCCCAGCACCAGCTCCTCCTGGTTGCCTCAGCCTGATGGAACTTTCCTCCTCTTTGAACCTGTCTGTGCTCCCACTGAAGGCCAATTCTCTTGAGGGCTCCAGATTCACTCCGGCTCTCACCCCTCGTCCAGGGCTTTCTCCCGCAGGATCAATGCTCCCTCACGTGCACCAGACTCTAGTCTCTTCCATCCTTAAAAAAAAAAAATGCAGCTCCCTCCCCCATTTCTCCACTCCCCTCCAGAACCCAAATCCCTGACACACTGTCAACATTGGCTGTCTCCACTTCCACACCTCCCTTTCATTCTTGAGTGCCACCACCCCATCACTCCCCAGAGTACCACTAACACTCGTGGAGCCAAATCCAACGGTCAGTGCCCTGTGACCACCTTGGCAGCATCTGACCCAGGGTACAGTCCCTCTTTCTAGAAGCATTCTCTTCTCTCACTTTTCCTGACATTTTCCCTGATTTCCTTTCTGCTCACTAACCACCCCTCCTCTGCCTCTTCCTCTTCTGTTCTGAACATTAGAATTCCTCAAGGTTCTGTCCCGGGCCCCTTCTCTTCCGAGATGATCTCATCCATTCCCGCCTGTTCTATTCCATCTGCAGGCTGCTCATGCCCAAAGCCTTCTCCTGGGAGCTCTGGGCTGGCCTATCCATCTACTCACTGTCTCCTCTTGGAGAGCTGAATAAAATCCAAACTAGTCCTTGCAATGATTTATGAAACCCCACACAATCTGGCCCCTGTCCCAAACTTGTTTGCATCAGTCTCCCCACTAACATGCTGAAGCCCCAGGTCCACCAGTGTCCTTTCATTTCCTCCCTCTGCGTCTTTGCACCTGAGGCTCCACCCACCTGGCGCACCCCTTCCCCAATTCTCCTTCTCAGTAAGGCCCTCCCTGAACACCTACCTAAAGTGGCCTCCAACCCTTATTGTCTACCTCACACTCTGTTGGTTTTTTGTTTTTAAACACTCATCACAACTTCTAGCTGTTCTATTAATTAGTGTAGTTACTCATTGCTTGAGTCCCCTGCTGCGTTAGGAGCTGAATAAGGACAGGGCTGCATCCGTCTCATCGGTTGTTACACTTTCTGAGGCCAGCACAGTCCTTAGCAGGCACTCAACAAACATGCTGAGTGAATGAATGAGGGCCCCCACATCTTTCTCCTACTCAAGATCCAAAGTCACACTATTCCTGGGATTCCCTCACCTCTACTCCCAGGGCCTTCCACACATCCCTTTTCCTCGTACAACCTCACACCTCCTACTTCCTCACCCGCATGATTCCCTACTCTATTGAACTGTCCGCTCTAACCCCCACCGGGTGCCACCCACCCCAGATCTCCCAACTGGGTAGAGCCATCACTCCCCCTCCCCATGTCAAAACTTGGTAGCGTCCTCTTCAGGTCTCACCAAAAAGCTAGCACCTCTCGGGGTCTCACATTTGGTGGAACCTTCATTCCCCTCCCCCCTCCCGCCCCCTCCTCATGATCCCCAGTTAGTAGCATCCGCTCCGTCCGCCAGTTTCAGGTACCACCTTTCCTCTCAGAAGCCCCCTCTGTCTCCCTTGAGTAGCACCAGCCTGGTCCTCCCCATGCCCGGTCACTTGGTAGTGCCGGGCCCGCGCCCAGGCTGCCGCTCCGCGTTGCCATGGTTCCGCGCGGGCCCGGCACCCCCAGACCCCGGCAGCTGTCCACCCACCCTGGCCCCCTCCGGGGCAGGCGCACCTTTGAAGTAGTCGTTGGCCTGCGTCTTGAGCTCCTCTGCCCGCTTCAGAGTGCCATCAGCCGGAGGTTCGTCTTGGGGGGGCTCAGCACACTCAGCCCGCTCGCCCTCCGCCATCGCCATGCCGCAAAGCGACCCCCACCCTGGCAACGGCCGCCAGCGGCACCCGGCCGAATCGTCGCGAAGGAGAGCCGAGTTACAGAGGCCGCTGCTGCACAAGTGTCGTAAAGCGCGGGCCGCGAAGGCTGCCTTTGCGCGCCTGCGCAGGGCTCTTTGGCTATAGCCTGCGCGGAGGACAAGGTGACCAAGGAGGCTGCGGGCTCACCCTTCCTAGAACGGGCCAATGGGAAGGTGAAAACGGGCGCACTGGGGAAAAAAGGCCCCGCAGGGACCCCGCTCTCGAAGTTGCCACGTTCCGAGGTCGAAGATTCTTGGGGTTTAAAGTGAGATTTATTTACCCGCCGTCTTCCGGGATTGGTGGGTACGTGTGGCTGCTCTGCGGGGCACACCAAGCCCACCGCGGGACCGGAGTCTAGCCCAACTGTCAACTACCTGTATGACCTTGAATACATCTTCCTCTCCTCTCTAGGGTCTGTTATCCCTCTCTGAAAAATGGGCGGTTTCTCAAACCAACAGAAGAAATTTCCAACCCTGAGGGTCAGTGTTTCTAAGTTACTAACTGAAGGCCGCCTGAGGCTCAGACGCTCGCTGCACCATCTTCTTTCTTCCTCACCCCCCGCCACCCACTCAGCAGCCTTCTATAGCTCCTCATGCCTTTAGGAGAAAATTTGAGTTATTTCTGAGGACCTAAGAGCCCCAGAATAGTGTAGCCTCACGCAAAATGTTCGGCTGCCACCCCGCTCCCCAGTCCCCTCCCCCCCAACACACTTCCAGACCATCCTTTCCAAGTCTTCAACCGCTACTCATGCCAAAGTGTGGCGCTAAATTCTTTAGGGCTCTTCTTGGGGCAGTCTGACACCCACTCCCCCCAACCAAAGCCAACCATCACCCTGGAAGATTCGAGTATCATCTCCATTATACAAATGAGGACAGATTTGCAGAGGCCAGTGCACTTGCTCAAGGTCAAGAACGTGGCAGAGTCAGGGCTTGGACCTATTCTACCTAACTCCTGGGCTCTTAATTCCTACTCTGCTGTCTAGAGCCCATCTTTTGGGACAGATTTTTGAGGTTATTTTGGTGTGTGTGGGGAGGAGATTTGAATTCTGGATTTATGGAGATAATCGTCATGCCTATCGTGTAGGATTAGAGGAGAGTTTGATAAAACCACATGAGGAAAGTGTTTGGCAGAGGGCCTGAACAGTGTAAGTGCTTTTTACAGTCATTCCATTATAAATACTCAGAGTGGGACAGAGGACGGACGCCTGTGATGGGGACAGGGGGACTCTCAGGAGGCTGAGGATCTCACCCAGCTGGGGCAAGCAGGGAAGACTGTGGAGGAGGGGGTCTCGGAACCTACGTGGAAAGTACGAGTAGGAGATAAACAAGTGAGGAGAGAGTGGAAGAGAGAAAGGCATTTAAGGCAGAGGGAGCAGCAAATGCCAAGTTGTGAAAGTGTTTTTTGTTCTTTGAAAAGATCCCTCCGTGGGTCACAGGAGAGGGGTTATCGGGGTGATACATAGACACGAGAGAAGAGGCACAGCCATCTGCATGTAAATTTGTAGACACACAACATCACACTGAAGTGCAGAGAATCATGTCAGACAGTGCACAGAATTATTTGATCAAACAGTTCTATGCATGTACATAGAATCTCAACATCACACACAAGAACCAAAACATAAATAAAAACCAGACAAACCACAATACCTCCCATAATCAGGAACAGAAACCCAAAATAACCAGAGACACACTAGGCAGAAGCACTTGGCTCAGGTACTCTCTCACTCACACACACACACACACACACACACACACACACGGAGAAGGAATTACAACCTCTCCACAGGCTCATAGAGTTATGTCCAAGACACATGTATACACAGAATGACAATATCACCAGACATACCTGCTACATAGATCCACACAGGAACACAGTCCCCTGCATACGCATAGAATCACAAAGTGACACGGACACCTGTCATCCAGTGCACCCACACATCCCAAAGCGAACCCACAGATGAGTTGACACGGAGTTCTGGTGCCTATCAAGGCAAGGTCTTTATGGTGGTATAGAGACTAGTGGGTTTCAGAGCCCGCATGGCTGGTCCAGTCCCTTCCTGTCCCACAGCCTAACACAGTTCTCCATTGAGGCCCCAGGGCATCCCCTGAGGGAAGGAGGGATGAGATCCTTTTCTCCCCATAGCACCAATCTAGACAGGCAATTCCCTCAAACAAACAAACGAACGAACAGTGAAAAGTGCCTTTCGGAGAGAGAGTGAATTGGACTGAGGGAGGAAGGCGTCTTCCTGTGGGAGACCAAGCATAGCACCATCGTAGAAAGGGGGCTGGGGACATATGGGTGGTGGCAGAGAATGGAGGAGCCTCAGCCTCTCTCCTCACCTCCTGATAGGTGGATAGGGCTGTGCGTGTATCTGTGCAGCTGAGGAAGTCTGCATTGTGAACCACCCCAAAGAGGGTGAGGGAGTCCCAGGTACCCGGGGTACCCCGGGTCAAGGCAAGTGCATATCTGGAGGGCTGAGGTGGGGAGTCGAGGGGGTTCTAAGAGAAATTTTAGGGATAGGAGATTGGCACTGGAGAGGTGTGAGCGTGAAGTCCCTGGGCAGTGAAAACCTGGAGGGTAGGGATCTGGCATGGGAAGACTTAAGAAAGAGAGTAGGAATTGGGACAAGTTGAGCAGAGTGGAAAGGCCAGAATAGATTTCGGGGGTTGCATTCCGGAAGCAGGGACTCAGGGGTTGTAAGCTTCAGAACCAGAGGAATCTATAGGGTGAGGTTCAGATTCTAGAACCAGAAGCATCTGGAGGCTGAGTTCCAGAACCAGAGGATTTAGATCTGAAGTCAGAGGCAGTTGGCAGCTGTGAGGCCTAGAACCAGAGGGATGTATAGAGTAAGGACGAGAATCAGAAAAAGCCTGAAGACTGAGTTCTAGAGGGATTTTGGAGCCATCAGAATCAAGAGTTGGGAGTGGTAAGGTCTAGAACCAGGTCAATTCCTAATGCAAGGTCTGTGATCCGATGACCTTTGAAGGCTGACTTCTAACCCATGGTCACTTGGAGTTGTCAGATTGGCAGTGATGGAGAACTAGGGACTGTCTAGGGCCAAGGGAGTTTATAGCATGAGGTCTGGAATCAGATACCTTTAAGGCCAAGTTCTAGAACCAGAGAAAACAGAATCGTATCTAGAGTCAGAGGGCACTGGAAGTTGCAAAGTCTAGAAGCCATGTGATCGACAGCCAGTGACTAGTAGAGGTCATGATTTCTAGAACAAAGAACTGGCACGTGATGTCCTGTTCTGGAGGTACTGGTTATAAGATCAAAACATAAAACTCATTTTACTTCTTTTTGATGGGAAAAGCAAATCTTGAGTGCAGAAAGTTTGGAAGGGATGAGCTGAGAATCATTAAGATTTAGAAATTAAGAAGTTGGATTGGATTTGGAACCAACTGTGTTGCAGATTGGGAAGACTAGAGCCAGTAAATAGGAAGCTTGGGGTTGTGAGGTCCAGAATCAGACAAAATAATCAGTCGTAAGACCTGGAACCAGCAGGGATTGGAGAGTATGGCATCTAGAACAAAGGAGTTTGTAGGGAGAGGTCTAGAACCAGGGAAAGTCAGGGAATGAGTTCTAGAACTATATAATTCTGATGGTCAGGGGCTCTAGAGCCAGACAGAATTGGAGGTTGTGAGGCCTAGAACCAGACAACTTTGGGGGCCATGAAGTGTGAAAATGCAGCTGGAGGCTGTGAGGTCCAGAATGAGAAAGAGCCAGATTGTGAAATCTGGAATCAGAGGGGTTTGGAGGCCACCAGGTCTACACTAGAGCATGTGGGAGGTGTGTGCAGTCTAGAAACAAAAAGGGAGTTGTGCAGTCCAGAACCAGGAAGGTCTGAGCATGTGCAGTCTACAACCAGAGACAGCCCGAGGTTGTATGGTCTAGAACTGGAGAAGGTTGGAGGTTGTATTGTCTGGAAGCAGAGGACGTTGAAGGCCACCCCTGACATAGGAAATCCACGAACAAATTCCGTATCCAGGCAAGGCTGGGCACAGCAGAAACCCAGAATGGAGGAGAAAGGCAGGTAGGCAGAGCTGGGTGGCGGTTTGAGAGGCCAAGGGATCCATCCGAAGTCACTGGGTAGGGGGAGTTTTGGGCCAGAGGCTCCCCTCCCCACTGACACCTGAGTGGGGGTGAAGGTTGAAGTCCCACATTCTTATGGACTCTGGGCAATTCATAGCCAGTAAAAACATATCACGAGAGCAAAATTAAAAATGATTCTAAAAGAAAGGCTGGTGGGAAGAAACGTGATTTCGGTTATCAATATGGCCCAGAGCCTAGAAACACAGGTCTTAACCCCAACCTCCCCCACCCCTAATTACCCACGTTAAAGCCAAGAGGGTTGGAGAAAAGGATGAGGTAAGCAGTATCAAGAACCCCAAGGGAAGTCCTGAGAGGAGGAGGAGGAGGGGGCCAGCGACCCCCTCCAGAGGTCACTGAGCTGAGACCACCCCAAAGAACCCCCAGATGGGGGAGGGGTAGAGGGGTGAGGACTGAGTAGGCCCAAGGTGGACAGGGGCTGCTGAGAGGAGAGGGGCATCCCCTCTCCCGGCCCCCCCATCCTGTGCATTGGCTGCCAGCTTGGAGTGCAGTTGAGGTCCTTCCTGGGAAGGAGACGAGAGATGGGAAGAGGGCCAGGCTCAGTCCGCCTGGGCCAAGCTTGTTGCTGGCTGGAAGTGGCTCTTGGGTTGGGTGGTGTCTTCATCTGGGTAGAGACGGAGCAGTGAAGGGCCCAGGCCTGTGGGGGGAAGACAGAAGGTAAACCAGTGATGAGCTATCACCCTAACCCATCTGCCCTTCTTGACAATCAAAAGTGGGTGACGAGGCAGACACACATGGATTGAAACCCCAGGGAAATCTTGGACAAGACCTGCTCTCTGCACCTCAGGCATCCAGGATGTTTAGAATGGTAAGTGAGAAGCCTGGAGCCAGGCTCTGCCCGAGTTTGAATCCAGGCTCTGCTATATGCTTGCTGTGTGACCCGAGGCAGGTGACTTTACCTCTCTGAGCCTCAGTTACCGTACTTATAAAATGGACTAGTAATAGTGCCTCTCTCCCACGAGGAGTAAATGAGTGAATCCACGTCAAGTGCTTTGAACAATAACTGGTACTGTTGCTACCTGGAAAACAGAGATACTTATATCTACCTCACTTATTGAGCACCTACTGTGTGCCAGGCACTGGGGACACAGCAGTGCAGAGGGAGGATGGAACGCCATGACCTTGTGGGGCTGGCATTCGGTTAGGGGAGTGAGTGAGGTCACGTACATACATTTAGCCTAAGGCTTGGCAGAGTGAGTGTTAGATAAATGTTAGCTCTTCATTTACAAATATATACCGAGGATCTGTTCTGTGTCCAGCCACTGGCTGGCACCCCCACCCCCCACAGCGGAGTGCAACAGTGACCAAGACAGGCCTGCCCTTGAAAGGCTCACGCCCCCAGGGGGATGGCAGCCAATAATCAAATAACTACGCAAACATCTCTGTAAATATGGTGCGTGATGAGTGTTAGGAGCCCTGAGCTTAGGAAGTTAGGGAGGGTTTCATGGAAGAAGTCATATTTGAGCAGAGATCTACAGGATGCGGTTGTTAGACAAAGAATATATGGAAAAGCATTTTGGGTACATGGATCAGCATATGCAAAGGGCCTGAGGCAGCCTCCTCAAGCAAGATGATTGCAAAGTCACTGCAATGCCCTCCAGAGGCCCTGTGTAATATGCCCTACACTGCTCTCCCCTCCTCTGTCTGCTCTCGCCACACTGACCTTGTTCTTCCCCAAGTGAGACAGACGCCTTCCCCCCAGCCCAGGACCTTTGTATTTGCTGTTCCCTCTACCTGGAATGCTCTTCTGCCCGAAATTGCCATGGTTCACTCCCTCACTCCTTCCGGTCTTTGCTCAGATAGCACCTTCCCAAGGAGACTGCCACGCCTGCTCGTACTTACAACTGAAATTGTGCCACCCCAAAATTCCCCTTCCCTCTTAGGCGGTATTTCCTCCAGGAGCGTCTTTCATCTCTCACACTTTACTGTCTTTGTTTGTTCTCGACTGTCTCCCTCATGAGAAGGTCAGCCCTGCCAGGGCAGGGCTTTCTGTGTGTTTGGTCACAGTTCTGTCTCCAGTTCCTAGGACGGTGTCTGTCATTTCCTGTGTGTTCTATATAGATTCGTTACACGGATCACGGACAGAATGAATCAAAAGGCAGTGACTGTGGCTGAAACAGAGGATGGGAAGCAGTGTGTGGTCTGAGACGACACAGCAGTCAGGCCCCAGAGGCTGGAGTCCAGAGTGAGGAGCCTGATCTCTCTCCGAAGGGCATAGGGAGCCACGGAAGGATTTGGAGCAGAGGCAGGCCAGGGTCAGGTTTGAGCTTTGAAAAGGCCCCTCTGGCTGATGCCTGGAGGTCCCGAGTGGAGCTACGGCTATTGACAGTCGTGCTGGAAGATGATGATCATGGCAACACGGACGAGACAGCGGTTTCCCTTGCCCTCTGTGGAGGTGTGGGCAAGCAGTGTGGCACCCAGGCAGGTCTTTTCTCTTTCCTTATTTTTCCCTTTCTTCCTTTTTTTCTCCCCTTTCTTTCTTTTTTAAAAGATTTTATTTATTTATTTTTAGGGAGAGGGGAAAGGACGGTGAAAGAGAGGGAGGGAAACATTCGATGCGTGAGAGAGACATTGCTCACGTGTGAGTGATACATCAATTGGTTGCCTCTCCCACGCCCCCTACTGCGGACCAGGCCTGCAACCCAGGCGTGTGCCCTGACTGGGAATGGAACTAGCGACCTTTTGGTTCACAGGCCAGCACTCAATCCATGGAGCCACGGCAGCCAGGGCCCACCCTCCCTCCCTCCCTTCCTCCTTTCCATATTTAGGGTTGAACTGTCTTTTTAAAAATTATTTTTGTATCTATTTTTAGAGAGAGGGGAAGGGAAGGAGAAAGAGAAGGAGAGAAACATCGATCAGTTGCCGCTCTCACATGCCCCCAACTGGGCACTGAACCCACAACCCAGGCATGTGCCCTGACTGGGAATCGAACAAGTGACCCTTTGCTTTGTGGGACGACTCCCAACCAGCTGAGCACACTGGTCAGGGCAGGGCAGGCACTTCCTGATCATTTATTACAAAGCAGGCCTTGTGCTGAGCTCTACCTGTGCAACGTCTTCACTGGTAGAACAGCTCCTTAAGGTAAGAACAATCACAATAGGCCCTAACTGATGGGGTGGGGCGGAGTGGGGGAAACTGAGGTGGAACTCAGCCGCAAAGCCTAATCAGACCCAGGCTTCAGGAGATCTAGGCCTGGGGCTGGGCCCAGCTTCCACGCCTCCCTCAGGGCCTCCCTTTCCCCCCACAGGGCCCCTGAAAGGAGGGAGGGGCTGCACATTTCCACCAAGGTCACATCCAGGCACTGACAGCCCCCCCTACCCTGCCCCCTTTAGGATTGCCCCACCCCACTGTCGGCCGTCAGGCACCTCCCAGGGGAGGGGCCAGGGCCTCTGCATACCCAGGTTGCTACTCACTCAGGGGCGCATTCAGTTGCAGGAGGTGGCTGCTGGGATCCTGCTGGCTCACTGGGGCTGGTCCTCCTGTCAGAAGACTCTGCAGGGCAGAGACAAAGCCATCACCACCACCATCATCATCAAGATCCGTATGGGAGGAGGCAGGATGGTGCAGTGGTTGAAGGCACTGTGGGGGTTCAGTGGCTGCTGTGGGACTTTGGGTCAGTCACCGTCCCAGATATCCTCCACGTGTCCCTCCTGAGCCTCTTCCTCCCCTTCTGCCATGCCCCAGCAGGCCGTGTGTGCGGACCCCATCGCGTGCACCCTCACTCTGAGTGTCCCTGCTGGGTTCATGTAACGGCAGATGCCAGCTGGTGGGACAAGGAGGAGGAGGGGTGTTTGATCTTCCAGCTGCTGGATCATCATGGGGTGGCCATGTCCCTCTACAGAAGGTTTCAACTCTTATGAGACAGACCCTCCTTTCTGCAAGATCTGGTGACCATCCCCTGTCCTGCGCCTTCAGGCTAGGGATGGTGCCAGTTCCCCTCACTGTGGGCTCTTGGCTGCTGCACCAGCCTGTGTTGATTCTGCCCATACCTTTGCCAACAGTCCTGTTAGTAAATTCTCCTCAACGCCCCATTTAAGCCCTGGCTGCTGTGGCTCAGTAAATTGAGCACCGGCCTGTGAACCAAAGGGTCTCTGGTTTGATTCTCTGAGGTCAGGGCACATGCCTGGGTTGTGGGCTGGGTCCCTGGTGGGGGGCATGCAAGAGGCAACCACACATTGATGTTTCTCTCTCTTTCTCTCTCCCTTCCCCTCTGTCTAAAAATAAATAAAATCTTTTTAAAAACACCCCATTTCAGTGTGCTGTCTCCTGCCTAGACTCTAACAGATGCAGTTGCCTAAACTCTCGTGTGTACGTGTGGATGATGATGACAGTAACAATAATAGTAGTTATTATTATTCAAGAATGGTCATGGAGGTAATTTAATCATGTGAGGGTTAATGCAGTCAGCACTTGGTACCTGGTAGCACTCACAAATACAAGCTACTGATATTATCAGTCGCGTCCCTCATGTTCACACAGCCCTGTTGGGTAAGGAGCTAGGGAGCTCTTCCACGGGCAGCCGGGAACCATGGAAGGTCCCAGGGGGAGGCCTTGTGGAGGTCGCTCAGTCTAGACTGGCTTTTAGAAAGGCTGTTCTGGTTGCTGCCATGCAGACGTGGCAGCCAAGGCCAGACTGGAGGTGGGGAGGCTGCGGGGGACGGATGCTGCTTTACTCTGGTTTGTTTTCGTGCCCCCACGTATCCACAATCTGCTGAGGGTCAGGGAAGGGCCTGATTTCAAGTGCTCCTCATGGCAGTCCTGTGAGATGTGGAAACCGAGGGCCAGATGTTTCCAGATGAGGAAACTGAGGCTCCAAGTGGTGACATCACCTGCCTAAGGTCTCAGTGACCAGGTGGCTGAGCTGGGACCTGAACCCACGTCAAACTGACTCTAGTGTCTGTTCTCTCAATGCCACACTGATCATCCAAGACCAAGACCTGTTCTCGGTTTGGAACGGGGCTCATGGGAGCAGAGAGGATTCCTACAGATACCAACCCTTGGCATTTCCTCCCTTCCCTTGCTAAATTTTCTTCTTAGCACTTCCTACCAACTTACATACATATGCAATGCCCTTTTATACCTATTACCTGAGCTAGAATATCAAGGTCCTAGCTTCAATATGACTTCATCTGTAAGTGGAATCTAATGAACAAAATAAACTAACAAGAAAAATAGAGCTGGAGTCATGGAAACATGGAACAGACTGATAACTGTAGGAGGGGAGGAGGCAGGGAGGAATGGTAGAAGGGGAAGGGACTAGTCAAAGAACATGTACGGCCCTAGCTAGTGTGGCTCAGTGGATTAGTGCTGGCCTGTGAGCCCAAGGGTCACTGGTTCGATTCCCAGTCAGGGCACATGCCTGAGTTGCGAGCCAGGTCTCCAGTAAGGGGTGTGTGAGAGGCGACCACACATTGATGTTTCTCTCCCTCTCTTTCTCCCTCCTTTCCCCTCTCTATAGATAAATAAATAAAATCTTTTTTAAATAAAGAACATGTGTGAGTGACCCATGGACATGGACAATGGAGAGGGGATTGACTATGGGAAAGAGGATGGGCTGGGTGGAAGGGGGCCGAAGGAGAAAAAAATGGGACAACTATAACAGAATAAACAATACAATAAAGTAGAGAAAAAGAAAAAAAGGTTCTGGCTTCAGCTGGATTGCTGACCTTGCATTTGACCATCAGCCAGCCCCTGTCCCCCTGGTCCTCCCACCCATAGATCAGTAAGCTTAAGCCTGCTGGGTTCTAAGGGCCAGAGACCCCACAAACCTCTGCACGTACCAGGCTGGGAGGAGGCAGTAGGAGGTTTTCAGGTTCTCGGCTGGGGGACCGCTTCGGGGGTCTCACTCCCAGCAGCTCCACCCCCTCAGCCTCATCCCCTGAGCTCTGGGCCAGGGTCCTGGAGGAAAACAGGTAATAACCTCAGAACACAGCAAACGTGGGCGGGGTGGGGGGGGCTCCAGTGTGAGCAGATGAGGAGCGTCCATTCATTCCCCCAAGCACTATTGATCCACTCAGCCACCCGCCAATCTGTCCACTCACCAGTTTGTCTTCCCATTCATCTACCCAATGCTCCATCACCCGCCCACCCATACAACCTCCACCCATCCACCCTTCCATTCGCTCACGTTTCTATCCCTCTGCTCACGCACTCACTTGCCCTCCATCCATCACTGATGCATCCCGCCACCTACTATAGTCATGAATTTCTTCCCTCCCTCATTTAACAAGTCTTTATTAGGCACCCACTGCATACCCAGTGTCAATCTGGCAGCCTTGGAGAATACTGAGATGTATGCATAAAAATCTCATAAGGACAGTAAAGAGGCCGCTCTGGAGACTAAATGGGCACGTGCAGACAAACTGGAGAGCAAAAACTGAAATATTAGGAACCTAACATCTTAGGAAGGGGGACATGGACCCTCTCAAATTACATGCAAAATGTGTGTCTCTAGGTGTGTGTAAACTTTCTTGGGGAAGAGTTTAGCTTTCAACAGATTCTCAAAGGTATTAGGAAACTTAGTTCTAGACAGCTTCTCTGACATTGCGGCAATGTCCTCACAACCACGACAAACAGTCACGAGGCCGGATATCAATACATTCCAAAGGAGAGGGCTCTGGTTGACCGCAGGATCTGGGTATACATTGAGAACAGTGAAGGACATGCCAAAAGGAGGACACAGCCTAGGCAAAGACAAAAAACATAGAGGTTGGGCCTTGGCTGGTGTGGCTCAGTGGACTGGGTGGCTGTCTGGGAACCAAAGTGTTGCTGGTTTGATTCCCAGTCAGGGCACATGCCTGGGTTGGGCCAGGTCCCTGGTAGGGGGTGCATGAGAGGCAACCACTCATTGATGTTTCTCTCCCTCTCTTTCTCCCTCCTTTCTCCTCTCTCTAAAAAATAAAATAAAAAGTTTTTTTTTAAAAACATAGAAGTTGAAACAAACATGCTATGTGCAGGAGACACTGAGGACCTGGCTGGGGAGGAAATCAGAAGGATGAGGCTGAAGGAGGAGGCAGGAGCAAGACAGGCAGCTAGGGACCCTCTCTATACTCCCTTTACATCCACCCCTCCATCCAGACTGTGGCTCACCTCTTCCGAGCCCCAGCCATGGATGGGGCTGAGGGGTCCCTTCTGGAAGGGCTGGAGAAGCTCAGCCGGGGGTCACTCCCCCAGCGGGGCAGTAGGGCGGGCTCAGGAGGTGGGGGTGACAGGCCGTGGAAGCTCTGTGCGCGGGGTCGGGGGGCAGCCCCCGGAGGTCTTTGGTAGGCCCTGGGCAGGTGCTCACTGGAGTTGAGCTGGAAGTCATCATCCATGGAGATGTAGGGGGCCAGCATCTCCAAATCCAGGGCATCAACGTCCTGTGGAGGGCAGGAAGGAGTTCAGAGCGTGAACCTTGGCCTCAGGTGGGCTTGGGCTAGAGTCCCAGCTCCATCACTTCCTGACTTGGAGCTTCAGTTTTCTCATCTGTCAAGTGGGCATAAGGACTCTGTGGTAACCAGTCACCAGTGTGGCCCCCAAGAATCCTCTCCTCTTGGTACTCACACTCTAGCGCAGTCCCCGACTACAGTGACTAGGGCTGCTCTGGCAATGATAGGATATTGATGAGATGACAGTGCATGACGCCCATCAACATTAGGTTATAAAGATGTCATGGCTATTGTTTTTGTTACATGCTCTCTCTCTCTCTCTCATCACCTGCTCAGGGGAATGCCATGTTGTGAGCAGGGCTATGGAGAGGCCCACAGGGCAAGAAATAGACCCCTTGCCAACAGCCAAGTGAGTGACCTTGGAAGTGAATCCTCCAGTCCCAGTCAAGCCTTCAGATGACTGCAACCCTGGATCACAACTTGACGGTAACTTCACGGGAGACCCTGAGCCAAAGCCACCCATCTCTGTGGCTCCCAGACCCATGACTCTCAGAAATCATGTGAGGTGATACATGACTGCTGTTTTAACCTTCTCGGTTTTTAAAAAGATTTTATTTTATTTTTAGAGAGAGGGGAAGGTAAGGAGAAAGAAGGAAACATCAATGTGTGGTTACCTCTCATGTACCCCCTACCAAGGACCTGGCCCACAACCCAGGCATGTGCCCTGACTGGGAACTGAACTAGTAACCTTTTGGTTTGCAGGCTGATGCTCAATCCACTGAGCCACACCAGGCAGGGTGGAAAGGGGATTTTTGATGTGTGGTGGCTGGAAGTTTAGCCACACTGCTATCTGCAGTTGTGGGAAAGCAAAAAATGTAGTGAACTAGGTGATCTAGCTAAGGAGAGTTCCAGCCCCGTTGTCAAAGGGGCTGCTTGATTTCATGTTGTTGCTTGGAGTAGAAGTCAAGAGGAGAGAGAAGCTAAGGGAAGAAGCTAAGGGAATGAAGGAACTGGGACTTGAAAGTCTTGAGAATTTTCCACCTCCCTGTGCGCTGAAGAATTAACTTTACACTGGAAGAGGTTCAGCCCTTGTCTTGGTTCTTGGGAGGTAGCATCTAAACCACTGGAATTTCCTGAATGATGGTGTGTTTTTGCCATTCATTGAGGGCCCCTTGGACCATGCCGGATGGTTTATGCCAACAAGATGACTCAGGATGAGGGCTGCCTATGCTGGAAAGATCAGCCGTGTCATTAGAGAGTTGGGGCTTTGGGCCACATGACACCAGCCCGGCCTCCGAGGAAGCGTGCATCTTAGGCAAGGATGGGATGCTGATCAAGTTAAACTGCACGGGCAACAACTCAATCAATGATGCCTACATCATGAAGCCTTAGTAAAAACTTTGGACTCCCAAGCTTGAGTGAGCTTCCTGGAGTGGCAATATTCCATGTACAAGTTGCCATACATCAATGTCAGGAGGGCGACACCTCCCTGGGGACATGGAAGCTTTGCACTGGGGACCCTCCCAGTCCCAGATTCTACCCTACGCATCTTGTCCTTTGGCTATAATACAACTGTAGTCATAAGTACTGCACTTTCCTAAGTTCTGTGACTAGATCTAGAAAAATACTGAGCTTGAGGGAGTCTGTGGTCATCTCTAAATTTTTATCCAGCTATTGTGAAGTGAGGGTGGCCCTGAGGACCCTTGAACTTGGGCAGATTTGACAGCCTGGAGGACTCTGTCTTTCTCTTTGGCTTTAGTTGACTCTGGGAACTCCCCAGATGGCAAATGCTGCTAAAATTAAGAAATAAATGGTTTCTGAGCCAAGAAGGGCACTCTCAGAAAAGTATGGTCTAAAGGTGAAGCCAGGTGTGACTGTAAAATTCCTTGTAAAGACCTCAGAAAGATCCAAGTTGGTGCCTAACCCCATTCTTCTGTTAGAAAAAAGACTCTAGAGTTCTGGGATGTGCCTCATAGATCTTCTCAAACAACAGGGCCTCTATTAAACTTCAGGGCACTCAGCCATCTCAGCAGAAGCATGAGGCAGGAAAGGATATATCTCAGTGAGATTTGTGGCATGACTTTTGTTTAATGGTGTGAACGCCAAAGAGATTCACATAAGACCCACAAAAATTTTTACGAAAAGTACATGAGTAGAATTACATGAGTAGTAATAGTTTGGACTGAAAGGGATAGAGATGATACAAAATGAGGAGAGACTTTCGGACCGCCAAAGTTCTATGAGGTAGCCAGTTATGAAAACCACTCATCTGGGAATACATGTTACATTTCATGAAAAAGGAAGGATGACTGAGAGTGAGGAGCCAAGAGCCCCGAGGGGAGAGCCGAGAACCATGAAGAAAAACTCCTGGGAAGTAGCAGAAATGGGTTCTGATCAAGGAACTTTCAGTATTTGCCCAACTGGATTTCAAAACTGCTATGGACCAGTGACACCTGTGTGTTTTCCTTTCACCGCTTTTGAACAGGCATGCGCACAGCAGTTGTTCTGTGCCGCTCCCACCACTGCACGTTGGGTGTGTGGGGCAGACAATTTGTCTCTTCAGCTCACAGGCCAACAGATTGAGATGGGTTGCACTGGAGACACTTCATTGCACCCAGATCTGATTTAGGTGAGGAGGGTCTGGAACTCAAGTTGACACTGTAAGAGGAAGGCTTTGTAACGGAGACCCCACGATCCTCATATTTTGGTATTCACACCTGTCTGTGATCGCCTTTCACACTGTGCTGGGGTTGGTCTGCATGACTAACACAATACAGTGGAAGTGTTGGTATGTCCCTTTGAAGATTAGGTTATAAAAGACAGCATCTTGCCCTGGCCGGTGTGGCTCAGTGGACTGAGTGCTGGCCTGCCAACCAAAGGGTTGCCAGTTTGACTCCCAGTCAGGGCACACACCTGGGTTGTGGTCCAGGTCTCCCCAGTAGGGGGTTCTCAAGAGGCAACCACACATTGATGATTCTCTCCCTATTTCTCCTTCCCTTCCCCTCTCTCTAAAAATAGATAAATAAAATCTTTAAAAAAAGAAAGACAGCATCTTCTGTCTGGGACCCACTCTATCTCTTGGATACACCTGCCCTGTTGTGAGGACACATAGGCAGCCTACATAGAGACCCACATGGTGAGGAACTGAGGCCTCCAGCCAGAGCCAGTGAGGGACTGAGTCCTGCCAACAACCAGGTGCATAAGTTTGGAAGTGAATCCTCTGTAGCCCCAGATGTTTGTAGCCTTGACTGAGGGCTTGACTTCAGCCTCATGAGAAACTCGGAGCAAAAACCATCCAGCTAGGCTGCTCCCAGACTTCTGATTCCCAAAAACTGTGTGACATAACAAATGAGGGTTGTTTTAAAGTGCTGAGTTTGGGGGGAATTTGTTATGCAACAATAAGTAATTAATACATCATGCCACAGTCATTTATCTATCTACTCAGCCGATGACCCAGACATTATCCATCTACCCATCATCCATCCAATGAACTGATGGTCTGTCTACCCAACTACCCATCCAGACATTGCCCCCATCCATCCATCTACCCAAACATCTGTCTAAACATCACCCATCTGTCTATCCACCATCACCTGCCTACTGAACAAAACAGTCCACCCATCTATCCTTCCACGCACCCTTTCAACCATCTCCCCTTTCTCAAAAGACCACGTATGCCAGCCCTCACACCAGCCCTTACCTGAGCTATATCCAGATCTGTCTCAATCGACTCAAGGTCTTTCCCTGAGGCCAAGACTTTGTGTGCGTTCTCCACATCCCCAAGTAGCTCATCTGGGAGATCAGCCTGTGAGGAGACAGGGTAAGGAAACCTTGAGCCTGGTAGACGCCAACAGGAAGACAGTCTAGGCATTTGGGCTCAGGGGTACAAGTGCAGGGCAAAGGTCAAATAGCTGGACACCAAGGGTGTCAAACAGCAAATGCAAGTGTGGTTCTAAACACAGCTGTCCGAAGAGTGCCTGGATGGAGAGCCATACGAAAAACATCAAAGGTCTGAAAGACCAGAGCCTGAGGCCAAGATATTCAATGCCCTCTGGGGTTAAAGGTCCTGGAGTCTGGGGGGAAAACCATGCTGAGTCCAACTGTCCCAGGGGTAAAGAGTGAGGTCAGAGGTCACAGCCTAGTTCTCTGTGGAGAGGAGATAGGGGGGACATAGGAAAGTCAACCCAGATAATATGGACCCCTGAGTCAAAGATCAGACTATGTGGATGCTTACGTAAAAATAGTAACTACTATGGTCTATTGAACAGTGTCAGGCTCCTACTGAGGTCTTCCCATGAATAATCTCATTGAACCTTTACAACAACCAATGAGGCAGATATTTGCTGTTATCCTGACTTTGCAGGTGAAGAAACTGAGGCCCCACTTGTCCAGGGCAACGCAGCAGTAAGTGGCAGGCTCAGGATGTGGATGTAGGTTTCTGTGATTTAAGACGTTAGATGTCTTGACTCACTGAAGTTGAAGTTCAGAGAGCCTGGGTGCTCGGTCACAAGCCAGGAGGGGCTCACCCAAGCCAATCCCAAACATCCCTGGTTTTGGTCCAGATAATGGTTGAAAAGTCTGGAATCTAGATCTTAAAGGAACCCCAGGCCCTGTCTCATCCCAACCTTCCCGCCTCACAAATGGAGAAACTGAGGCCCAGAGAACAGCAAGGTTCAAGCCAAAGAACAAAGCAGCCTGGATCCCGAGGGCTTAAGTGTGAGCCACTGCTTACCGGAAGGGGGCTCTGGGGGCACCGAGTGACTCGGGGTGCACTGGGGGTGGCGGCTACTGAAGTCCCATCTAGGATAGGTGCCAGGAGGCGACGGAGGTCAGGGCTACAGAAACGTCGGGGATCCGCGGCCAGGGTGGCCTCGCTCAGGGCAGGGGGGTGTAGGAAGGCCAGGATCCGGGGACCAGAGGCGTCTGCAGGACACAGTGAGATGAGGGAGATTGCAAGATGGTCACCCAGGGCTGTGGGGCGGAGCCCTTCACGCCAACCCCAGGAAGCACTGTTGACATCTTCAACAACCAATCAGGGTGGGCACTATTTACAGTGCCAGGGAACTGGGTCTTAAAGAACCCCTGCTGGGCGAGGTGCTGTCCCCTTATTGTCAGATTATGGCACGCCCCAGAGAGTTCTGTGGGAGGGGACAACATGGGGCAGAGGCACCCAGTAGGCTTCAGACAGTAGCAATTGCCCGGCAGTGGGGAAGTGTTTTAATACTGAAAATCGACATGGCTGGACCAGGGCACATGACTGACAGGATTCTCCGGTGGCACAGAAGAGCAGTCAGACTTTCGGCTGAGCGGGGCTTGAACGTTAGGGGAAAAGCCTGGCCCAAGACCCTCAAGGAGACTCTAGAGTCCCTGCAGGTCCAGACTTGGCCCGAGCCTGTTCCCAGCCAGGAAAGAAAAGGGGACCACCGACTCCACACCACACCCAGGAGCACGGACTGCCACAGACAACTTGGAGAAGGTGAGGCCTTGAAGAACCAACGGGGAGGGAAGCTCATCCAGGACTGGGGGGACGCCAGGGGTGGGCCAGGGAGGAAGCAGTAGTAAGGAACCACATTGGGGGGGGGTCAAGTTTACTGGAAGCCAAGGAGCAATGAGGGGGGAAGAAGGGAACAGACTGAAGGGTGGGGGCGATGGGGAGCCACAGCAGGATTCGGAGCAGAGAGCAAACAAGACTGAGGCAACTGTCTCAGGGACACAGGCGAAGAGGGAAGAGAGAACAAAGAGAGGAGAGCATTCTGGGCAGAGGAAACTGCAGGTGCAAAGGCCCTGAGGCATGAAAGAGTCTGGTACGTTCCAAGAGCTCCAAGGAAGCTGGTATGGCTCAGAGTGGATCAATAAAGGAAGGAGGCAGGAGGTGGGTCACGCAGGCCAATCCACATTAGGGCACTTGGGCTTCCTCCTAAGCATCCCGGGGACATGACCCCTCCTGGCCCCAGCCGTGCCCCATACCAAGGCTGTCCCCAGGACTACGGGTGTCCTTCTGAGAGTGGGTGGCCCGCTGAACGGGTCTGCGAGAGTGTCGCTCCGTTTGCTCCAGGGACAGCACCACACCAGTCTCTTCCACCCGGCTGGAGTACAAGGCAGAAAGGGGAGCAGGAGTCAGGGGGTCCTCAGCCCCACCCAGGCAGCCCCCTCAGACGGTGTCCTGTGATGGGGGCAATCCCATCTGGGGCAGGGCACCATGCTGAAAATAATTTGTCCCGTTTACTTGTTTCTTTCACAAATTTAAAGTTTCTTGATTGCTTTTTTATTATAATAGCATTTAAAAGAAAGTCAAGTGTGTCTTCCCAAGCTCCTTCTGTGGAAGGAAAGGCAGAAAAAAAGAGTTGGCATTTAGCACAGCTTGGGCAGAGAGAGGAGGCTGAGGGGGGTGGGGAACTGAGAGGCAGAGAGGGGGGAGAGTAAAAGGTATAAAAACTAAATATTCCCTTTTAGATATTTACTTATAAACATACCCATGAAAATGTATTAATGAAGAATATGTACTTAACATTCCTATGTTACCAGATATGAAGAATCCATAGGGTTATATTTTAATACATAAGATTTATTTCTGAAGATTCTATTCATAGACATTTGAGGGAATGGATTTATAAATACATCTCTCTTCTGTGTCCCCTGCGCCTCCCCTCCCCACAGTTTCTAGTTGCAGTGACAATCCAAATGTTCGCTGAACAAACTGCCTTGTGAAGAATTTGGTCTGGGGTTGAGGACCAGGCCCTCATTTGCATCTCATTTGCATAGCACTCTCCAGGACAGAATGTGGGTGGTCCTCCTGCCAGCTCTTGGAGAAGCTGTGATCCTTTCCCACCGTCCCTAAAACCCCTTCTGGGCTGGAAACACCGCAATTTAGGCTGAACCAAAGCTACCTCATCCCCTTTGAAAAACACCAGCATACACAGTATACACACTCACACACTTGGTACACACGGGCACAAATGTCAACACTCAAATACGCCCATGGATACACCTGGGCAGTTAAGTGCGCATGCTCAATATACTCGGTCTGGCACAGGGAGTTCACTCATTTGTTCATTCCACAAGCATTTCCCAGACAATCAATACGGCTTAGCAGCTAAGAGCAAGGGCTCTGCAGCTCATGTGGCCTGGGTTCAAATCCCAGCTCTGCCACTTATGAGCTGTGTGACCTTGAGCCTGTGGCTGAACCTCTCTGAGCCTCATTTTCCTCCTCTGTAAAGAAGGAATAATAATAGTAACTCTACTCCAGCTTGCTACGAGGCTTAAGTGAGTTGATATATGTACAAGGGGATGGAGGTAGACTCTACAAAGGACAAGCACCTGAACACACACCAACATAGCTACACAGCCACAGACTGTGCAATACGTACACAACACTAACGATGATTGATATCATATGCTCCTCAGTTCATGGTTACTAAGTAAACTATCATTCCTCACCCATTTTCCGCCAGTAAAACGGCAATCTCCAGGCCCGTTCTTTGCTTAGAGTGCAAAAAAAAAAAAAAAAAAAAAAAAAGAAAGAAAGAAATCCCAGGGCCTGACCATAAAAAGGCAAATCTTCAGAATAAAAGCAGTTTCCAAAAGAGGTGGGGCAGGCCCTCTGTCCTTCACTGTCTAGAAGTTATCCAAAGATTCTGAATTGGAAAGGTGTGGAAGTGTGAACATTCAAAAGGCCATCAGTTTGTTTCCTTGTGGGACAGAAAGACACGTGTGAATACTCCTGTTACCACCTTCTCTTTTCTAATAGAATCTCTCCTTGATTAAAAAGACCTGGGAAGACTCCTGACCTTTTAGAGCAGGGGTGTCCAACTCATTTTCACTGAGGGCCAGATCAGCCTCCCAGTTGCCTTCAAAGGGCCGAATGTAATTTCAACTCCTTAACAGTTAAGGAGTAGTTACATTTTACAGTCCTAAAGTTATTTCGGCCCTTTGAAGGCAACTGGGAGGCTGATGTGGCCCCCTGGTGAAAATGAGTTAGACACCCCTGCTTTAGACATTGGTGCCATGTCCAAGAAAGGTAATCTCCAAAAAGAAGCTGTAATTCCCTCTGTTTTGTGTGATCATTTGTTGTTTTCACCACCGTGCCGTTACAGTGCAAAACTTCTAAGACACACAGTGGGGTGGGGGGTTTGGTGTACTGTTACACTTCCATGAGAATGGCTAAAATTAAAACCCAACAAGACAAAAAGAGACAACGCAGAACGCTGTCAAGGACACAGCCGGAGCTTCATACATTGCTGATGGGAACGGGCCAGGGTACAGCCACTTTGGAAAAACAGTGGGGCAGTTTCTTATGAAGTTAAATATACACTGTCTATATGACCCATTCATTCCTCTCCTAGGTGTTTACAGAAGAGAAATGAAAACATATGGTTTCACAAAGCCCTGTGTGAGAATGTTTACAGGAGCTTTTTTTGGTAATCACCCAAAGTAGGAAACAGCCCAGAAGTCCTCTGACTGGTGAATAGATAAACAAACTGGAGTCTATTCAGCTTCGAACCACAGAATACTACTCAGCATTAAAAAGGAGCTAGGGACATAGACCACAACATAAATTTAAAGACATCACACTGAGCCAAAGCAGCCAGACTCACAAGGCTGGTACATACTGCAGAATCACATGTACACGGCATCGTGGTCAAGGCCAACTTCTAGAGTCAGAGAGCAGGTCGATGGTTGCCAGGGACTGGGGGCAGGGAGGGATTCACTATGAGAGAATTTTGGGGGGCCTTTTGGGGGCGATGGAACTATTCTATAGTGTGATTGTGGTAATGGCTGCACAATTCCATGCATTTGTCAAAACTCATGGAACCCCATACCAAAAAGGGTGAGTGTTTCCCAATGCAAGTTACACCTCAATATTTTTAAAAAGCAGAACAACTCCCTATGAATCTGCTAGATTTCTTAGTTTAACTTGAATATAGTCCTTCTAATGTAAATGAACAGAAATTCATATGCACACACAGTCATGTGCTCGCACGTACACACACTTGTCCACGCACAGACAGACTAGACCCAGGCACACAGTCACCCCACCCCCTCCCGCTTACCTGATTACGAAGTGGACGCAGATGATACTCTCAGACTGGGGGCCCCGGCCCCCTGACACCACTGTGGCCTGGGTCTGGGTCCACAGGTAGCCACCACTCCGTGCCAGGAAGCGATACCGCCCTGTTACTGCCTGTCCCTTGCTCAGCACTGAGGAGGGGGACGGGAGGGCTCAGGGCCACAGAAGGGGCAAATGGAGAGGGAAGGCTCTTGGGGCAACAGGCTGGGTATGAAGGGGCCAGGGAAGATCAGGTTCCTTGGGGATCGGGGAGCAGGGAGCTAGCTGGAATTGGCTAGGGCCACGTAGGGGAGGCTTGGGCCCAGGGAACAGAACTGAACACATACGGGTGTGGATGCTCTGGCCCACGGCATCCGAGTCCAGTGCATGGATGTACTCGTAAGCAGAACAGCCAATCAGATCATCGGGGCTGTAGCCGGCGACTTCAGCGATCCTGGGGGTGAGTACAGTGGCGCCTAGTCAGTTCCACTGGCTGAGTAGAGGGAGGGTGGAGGGAAGGGGCACGTGGACCCAGGGACCAAGCCGGCGAGACGGGCAGAGACAGGGTTGTGACAGAGAGACAGGGAGAGAGTAAGAAACAGAGAGAGAGAGGAGTGCACTAGGCTGAACAATGACCCCCAAAGAGGTCCGGCACTAATTCCCAAGCCTGTAAATATGTGAGCTCACGTGGCAAAAGGAACTTTGCGGGTGTGATTAAGTTAAGTGTCTTGAGATGAGGAGTTCCTATATTTTCTGAGTGGACCCAATGTAGTCACAGGGGTTCTTATCAGAGGGAGGCAGGGGATCAGAGTGGGCACAGGAGATGTGACGGAGAGGAGAGGAGGGGGTGTGTAGGAGAGGAGGAAGACAGTGGAGTGATCCACAGATGTCTTCAAAGACGTGCTTTGAAGATGGAGAAAGGGGCCATGAGCCAAGGAATGCAGGACGTCTTCAGAAGCTGGAGAAGGCAAGGGGACAGCTGCTTCCCTGGAGCCTCCGGTGGGAATACAGCCCTTGACTCTCCTTGATTTCAGACTTCCCACCCCTAGAACTCTGAGGGGAGGAATTTGTGTCGTTTGGAGACACTGTGTTTGTGG
The DNA here is from genome assembly GCA_004024845.1 of Tonatia bakeri. Classification (NCBI taxonomy): domain Eukaryota; kingdom Metazoa; phylum Chordata; class Mammalia; order Chiroptera; family Phyllostomidae; genus Tonatia; species Tonatia bakeri. The sequence continues at coordinate 166,909 of PVIA01002744.1, forward strand.
GGGTGTCACAGTAGCCACAGTAGAGGAATATAAGGGGAGAGAGAGGGTGGGAACGGGACGGGCGAAGAAAAGAAAGGGAAAAGCGACAGTGTGAAAGGAAAAGGGGAAGGGAAGAGAAAGGAAGAAAGAAAAGCACACAAAGAAAGATCAGACAGAATGAAGAGAAATAAAAATAATGATGAGAATGATTTTAAAAACATATACACCTACAGTGCTTTGTACCAGGCGACCTACTGAGTGCTCAGAACAAATGCTCACAGTAGGTCCCGTTACGACTCCGGAAGGCAGACGAGGAAAGTGTGACACAGAGAGGTGAAATCATTTGGCCAACAACACACAGCCAGGACTTAAACCCAAGCTGTCTGGACCCAGAGTCGCCATTCCTAAGTACCACTCCAGGGCCAGGGAGAGAGGGAGAATGCAGAAAAATGAAGAGAGGAAGGGAGGAAATGAAGGGCAGAGGGAAGAGACGGAGAGAAAAAAGAGAGAGAAAAGAGAGAGCAAGAGTGAGAACTAATAACGATAGTTTGTTGGGCCCGGTACTGTGGAATTGACTCATTTCAGGAAAGCAGTAGGACAGGGAGGGAGAAACAAAGAAAAACTGAGAGAGAGAGAGAGAGGGAGGGAGGGAGGGAGAGAGAGAGGGAGAGAGAGAGGGAGAGAGAGAGGGAGAGGGAGGGGGGAGAGAGGCAGAGAGAATCAAAGATAAAAAGACCCACAGAACATTCAGCGAACTTGGGCAGACAGAAAGAGGAGGAGCTGCGTGGAGGGCTGCGCGTGCGCAGCTGGGCTACCGCGCACCTCTCGTCGCAGTAGGTGAACTTCATGTCCAGGCTGTGGCGGCTGAGGAAGGCGCCCCGGCCCAGCGGGGGCTCCAGGCTGCCGGGGTGGGGGATGGCTTCACAGATGAGCACCAGGCATTGCAGGGGGGGCTCTACGTTGGGGCTCCTGGCTGGGGAAGTCTGTGTGGGGGGCTTGTAGACTCTCATGTGTCCAGAGCAGTGTAGCACCTGGTGAAAGAGGGGCGAGGCGTGACTCGCAGGGGCCTGGGGAAACCGCGGAGCTGGGAGGTATGCCTCTGTGCGCCCCACAGGTGAAGAAGAGATCTCTGAAGACTGCGTGGGCCCAGCTCAGAGAGCCCTGAGGTTCCCCATCCCGCACCTCCACAGAGACCCGACATAAGGAGGCTCTGAAGATCTCCAGATTTTAAGACTCAGGGAGGTCTGAGGGCACCAGGTATAAACCCCACGGAGACTTCAGGCCCAGGAGGCTCAGACCCCCCGGCCCACAGAAATCCAGACTAAGAAAGGATACAAGGACACCCAACCTCCTAGATATCTGAAAGACCCACAGATCTGACCCGAGAGAGCCCCATAGGAGACCCCTGGACTCCCCCCACTGCAAGCCTCCTCCAGGCCGGGCCCCGCCCACCTTCCAGGTAGCTGCCTTGAGGTTGAGGGTGCGCCCGCGGTTGGTGAGGGTGCTCTTCATGCGCAAGGAGAAGCAGCGCTCCGTGGGGGCCTCCGGCTTCTTTTTGGACAGGCCTGGGGAGGGCCACAGGGGGGCAGGGGAGAAGCAGGTTGCAGAGGCAGCTTGGGACAGGGTCCAGTTCCCTCCGGCATCCTGGGCACTAGAGTCTCTCCAGCCTCAGGCCCAAAATTGAGACCTGGACCCAGAGAGGGTCTCCCACAGGGTAGGGTTTGCTCCTTCAGACTCACCCTCCCGGGGCAGAGCCACATCCTCCTCTTCTCATTTTTTTTTTTTTTTTCAGTCCAAAAATGGAAGAGGAGATATGCTGAGGGTAGGGCAAAGCTGCAGCTTCTGTAGTTTGAGGACAGAAGCCTCCAGGGAACTCACTCTGCTGGGGAACCAGGGCATCCTGAAGCTCCTCCTGGTCACAGGGATGGATGAAATCAAAGATGCTGTGTCCAATGAGCTCAAGCTGTCAGGGAGGGAAGGAGGGGGCTGTCTGGGAGGGAACGCAGTTTACCAAGGACTCTGGCCCGTCTCCTCCTTCCCCGCTTCAGCACCCCGCCCTAGGTTATATCAGGAGCCTGGGTTATATCACCCATCACCTTATTCATTCATGCATGCATTCATTTGCTCATCACTCATTCATTCATCATTCACTCACCATTCATTCACTCACTCATCATTCATTCATCCACTCATCATTCATTCACTCATTCATGCATCATTCATTCACCTACTCAGCATTCATTCAATCATTCATTCCTTTCTCCAGCAGACTGTTTACCGGGCCCTCGTGTAGATGAAATGGACACAGCAGTGACCTCAGAGACAAAGTCCCTGTCTCCCAGAGCTTCCCTCCCAGAGTAAGGGAAGATGGCCAATAAACAAAGAAAACAAAACACACATTTATCAAAATAATATAATAAGAAATACGAAGAAAACTGAAACAGGGTAAGGCAGTGAAATGAAGAGGCACCATTTCAGAGGCAGTAGTCAGGGACAGTTTCGCTGAGGAGGTGACCTTCAAACAAACTGCTGAGCAAAGCCAGCGAGGTGGCCTTGTGGCTCTCTGGAGCAGACCATTCCAGGAAACAGGACCGCAAGTGCAAAGGCCCAGGGGTGAGACCCCATTCAAGTTCCACCTGTTTGGTAAGCCACAGACCCAAGTCTTTCTCTCAATTCAGGCAGTGAGCCTGGTGCCGGCAGGAGGGGGTGCAGGTGGACGAGGACCCACAAAGAGCACAGTCCCAGGGTAAGATCTCCCTCCTCTGATTCCACCTCTTGTTGCTGGGTTTGAATCTGGACCCTGCCACTTTCTAGCGTTGGGGCTGCGGGACATCCACCTCTCCAAGCCCAGGAGCTCAAGCTGAAGGACAAACTGGTGCCCGGAGTGAGGACACGAGGCAGGGGGAAGGAACAGATGTAACCTGGAGCCCGGTTAGGAGAAATGATGGTACCTCTCTCACGGGGTTTGCTAGGAGGATTAGCTGAAGTCAGTTCTCCCTGAGCGTCTCTTGTGTGTCGTCATCCTCAGCAGCCCCCACTCCTACTCTTCTTCTCCCACCGGGGCCCTGCATCCGCCTCGGTGAGGCTCTTCTCATGCAGCCCCTAGGGGATCTCTCTGAAATGTAAATCCGACACCACCTCTCCTCTGCTTAAAATCTCTCCATGGCTCCCCAGTGCCCTGACAATAAACTTTCTGATCTGACCCTACTTCTCTAGCCCCTGCTGGCCTCTCTCACCTTTTTTTCCTCTCTCACCTTCTCCCCATTGTACTTCGAACCTAAGCAGGATAAATGTCTTTATTTTCCCCAAATGCTCTATTTTATCCTGCCTCTGCATCTTGGCGCACTCTGTCCCCTCAGTTATCTATATTTCGAGCCTTGGCTGGTCCCGTTTATTCTCCTGTGCCTTTTTTTAATAGTTATGTATTCTTTTTTTTAAAGATTTTATTTATTTATTTTTAGAGAAGGAAGGGAGGGAGAAAGAGAGAGAGAGAAACATCAGTGTGCAGTTGCTGGGGCCGTGGCCTGCAACCCAGGCATGTGCCCTGACTGGGAATATTCTCCATACCTTTTGACAGGCCAGGTCCTTCGGGTTTCAGCTCGGATGTCTTCTCCTGGAAACCCTCGATTCCCCCCAGGTTGGGTCCGGTACCCTATCCACCCTCCCGCAGCTCGCACAGCCCCCTCGGCTGTCCCACCCAAGCCCTGAGCATTCTGAGTCTTCCTGTCTGGTGACACGTCTGCCTCCCTCTGTACTGGGACCCTGTAAAGGCAGGGTTAGGGTAGTCCTGGTCACCCCTGTATCCCAGCATCGCCTGCCCGTACAAGACACAAAGCAGGCGGCTCGTCTCACCTGACTGAGGCCCAGGTGTTTGCTGACGTTCTCCGACAGGTAAGCCATGTCTCCCTCGGTGGTGAGCACCATGACGAAGCCCTCCAGGGCCTTCAGGTAGCAAGCATCCAGCTGTTCGCCCCCTGTTCCCACCTGGTTCCACTCCCCTGGTGTCCAACCAGGGTGGGTGGGGCATCTTTAGTCAGCCGTGGGCCCCACCGGCTGGCTCCCTCTGCCTTCCCTCACTCGGGAAATTACAGGCACCTCCCGGAGGACAGAATTCAAAGGCAGCAGGTGTCTCCCAAGGGCCTAGAACTCTTAGGAGGACAGAATTCTAAGGGGACGAGATTCCCAGTGGTCAAAATTCTAAGGGGCCAGGGCTTAGGGGGAGTCAGAACTCCAAGGGGGCCAGGCCTCCCAGGGGTTCTGAATTCTTGGGGCAGGACTTTCCAGATGGGCAGAATTCTAAAGAAGCAGAGACTCCCAGGTGACAGAATTCTAAGGGGGCAGAGCCCCCCACACAAGTAAAATTCTTTGGGGCAGAAGTTTGACAGAGCCTGAAAGAGGATGGCTCCACTTTCCACATAATACAATCTTGTCAAGGGTCTTGGGATTCCAAGGTGCATGTGCGCACGTGTGTATATGTGTGTGTGTTTGTGTGTGTGTGTGTGAGAGAGAGAGAGAGAGAGAGAGAGAGCAAGTCTCCTGCAGAGTGGAATTCTAACT